>JAWWEV010000024.1:1098819-1128633 GCA_035583235.1 Hafferia zeledoni
GGGGGGAAGATGAACAGTTACCTGGGCGGGGGGGGGGAGGGAAGAAAGCTGCAAATGCAGGAAGGACTGACATGAGAGGGCAAAGAAATTCCTCCATTCATTCCTCTTAATTAGACATGACACAAATTAGAGGCAGCGCTCCAGTTCCTGCCCCTCCTGGGCTAAGTCAGGGAGTTAAACCTTTGCCTGCAATCCCAAAGTTCCAAAGAAACACACAAATTTAAACCAAATACGACAATGTTTTCACCAAGAGGAGGCAGCTGCCCTCACAGGGAGGAACAACTGCTTCCATTTCCCTGCTTTGCCCCAGCCTTTGAAGCCCATTTTCCCTGATAATGCTCCTCTGTGGAATGACTGAACTGGGAAAACAACTGCAACATTTTTCCCAGCTTTCTCCTGCCCCTCTTTGAAAATGGCCTAAAACAAAGCCCTTCAGGCAGAGTTCAGAGGAGGAGATGTGGGAGGCTGGGTTAAGGTTTTTCCAGAAGACAGAGATTCTGAAGGATTGATTTGTGATAGTTTTGTCCTTCATCCCAGGCTTTTTGTCACAGACATCAAACAGGTTGGCTGTGCCTTTTGCTCCTGTTAAGTGGAGTCTGGGCACATTTCTGTCATCTTCTGAAAGCTGCAGAGTGAGAAGGGAAATCAAAACAAAAATTTCCCCCAGAACCTTTTGTTCTGAAAATATTAATTACATTCTACACAGCCAAGTCTTACTGGGAGAGGCAAGAGTTAATAGGGGAGGATTCTTAACATGTTACAGGATGGAAAACTGCTTCAATTTGCTAAATCCATCAGAAAGCACAAGTCAATCAATATTTCTTTCTGTGGGTATTTCATCAAGAGAAAATATCCAAAATAAATTTTTAAAATATTTTCACTGCAAATATCTATTTTTCCCCTCTCATTAATGGAAATAATTCAGACCTGAACATAAACTTTCTTAGTCACACTTTGGTACTATATGTGTATTTTTAAAGCCAGTTTGGATTAACATCAATGAGGGTGAACTCAAAATTTAACCCCTTCCTTTGAACAATGGAAATCACCTTATAAAGGAAAGATGTTTCTAATTTCTGACCAGCAAAGAATTTCTTGTAGTTCCTGCAAGCAGAGTGGGGACACTGCCCAGGGAACCTGTGGCTCTGCAGATTCATTCCATGTCCCAGAGGATCTTCTCTACTGGGGTTGGGTCTCAAAGCATGAATAAAACAATTCCAAATCTGTGCAAGTCCCTGCAAGCACCAATGAATCCAACCAACCTCCCTGAAGCCAAGCAGGCACCACCCACCCCTTCCACTGCAGCCCCTTGGAGAGGAATCCACAAACCTGCTCCATCCTTTCACACTTGCAGAAAATATGAAAGGAGAAGACACAAAGGAGGTGGCAAAAAGCTCAACAACCTGCAGCTTTTGCTTTTATGGAATCATGGAATGGTTTGGGCTGGAAGGGAGCACCTCCCACCAGCCCAGGCTGCTCCAAGCCCTGTCCAGCCTGGCCTTGGGCACTGCCAGGGATGGGGATGCTGCAAACTGCCACCACTTCCTTTCTACTGCAGGGATTTAGTTCTGCTTGGAGAAGGTCTCTCTTGCTTCCAAGCCCAACTACAGAATGAACAAAAGCACAGCAGCAAATCAGCCCAGGAACTGATGGCCCCACGTGGCTGCCAGCACTGCCAGGCACCAGCTCATCCATGGGCAGCAACTGCTGGCAAAGCTGGCGGGATGCCCCAAACCACCTGAACCCATCCCAGCTGGCACAAGTGAGGGGAGCACAAAGCCCCAGAGCAATGGAAGTGCTGCAGGACTGGCCTTGAGTGAGAGTGGAGCGATGATTTCACCATGGAGACAGGACAGCCAGGCTGGGGCAGCTCCCAGGGCAGTGCCCAGAGGATCCAGCACCCCTCCCAGTGAGGCACCAATCTGGAAGCTCACACAGCCTGGAGAAGAGCAAAGCAATTCCAGAAACTCAGTTTAAACAAGTGAAAATCTGTCCTGTGTGTGGTGCCAGTTTCTACTCACACATTCCTGTTCTGTACAAAGGCAAATAAGAGCAAAATCTGGCCCCCAAACTGCCAACAGCTCTCTGAATACTAATTTAGGCTTCTAAAATATCCAAGTACATACAAAAGCACAGCTCAGATCTGAAAAACAACCAGAACTGCCTTCCCAATGTCTGCACTCTCTTTTCTCTCCCTCCTCCAGGCAGACCACGAGGCCTCCATATGGCCAAGGCTTCAGCACTGCAGGAATAACTCAGCTCCCCCTGTGCTGGTGCCAGGACTCCCACCCAGCCACACCCTCTGGCACAGACCATGGTGGGCACTGGGGTGTTCTCCATCTCAGAGCTTCTCAGATGGCAGCAGTTTCCCTGGGAAGAAGCTCCTGCCTTCAGGAAAAGCTGGAAAAACTGCAGGTTTTGCCAGATCTTGCAAAAGGCTTTTTTAGAGTCATTCCAGGAGGGCTAACAGAGTCAAAATATTCAGGGCCATTTTCAGAGCTGGAGTTGCCATGGAGAAGGCAGTGGCCGGCAGGTTGGAGCCCTGCAGATGGTGGGACAGCACGTGGGGTCCCTGCCAGTCCTGCTGACAGGAGAAACAGTCATAGAATCACAGAATATCCTCAGCTGGAGGGACCCACAGGACCATCAGTCCAAGCCCTGCCCTGCACAGGACACCCCAAAAATCCCACCATGTGCCTGAGGGCATTGGCCAAACAACATCCTGATATCTGGAGTTAGATGACCATGGCAACACCACCAGAATTCCCACAGCTCCCAATCCATTGGACACTGGCAATGTGATAATTTCCCTTGGGATAAACAGGAATATCCACAAAGATGTGACCCTTGAGCCCCTGATGTACAGAAACTCCACGTGGAGGTTTGAGCAGGAGGTAACTGGTGGCCTCAGAGAGGCTCTCTGTGGTTGGATCACTCAGTTACTGAAGTCATTTTGCTCCTCAGACCTGCTCATTCCCATCACTTATTTCACAAGCAGTAGATAATATTCTGCTGTCCATGAGGAGCACACAGAATCCTGCTAAGAACTTGAGATCACAATAAAATATTTTCCATGGCCAAAGTATGAATTCTCATTTTCACATTCTAAAATTCAGATTTCTGATGGGCAAGCCTCATTTTTCAGAGGAAACTGTTTCAAAGGAAAAGTTTAGTTTACAGACTTGTAATTTTATGATTATTATTATTATTATGTATAGGTCTTATCCCTTAGCACTTTGTATCAGCAGTTCTTTTAATTAAACTTCCCAAAGACTCATTTCATGACTTTCATTAAATTCAGTTCTTTCAGTGAACCAGTGCCAGCTGATGCTTTTAAAAAATGGATGAGCCCCTCTTGGAGGTTTGCACACCAGGCAGCAGCTCAGGATTGCTCAGTCCTAACACAAACACTGACAAAAATTCAGCAGCTCATTACAGCAAGCAGAATTTCCAGGACTTTTATGGTCCAGGATAGCAACCTGCAAGGTGATTAACCAGCAATTAATTACTGGAAAATATATTCACTTGACCACTTGAGAATGGGCTGGCTGCTTAGAGGCAGTTCAGCAAACCCTTTGAAACACACACCAGTTCCCTGGTCCCTCACTCAAATCAAACTCAGTCCTCCCAGTGTGACTGCAGTGATGCCCAGTGCCAGTGCCAGGGCAGTGCCCACCTGCAGGGTGCTGTGCAAGTGAGATCTCAGCCCTGCACCACCCACTTGGCATCGAAATGCTCAGATTTCTGTTTGCAGAGACACCTTCATGGCTGGACTTACCCTTTGGGTTCTTGGTTTGTATCCCTGGGCTTGCACATGTTACTGCCTGGGCATGGAGGTGCCCTGACTTCAGACCTGGGATGGATTCTGGGGCCCTGGGAAAGCTCCAGGACACATGGACAAATATCCCATCTCAGCCCATTCCAGCTCTTCTCTCCCTCTCATTTGGCAGAGAGTTCCCTTCAGTGAATCAAATGGGGCAGAACAGTCAATCTGTGGAGTGAGCAAATGTCACATTGAGTCAAAAATACACTTTTAGATGAACTTGTTCTCTCTAGACCAGGCAAACAATCCACAGGGAAATGCAAATTCCACTTGGGCTGGGCTGGGCAGCCCCGGGAGGGCAGCAGGGCCATCCTGCCCCACCTCTGGAGCCCACGAGTGCTGCAGCTGTCCCAGGGGGCACAGACATAAATCCCCTCCTCAGGCCACTTGGCAGAACTAATCTCTTTTAATCTGCTCTCTTTATGGCACCTCTCTGGGCTGACAGACCCCGATTTATGGACTGTCAGCAAAGTCCACAAGGCCAATATCTTCCTTCAGGAGTTCACTGTCTCCAGTGGCATCGAGTGGAGAGGGAGGGAATTTAAGGGCAGCATTTCCCTTGCTCAGTCTGGCACTGTTACATCAGCAGGGTCATTCTAAAGCAATAAAAAATGGACATGTACTTGGGAAATTAATGAAAAATTAGGACTCTGCTTTGTTCAAGTGGTTCTCATCTTCCTGTAGGCAAAGGTGAGTGTGGGAAACTCCATCTGCCAGTGTATGGTTTTGGCAGGCAGGTGCTTGTCCCCCAGGACCAGTGACCCCAGGCAGAGCCAAGGGCCTGGTTTGCTTCCTTTTCTCTGAGACTGATCAGAAATCTTGCCATGTGACCCCGTTCAGCCTCTCCCCTAATCCAGGGTGAAACAGAGACCCCATCCCAGGGCTTTGGGGCAGTTTAACTAATTGGTCCCAGGGCTCTGACTTTATTGATCCCTCCCCAGTGTGGTCTCTGGGGAAGAATCGTGGGCTTTTTGTGGAGCAGTTACATTTAGAGGCTGAAAAGAGAAGAGGCCCTTAAAGATTCAGAGGATAAAAATAATTATCCTGGATTCTGAAAATCGGTTTCTTTTTTGCCCCAAATCTGCCAAGGCTGCATGAAGATACTTAGTTAAGGAAAATACTATATATATATATCTATATGATTAGCACTTAAATGTCTTCTAGAAGATATCCGTTAGCATAATATTGTGAAGAGAAATAGTTAAATATTAACTGATTGGGCACAAACAAATCAGAAAAAGCAGCTATCCTGACTTGAAGGGAGCCTACAAGATGGAGAGGGGATTTTTACAAGAGCATGAAAAGACAGAACAAGGGGGAATGGCTTCAAACTGACAGAGAAAAGGTTTATATCAGATATTGGGAAGGAATCCTTCCCCGGGAGGGTGGGCAGGCCCTGGCACAGGTGCCCAGAGAAGCTGTGGCTGCCCCAGCCCTGGGAGTGTCCAAGGCCAGGTTGGACAGGGCTTGGAGCAGCCTGGGTCAGTGGAAGGTGTCCCTGCCCATGGCAGGGGTGGCACTGGGTGGGCTTTGAGGTCCCTTCCACCCCAACCCATTCTGTGATTCTCTGACTTCACAGGCCTTACCTGAGTTGCAGCCTGACCAAGGGATTCATCCAAGGACAGTCTGCAGAGGAGGCAAAAACAGCACCAATATTTTCCACACCAATTCAGTGCTTTTAACCATCACCTCATCCTTCCTCTCCTAATTCCCTGGGCTACCCTCTCAGAGTCATGGCAGGACAGAGCCTGCAGTTCCACCACATTTACCACCTCACCCCAAGGAGTTCACTGCATTAAGCTGAATAAAGCCACTCACACACACACAGGTACGTGCAGAGCCAGTCCCCGAATGAGAAACACTCTCCAACACGTGTCCTGCACGGACAGAAGCGTTTGGACCCCTCTGTTCTCCTCCCCAGAAACCACAAAGCCGAGATACCAGCACTGCAAAGCCTCGCTGGGGCTCGCAGGCAAAACTGATCTGTTTTGCTCTGCCGCTTTGAAAATGGGTTTCTTGATGAAACTCCTGAGTCTGCTGCAGCCTGAGACACAGATGGATGAGCTGAGCATATGATAAACCTGCTGCATGAGTTTGTAGTTAATTGCCCATCATCTTTTTTGTCTCCCCATAAAAAATCTCCCGCCCACCTTGCCCAGCAAAGGTAACCCTGGTGTCACCAGCCATTTGTCTCCAGCGCGTTCCCCGAGCGCTCTTTGCCGAGGGCTGTGCAGACAAGACAAATTCGCTGAGCCCTTTCCACATGGAGCACGCTGCATCTTTGATCAAATGATCTCCATTCTCTAATGAGAAGAAACACCTTCCAGGGCCATTTGCATACTAATATCTTTATTTCTAAACCAGTAAGCAGGCTGTAACTCTCTGAGCTGCTCGTCAGCACAGAGACACTGCATTTCCATGAGCCATGTGTGGAGAGGAGGCAAGAGTCACATCCAGGGCACTTTGGGCTGAGCACAAAGAGGGGCTGAGGGGGCCAGGACAAGGACCATTACATGGATGGGGAGCCCATAGCAGAAACATGACTGGAGTCCTGTGCAGGGTCAGGAACTGGACTTGATGATCCTTGTGGGTCCCTTCCAGCTCAGGATATTCACGGAATCACAAAAGGGTTTGGGTGAAAGGGACCTTAAAGCCCACCCCATCTCACCCTTGCCATGGGCAGGGACACCTTCCACCAGCCCAGGGTGCTCCAAGCCCTGTCCAACCTGGAACACTCCCAGGGATGCGGCAGCCTCAGCTTCTCTGGGCACCTGTGCCAGGGCCTGTCTAACCTCCCAGGGAAGGATTCCTTCCCAATATCCAATATAAACTTCCTCTCTGTCAGTTTGAAGCCATTTCCCCTTGTTCTATCTCTTCATGGTCTTGTAAAAATTCCCTCTCCATCTTGGATTTCTGCATTCTCTCTTGAATCCTATTCTATAATTCTATATCCTCTCTCTGCCTTCACAGCTCCTGTTGGGAAAGCAGCTCCTTCCTGCTGCAGGAACCAGGATGGCTGAGCTTGAAAACAGGAGCTGATGCTGCAGATACATCAGTGCTCCTCAAACCTGTTTACCACTGGAGCATTTCTCTCTAATTTTACTGGGGGACAAAGCACACCAGGAATAAGGTCATTCCAGGGCAGCACAGCAGCCTCACTGAGCAGCAGCAAAGACAAAACACTGTCTAAACACCACAATTCTGAACCTGCCTTCAAAAAAATCTCCCGTTTTTTTGCTTGGATGCCACAGTGCAGAAAGGCTGCTCTTCCCTGCCACAGCTCCAAGGCAAACAGTGTCACTGTGCAGGGGGCTGGGGCTCCTCCTGCCTTCCAATGTCTCTCCTCATCTGAGCTGAGAGTCTGGAGGGCAGAGCCCCCAAACTGAGGGGAAAGGGGGGAAAAGTGTCCTCCTCACACTGAGTCCCCTCAGAGCAGATTGGAACCTCTCCTGCACCCAAAGGGGCTGCCCAACACACCTCTGGGAAGCACCCAAACCATTGGTGGTGGCAGAGCTGCCCCAGGAAGCAGCTCCTCTTCAGCCATCAGACACCTGGAGCAGGAATGAGCAAAGTCTAATGGGCAGTTAAAGGAATTAGCCCCAGTTTCCCTGGCGTGTTTTGCAGTTCATGGCCCTGATTTACAGAACTTAAATCTTCAGCAAATAGATTTTTCCTGTTCCTCTCCCAGCACGGATTCACCTCCTTCCCTTCCCTTCCCTCAGCTCTCCTGCCAGGAGCAGCAGGAGGAGGGAGCTGCCAACACGGAGCTCACGGCTCCTGCAAAGCTCCTGGGGACCAGCAGGGCTCTGCTGGACACCCAGTTTGGGAATCTGCTGAATATGAGCAGAAATGGCTCTGAGAAGAGGAACAAACTCAACAGTCACTGTGCAACCCCTGCTGAGGCACCACCAACACTAAGAATTGAAGTGGGACCTTATTTATTACATGCACTTATATTGGTGGCTCTCCAGAAGGAATCACACAAAGTCTTCCCCTTGCCTAATGAAATTTATATCTGTGCCTTCAGCCATGTTTGGGGTTTTTGATGTATTTATGGGTTTGTGCCCTTACATCTCTTGGTACATTAAAATTCCATCAATTTGCACTGCCTGTTTGAAATGTCACCACTTTATTTAGCCTAAAATGCAGTTTGGTAGTGTGAAGATGTAAAATAATATTATTGCAAGTTATAAATGATATTTATCTAAGAGGGTGACTATTATAATTGCTTGGCAAGTGATGGAATTACTAAAACCAGTCCTGTCTTGCTAAAAGGTCAAGAATTTAACTAACCTCGTTAGGAAGGAATTAGGAAACTCTCAGTCTCTCTCAGGTTGCTGTGGAAGTGCTTCAGAGAGGACCCTTTTTCCCCATGGAATCAGGAGGAGCTGTTCCACATCAGCTGTTTTGCTTTCAGGCTGCATTAAAATAAACAGGCAGTGGAAGGAGTTTTCCCATCTCTTTCAAAAGGCTGCCACCACATGGGGGATTGGCTTTAATACACGGCCCGGGTTTGGAGCATCGCTGAGTCCGTGTGAGGAGCTGTCCGTGGTCCCTCTCCGGGAATTCTGGCACAGCGGCAGCTCCGGGCCACGCAGGGCTGAAATCACCTCCCCTTGAAAATCTGCCCCTGCTGCAAACATGCATCGCATCCATTGGTGTCACAAACACCTCTCTGTGTTCGGAACTGTATCACAGAAATTCGTTTGCGTTGTTGCCAAAACTCCCAACTTTCCCCTATGTGGTTTGAAGGATCATTGTCACTGGTATTTTCTCATTTTGTCACCTGCTCCAGTGGAAGGTGGCCCTGCCCAGGACAGGAGGGAGGAACTGGATGAGCTTTCAGGTCCCTTCCACCCCACCCATCCCACCATTCGGTAGTTCTATGGAAGAAGGTGCTCACCTGTCCCTCAGGGCACACCTGGATTGGCTGAGTCACAGCAATGTCCCTGCCTGGACAAGCCTGGTGAGCAATGAAGGCTCTGACACTGCAGCCCTGTAGGGATCAACAGGAACCAAAAACCACACAGTTTATTCTGCATTTCCATTGGAACTGAAGATTAAAATAAAGAAAGTGGGAGAAGGTAAAATAGGGGAAGCACAAAGCCACTTCTTACCTCGGGGTTTCTCCACCAGACCCAACACTGTTCTTTGCAGGTCACATCAGATCACAGCAGCTGAAGAACTGACCCTAAACCAGCACATGAATCCTGTAAATAAAAGCAATTCCTCATCTCTGTGGGACTGATCAAGGCAGAGGTTCTTCTTATCAAGCTACAAACATTATCTGAAGATCAAGTTCCCATTTAACCTGAGTGTTTGTTCAATAAGACACTGCAGAGCCTGCACAGGGAGGTTAAACAGAGCAAGAACCCACGAATGACACTAATCTCAAGCTTCATTCTGTGTGTGGATGTGGAAGTGCCACAACCCTTGCCTTGCCCAGGTATCTCCAGAGCTTTACTGGAGTCCCAAACTGGAGCTGTGCCCCTGGGACAGGGCATTTCCAGGTGTGTTTGCCCTGCAGCTCATGCCCCCGTCTGCCCAGAGCAAACCCCAGGGCTCTGGGCACCTCTGCTCTTGGCACAGTCTTGGTTTGGAACCAGAATTGCCAGATTCCCTCAAGGCAGAAGTCTGGGTGAGCCAGGTCTTACTGGGGATCCCTCCAGCTTTAAATACAAACAGGAGGAGATATTTATCTGATTAGATAAGTCCTGTACATCCAACTGATCCTCCCAGCTGAGAATGTGGCCCCTTTCTGCCTTGGGTACTTCCTGCCTTCCTGTCACACAAACCTGGATGTTTCTGTCCATAACAGGGCAGCATAAACAGGTCCCTGCTTGACCCCTCCAGTATCAGGTAGGGAGTCACCACAAGGTCCAGAGCCTGGAAGTTTTACATCATTTCCACAGTGCCACTGGATTTTTCCAACAAGGGTATTCCAATCCAATATTTTATTTGTCTCATAAATTCAGTTTCCTTTAATAGCTGATATGGACCTTGTGAGAACTCCTACCCCAGAATGCAGAAGACAATAAAAGTAATAAATTAAATGTATTCATCCAATTTTACCTTGGTCTGGCTCTACCAGTTTCCTGGAAAGCCTGACACCATTGAAATGCTCTCCAGTGCAGTCAGAGGGGAAGAGAAGCAGAAAAAACAACAACAAAAAAACAAGTTAAAAAGGTATTGGTCAGCCACAGAAATTACCTGAGTTGCCCAGCTCCATCCTCAGCTCCAGCAGTTTGGAAACAGGACAGCAAAGGGCTGGGGCTGCACAACATCACAATGGTGTGGCCTCAGTGACCAACAGGCACAGCAGAGCAGAGGCAGCACCTCCTGGGGCAGAAACACAGAGAGAGAGGGAAAGGAGAAGGTATTCCATTGGGATTTCACCGTTTACAGCAGCAGGTTTGAAGGGAGCTTGTGGGCAGTTCCCTGCCATGTGCCCCTTCCATGGCCTTTGGGACCAGGACCCAGCCCTGCCAGGGAAGCTCCTGCAGCTCCAAGGAGGTTCATCATCACTGAGTGTTTCCTCCACTGCCCATAAAGCCAAAAGCAGCACAGTTTAGAAATAATGCATTCCCAGCCCAGGCTATTATGGGCAGGCTGTTATTTTTATTGCTGGCTGTGTAAAGGATATTTCATAGTTAGGGAATGCTGGTGTTCTGGAGTGAATAAGGAGGTGGATGCTGCAGGAACACCTGGGTGCAAAACACACCCACCCCATCCTGTGCTGGGCATGGCAGGAACACCTGGGTGCAAAACAAACACCATCCTGTGCTGGGCATGGCAGGAACACCTGGGTGCAAAACACACCCACCCCATCCTGTGCTGGGCATGGCAGGAACACCTGGGTGCAAAATAAACACCATCCTGTGCTGGGCATGGCAGGAACACCTGGGTGCAAAATAAACACCATCCTGTGCTGGGCATGGCAGGAACACCTGGGTGCAAAATAAACACCATCCTGTGCTGGGCATGGCAGGAACACTTGGACCTGCTCACAGAGGCTTTAGAGCTGGGAGAATAATCTCTCATTTGCATGTGCAATTACTGCAGTTGCATATGCAATTACCACAATTGGCCAATTACAGCCACTGGTTTTCCAATAAGCTCAAAGAAAAAACCTAAAATAGCCATTTCTCTTTGCTGTAATAAAAATGTGATTTGCATACACAGAAAGAAAAATTGTGGTTTCTTGGATATGAAATTAGACCACCTTGGGGGATTTTGCTTTTCTTGAATGAAGTATAAGCATTTCTGTGAGATTAAAAAAGGTTGGGGCTGTTTGATAGGTGGAGATTCACAGTAGTTTCTTCTCTCGGGCCACTGTAATTACTGTGCACTATTCCACTGTCATCAGAGACATCATTTTATATTTGCAATTAATAGGACATAGTCTTGGGGCCAGAGTCCTTAGAGCTTTCTTTCTCTCTCTAATAACTTTGATTATTAGGAGTCCCATTTACTTCATTGCTCAGAAACGTGCAAATAAAAGAATTCTAAATTCCAACCTGGAATTCTATTTGCAGAATTAGCAGCATCTGCTCTTTCTAATAACTGCACAAGTGGGAGGAAATCCCTTGATCTCCTCATCACCAGTTTTGACTTGTGAAATGAGGCATCTGAAAGTGCAGCAACAACCAGAAAAATACATAAACAGTTCCTTGGAATTAGGAAGTGCCCATAGCATTTTCAGGATTTTCAGGTCTAATTTTCTTAGTTTAGAAATATAAAGTTTTGCTTATTTTCTTCACTGCTACAAAAAGCCTGTGATTTTCCCTGTGCTGCACAACTAGAAGTGGAAATCTGGCCATCAGCAGAGAAGTATTTCAGGGAAATATTCCCCAGCCCTCATCAGATTTGTTCTCCCCATCCTGCCAGAGGTTGTGCACGGGACAGGGGCAGCCGGGGATGCTGCAGTGCCCTCCCAGCATGAGAAATGCCTTTATCTGGGGCTAAACCCATCACCCACTGCTGCCCAACAGGCCAGGGCAGGTGCAAGGGAAGGGTTCAGGTGTGGCCAAGCACCTGAACATCCCCAAAGAATTCCCATCAGAGGGTGCTGAAACATGTCCAGGTCAAGCTGCCACATCTCCAAGTGCTACAGAAATTAAATTCTACCTCTAACCCCATAATAAATTCTAAATGCTAGAAAAGAAAATTCCTTTTGTCTGCTTTGACAGATGAATATTTCACCTGGAGGAACCAGAGGCTGCTCTGGCTTGAGTGAAGCAGCAACAAAACCAGCCCAGCACTTGCTTTGTTTTTCCCTTCCTCAGAAAGAGAGGGAGAAAAAATACTGTCTAAGGTGAGGGATTACCTTTCATATCCTTTGGGTTCAGATGTATTTTTCTGTTTCCAGTGGCCATTCTGTAACAGCACACACTGAAATGACACTCAGGCCAAGAGCAAATACGAGGTGATGTCAAAGCTCAGTGATTTCCAGTTCCAAAGTGTCAGCAGATCCCTCCCACGAGTTCTGGTCTAGAGGAACCATTTATTCAAACCATGAGTTAGACCTTGAGAGAAAGTTTTCTGCTAGGAAAGGTGTTTTTCCTGTTTTAAAATAACTTTCCTTTTATTCTAAAGTAGTTAAAATGGGGGGGATTGAGCAACTTGCACTTACTATGAGAAGACTGGAGCTCTTGGTCACCACATCTCACGTGAGTTCAGGAGCACTTTGAGGTCATTTGGGCACTGCAGCTCTCCTAGAGAGGTTTCAAAAGAACCTTTTATTAACAGTGAGAGTCTTCCTGTGCCCTCTCCCCACAGTGGGGATGGTGCTTCTCATGCCAGCAGTGGCTCCTGTGCCACGTGCCAGCTCTCCCTGGTGATGCCCAGGGGGACAAGATGGTCCTTCACCTCAGGAACAAGAAGAAACTCAGCACAGGAGAGTTAATATCATTTTACCTGGTCTGCTAAAGAAGAGTAAAACTCAGTTTCTATTCAAGAAAATGGGGTAAGATTGAATATATTTTTGAAAACAATCATTTTTTCTTTGTGATAATCTTCCTTCTTGTCTGCAGTCACATTTTGTTTCATGTGTAAATGTGTGTGTAACCAAATATAGGGCTGAGATTTCAGAGCTAAACAGAAAATGTTATAAATAAAGACTTTAACAGAATAAACAAATGCAGAAGGAAAGTGCTTTAATTTGTATTTGCCAATTCTGGAAGCAATTGCTGTGGGATGGATGTGTGGCTCCTCTGCCAGGGAGGGTTTGCCATTCATTTCTCAGCCTGAGAACAATCCTCCACTCAGCAACCAGCCCGGGGGTATGAAAGGTGTAACAGCACTTTCCCAGCCCAACAGCCACACGGGGCCAGCCTTGTCAGAGCTAAACCAAAGCCCTGAGAGGGTCACCCAGCACCACTGGCACAGCACCAAGCCCAGCAATGCTCAGGGCAGACCCTGCTGCAGGTCAGACCTCAGATGGGTCAGCAGAGGCTTCCCCAGCCCTGCTGGGATCACACTCACACTCCCAGTCCCCAGAGGAACATTCCAGCTGCTGCTCTCCTGGAGCCAGGGCTGAGCCTTTCCCATCTGCTGATCCTGCAGCAAAAAGGAAGAATTATTGGCTATTTGTGCTGAGCTGCTGCCCACAGAGTGGAGATAAATCAGAGTGGGAACAATGACTGGAGGAAAGAGGTCGTTGGAGAACGTCCAGGATGTGCTGAGAGAGAAAGGAGCTGGGCTGGGAATGCAAGAGGGACCTTTTCAGGGTGAATGGCCCCAGAGTTGGTGCTGGGGGGTGGGCACACTGTTGTTGTTCTGCACAAAACCACACCAAGGAGGTGCCCAGCACAGCTGGGGTGGGCTGGGAGGGAGCAGAGCAGGGGCAGCTCCTGTCCCTGGTCCCTCCCAGCCCTGGCAGAGCTCAAATTTAAACACAAATCGTCTGGAACATTTATGGCTCCATGAACCAAACTCTTTGAGGATGAAACTTATTTCTGACTCAGTTTCAGCAGCTCGAAATGAAGGAACATTTAGTGTTAAACTAAACATCTGTAAAAGGGCATGAGTTTAAATGCTATGCACTAAGAAATGAGGTTGACCATTCTCACTTCTTGCCCTTTGCCTTCTGAGCTCTTACTGAAAACCAGATTTCCATTAATAAAACAAGTTTCTTTTCCTCTGCCTGTTGAGCAAGAAAAAAGCTTTGTGAAGCTCCCAGCTGTGGCTTTGAGATATTGCTGCTTCCCAATTCTCCTCCCTATTTCTGGGCAACTTCTCCCTCATTAACATGCATTTTTTAATACTGTTCTTGAGGCCAACGTGGCTCAGTGTCCCAGTGTTAAGGGGTTTGTGAGCAGTGTTGTTATATCCCAGTTATATATTTTTTCAGCGTATATTTTTGATCCTCAGAGCTCCTCTGGGTCATCACTGAGCACAGGAAAGTGAGCTCAGGGCTGAGATTGATTGTCAAGGATGAAGATGCCCAGGAAGAACTGAAGAGGCATCATATGAGTCTCAGGGGGGCATTGAAAGGGAGGGACAACCCCATTTCTCACATTTCTGAGCCTGTTTCCTTACCTGGCACGTGGCAGGTGCAGCTCTAACGAGCCCAGCCAGCTCTGCTTCCACCTCAGAGCCTGGAATTGTTCAGCCTGAGCTGGGGAGGAACAGAAAAGGGGGAAAGTGAGATATTTCACATCATTTCTGCCTATTTTTTCCGTGCAGAGCAGTGGAAAGGAAACAAAACCTGATGAGTTGCTGTACAGCCCAAAGGTGGACACACAGCCAGCCCACCCCCCTCTGAATCTCCCTCCTCAGCTGTTACATAATAATTCTCCAGGCAAATCCCAACAAAAAGTATGAAAATTGCTTCTCTACCACAACAGGAGGAAAACTCCAAGCCTGGGTTGTACCGTGCAACTGGTAGTGAGAACTTTAACACCCAAAATAAATCATGAAGAAGGAGGAAAGGAAGAACCATCTGAGGTACTTAGGTCAGTACTTGCTTTTTTGGCTTACAATGAGAGTTATTGCCAACCAAACCCCACACTGTGACAGCCAAGGCCTCACCAACCTGCAAGACAAAGCAAAGAGACACAGATGGAAGTGTTTTAAAACGTTGTGCTGAAAGCTCAGATGGAAAAAATGGTCCTGCCTGTTGTGCCCCAGCCACGTGTTTGTGGCATCCCAGAACTCTGAGCACACCCAGAGCCCTGAGAGGCTGATTTTCCACCTGCAGCTGAGGAGCTTTGGGGTTATTTTCCCTGGCTCTGAAGGCAGATACTGAGCAGTGCTTGTTCAGCCCAACCACCTTGTGATCTCTGCTGGCAAAATCCCAGGAACCTTCTCCCCAGCAGAGAGATGAGAAACACTCCAAAGTGTTAATTTGCCTTTTTATGCTGCTTCTTTCCCCCTTTTAAATGAGCATTTTCCCCACCACACTCTCTGTGCTTTGGCTCTGCTGCTCAATTCAACTAAACCCAAGAACTCCTCTTGGTTCACTGTGATTTGCAAGTCCACAATACATATGCAAATGAAATTAGTGCTGGCAAAAATAATTACAGTTGCTCATGGGAGGATTAATAACTAAAGTCTGCCCTGCTTGTGTTGAGGTTTAATTCTGTTGCAGCACTCAATGAAGAAGTTAATTCTGAGCTCAGCATTGTGTGTGGCAGTTAATGTGTCACATGAAGGCAGAGTAATTAGTTAATTGGGGAGGGAAATGGAGATGCACCCACGTGTCTTGGAAAGACACAAAGAGAATCACAAATTGGTTTGGGTTGGAAGGGGCCTTGAAGACCATGGAGTTCCAACCCCATTCCGTGTGCAGGGAATCTTCCACTGGCCCAGGTTACTCAGAGCCCCAGCCAGGATATCACAAAAAACCAAGAAAGAAAGAGAAATCTCTCACCAAACAGTGCTCATTAGCTGGTGGGTGATCCACAATCCCATAACCCTTTTTTCTGGATACACAACCCCCCTGCCATTCATCACTGGAGAGGGAACAGCACTGACTCACTACTACAAGGTGTAATAATGTTGTATAAACTGTCCCCTTGGGCTACGAGGATTTAATAAAAGAACAGCCACCTTTTTCCACAGTGGTTGTGGGAACAAATCCAATTTGGAGTGTGCTGTAAATACCTCCCTGTCAGGGGATCTCTGACTCTGCTCTGGGTGGGTGTGAGACACTGAAAGGGCTTCAACATTGCTCAAATCACTGAAAGATTTTCACCCACTGTAGCAAAGTGAGCAAAGAAACAACAGCTCCCTGAGGGCCAGTCCTGCCAGACATCCCTCCTGACCTGGCCTGGGACCTGAGGGGAGATCAGGTGGCACTGCTGCCCAGTTATCCCAGGAGAAGGAGGTGTCCCAGGGGTGAGAGGCTCAGCCAGCCGAGCTGGGGCTGGGCAGGGAGGGGCAGAACTGCCCACCTGGGCAGGGACCGGGGTGTGCCCACCCACCCGAGCACAGGAGCCCCTGAGGCACTCTGTGCCCACCCTGGGGGCATCCAGCCATCCCTTGAGCAGAAGTTGAGGCCTCAGCACCCAGAAAACCTGAGGAAGAGCAGCAACCAGACCCCATCACAACCCACAGAGTGGGAATATGATTTACACTTCATCTGTCTCTCTGTCACCCTCTTTCCCTCCCCTTTTCCTCTTTCTGTCTCTCTCTACCTCACATTTACCATTGAATAAAAATCTATACTATTGACCTCAGTACATGGTCTTGTTTGCACCTTAATTTGGGTGGAGGAGTCTCTCTAATGACTTGAATAACTAGATAATAACACTGAGCTGAGGGATGGCAGCCCCCAGGACCCTGCCCTGGCACTGGAGGGAGAGCTGGGCAGGAGGGACACACCACACAGGCAGGAATTCATCAATACTATCAGCCAGGGGCTGGGAGCCCAAACCACCAGGACCCTTCCCTCCAGCCCCAGGAGGACATTCCTCCTTTGGAAGAGCCTGGGGGGGTGAAGCCCTTCCTTCCATCCCATCCTTCCCTCATCAGCACCGTGACCTTGGGCAGGACCCCATCCCATCCCATCCCCACTGCACTGCTGCAAATCCCTGTTAATACCCATCTGAAGGTGGTCATTAACCTGCCAAAAAAGGGGGGAACCTTCAGTATTTCAGGGTTATAAACCCCTTGGCAGCTGAAACCCCTCCTAAATGGTGACTTCCTGCTGTGGCTGCTCCAAGCCCTTGTGAGCTGGCTGAGCTCTGGGAAGCTGGGGGACAACAGCCTGTCCTTCATTTAGGATTAGCAGGAAAGTCAATCAGGCCCCTTCTGGAGCCAGCAAATAAACTGGGAGAGCTCCAGGAAAAACCAAATCCAGGTGGAAAATATGAGGGTTTGCTGGAGCCAAAGAACTCATACCCAGGTTGGACGGCACCTCTTGGAGTTGTGTGCTGCATTTGTTTGAAATCCACAGTTTAGTGCTTATTCTGGAGCTGAAATGAGGCAGAGCTGATGTTAGCTAATTAACTTGTAACTTCATTTGAAATTGCTGTACACTTTGAAACACGTCAAGCTCGCCAGGGTTTCACCAAGATCATATTTACCACATCAGGCTGCATCTCTGCTGCTGGTTTTTATGTGATGTCCTCTGGAAAAACACACTTTGTGAGTGTCTGGGACATCTCATTAAAGCCCACAAAAAGGGGGCTCAGAAACATCCTGAATAAAGCATTTCAGAGTCATTTCAAATCATTGATTTGGGCTTTTCTTTATGGCCAATGTCATGGTAGAAATAAAGGGAAAAATATCATCAATAACCCAGTAACAACTAAATTTATTAGTATGTAAAGCAGCCAACTGGAGAAATTTCTACAGGCAGATTCCAGTGTCAAAGGACTACATGAAAAATACTATAGTGTTATACAAACCCATATCTTTTTATCTTAAAAATGATCAGGGTCTCTAAATGGCTGCAATGTTCTCTGACTGCCTTTGTGCTGTTTTATTGTAAAGCCACAGAAATCAGAACATTTTCTCTGAAACGGAGGGAAAACCTTTCAGTGAAGGTCACAAAATCACAGCCAACATGACACTTCTCTAAAATGGTTTTAAACTTGCACTGACTGCTCCAAGTCACCCAAGGTTTCTGCTCTTACAGCTGCCAGAACTGGCAGGAAAGTCTGCCAAGATGTTTTATGTCCCCTCCAGAGTGTCGGGTACCATTTGAACGTCACCCCACAGGAAAAGCCAGAGCAAAGCCCTTCCCATAATATTTAACTTCTCACTTTCCCCCACAGGTAATTTTAAAATAATTGATGACTCCCAGGACTGGAGTTTTATTATTGCAACACCAGTAGTACCTCAGACAACCACAGAAAAATCCACTTGAATATCAAACCAGGAGTGTCCTACAGAAGTTCTAATTTGCTGCCAAGGGCACTGGGGTTAATTTACTGTGTGTGTGTCAGTCACACAGAGATGTTCATGTATTTCCACAGGAAGCAAAACATTACAGAATTTACTTGATTTATAACCACTAAAATGGGTTCTTATTTAGTTCTATAGTTCTTATTTCGTTCTTGTCCTGCTGCCTCAGTCCTGCTGGGATGGCTGTGCCCAATTCATGCCCCACGTTCTGATAATCAGCTGTTCACCCTCTGAATAGGATCTATGGCATTTAGACCAACCAGGATTTCATATCAACTCCCTTTCCTGCCTTCATCTTTTCTTAAAACTGATTAAATTGAGCATTTCTCCTTCTACCTTTCTCATTAAAATACTTCTTAAGTGGCACTTTCTTGTACTCACCAGTGTGAGGAACCCACCTCAGACACTCACACTGACCACTGAACTCATGCATTGCTTGCAATAAGCACTCAGGTTGCTTCAGGATCACCCCAAAACCCAGTATAAATTATGATATAAATACATACAACAGCCTCAAGAGGAAAAAAAATAATCTTAAATTAAGTAATTCTTAATCAAAGACATCTGCAGAGGTGTGGGTGAGTCTCCCCAATACCCTCATTAAACATTGCTGAAAGTTCCACTTGGGGTATCTCCAGGGCAGAATCACCACTGTACAGATGTTCATTCCCTGCTCTGCCCCGAGGCCAAAAATAACCTGGGAAAGAGAAAAGGGCTTAAGCACATGGGTGGCACAGATGGAAATGCATTAAACTTTCAAAGGCATTTGAATCAGACACTGAAACTCCTGTCTGCAGCTCCTTCCACTTGCTGAAACACGGCCACAAAAATGGGGAGACAGTTTTATTTTCTCTAGGCAGGCTGACTAATTGCTCTGAGGAGAGTGAAGCCAGGCTGATGCTAATTGCCCATGTGCTAAATGAGGTTTTGCAGGAACTCAGTGTGCACTTTTTGCTCTTTGATTGGTGTGTGGCACTGAGAGCAGCACAAGGAACAGGTCTCACCACCAGAAAGCAAGAACCTGCAGCTGAGTGCTCCAGACCAGCAGCCCGGCTGCTATTCCTGCCCCAGGGCAGCAGCCCGGCTGCTATTCCTGCCCCAGGGCAGCAGCCCGGCTGCTATTCCTGCCCCAGGACAGGAGCCCGGCTGCTATTCCTGCCCCAGGACAGGAGCCCGGCTGCTATTCCTGCTCCAGGGCAGGAGCCCGGCTGCTATTCCTGCTCCAGGGCAGGAGCCCGGCTGCTATTCCTGCTGGGAGAGCTGGGGGGTTCAGCTGGAAAGGAGAAGGCTCCAGGGAGACCTGAGAGCCTCTGCCAGGGCCTGAAGGGGCTCCAGGAGAGCTGTCCCAGCCCTGGGAGTGCCCAAGGCCAGGTTGGACAGGGCTTGGAGCACCCTGGGCTGGTGGGAGGTGCCCCTGCCCAGGGGATGACACTGGATAGGCTTTAAGGTCCCTTCCCACTCAAACCCTTCTGTGATTCTGTGGCTCTCTTGCCTCTTATTCCATGGATATCAGCCCTGTCATTTCCTCTGATCTCATGGAAAAGTCTTCATTTCTGCTCTTACATATTGGAGAAATGCCCCACTGCCCCACCTGCCCCTCTGTGGTCACACACACAGGAACAGTTCCCTCTCACTCCCTTCTTTTTATCTCACTTTAGGTCCTCATCTTTCCCAAACCTCCCAGAAATCCTGCCCAGTCCCCCTGACCACTGGGATAACCCCACAAACCAATCAATAGCTTTGCAATTACTTTCTTCCCAGACAACCCATCCTGGCAGCACAGGAAACACCTCTCAGAGCTAATTGAGCTGTAGGTGTTCCATTTGCTTTGCCTTTCTCAGTAATATAAAACTGCTTTGGTTTTTGCCAATATTCATTAATGAGAATAACATCAGAGCTCATTTTGTCTTAGATTTACAGACTGATTCCTGAAAACTAAGCCACCATCTATTTGATTTGACAGCATTGCTTAATTGCTATTCCATTTTTTGCACCACAATATTAAAATAAGGTTTTCCCCACTTTGTTTTTAAAGCGAGAACTTAAGGGAATTTTCAGAACATTTTAAAATAATTTCATGTCCTCTATCAGCACCCACTACTTTTCAGGAAGGGTTACACTGGCTTTATTTCATTTATTTATTCATTCCCTTACTGACAGACAAATGCACCTCCACAGTTTTCTGCACTTCTAAGGGCAAACTTGAAAGCAGTTTAAGAGGTGGCTTTTCTCATGCTCAGACTTTCAGACCAAACACCTGCACTCCTCTGTCAGGACAGAGAGAAGGTTCTTACCCAGCTATGCATAAAACAAACCAAATTGCCCAGTGCTGCCTGTACAAAGATGTTCCTCAGAAAACAACTTCCAAACTGTTGGAAATGCTTGAAAAAAGACTTTCTTTAGAAAAATCATGTGATCTTTTTGTACTGTAATGCAACCAGCAGGCCAGGTTGGCAATAAAGCTGAGCTTTGATACCATCCGATCCCAGTGCAAATGCCCTGGACACAATCCCAGGCTCACTGAGGCTGGAAAAACCCTCCAAGATCCAGCCCCACCTGTGCCTGATGCCCACCTTGTGCCCAGCCCAGAGCACTGAGTGCCACGTTCCTTGGGCATCTCCAGGGGTGGGCACTGCCCCAGCCTGAGCAGC
This sequence comes from Hafferia zeledoni, assembly GCA_035583235.1. Lineage (NCBI taxonomy): Eukaryota > Metazoa > Chordata > Aves > Passeriformes > Thamnophilidae > Hafferia > Hafferia zeledoni. Next base: position 1,119,646 of record JAWWEV010000024.1, read on the forward strand.
ACATGCTGATCCTGAACTGAATTATTCCACTGGATAAATGCACTTCCCAGAGGTCTGAAAGGTGGAGAGAAGTGACAGCACAGCCCTGCCCTGGCCTGTTGTGTTCCTGCAGTTCTCACTGGGAGAGGGTGATTTGTGTGTAAAAAGAGTCATCTATGATTTACTGCCACTATTTAATTACACCAAGACTACTCACTAAAAGCCTTAAAGAAATAGATTTAATGCAGATGTTAAATTAAACTGGAGCATGGCTATAACTGAGGCCCAGGACCCAGAAAAGCAGAGCAGCAGAGGGTTATAGTATTTTTTAGTACCTTATTAAAACAGTCAGCACAGACATGAACATTGTCAGGGACATCTTGTCACATAAATAATTGGACCATTACTTTCAGACATTGTACACTGTATAAAATGTTAATAAGCCTTCTAAAATAGCTCTACATTATAGAAACATATTTTCTATTCCATAAAATATTTGGAAGGTCAGGGGAAGCAGCTGGGGACAAGAGGAGAGACATTTGCTCCACCATTGCTCCTGAAAGCAGGAGAGAACATCACAACGTGAGGGTGGACTCAGCCCCAGATGTTCAGCCCTTCCTGAATCAGATCACTGTTTCTCTCCAGCTGACACCGACCAGATAAGAGATAGGAGCCCTGGACAGGTTCAAAATATGTGCTGTGGTTTCCAGAAGTAGCCAAAGAGCAAAACAATTCAAAGTTAGGGATATTTTTGTTTGACTCAGCATCTGAAAGTCATTCTCCTTCTCTGACTCTCCTGAGAAGGTAAATAAATCAGACAAAGCCCCACAGTGAGAGTGTTTCCTCCCTGTGATGCTGTAATTTAGAGAACCCTTTCAAGGGCTTGAATGTCACTGTGGGTTGATTTAAGAGGACCCATAACCTGTTGGAACCAATGAAAAACTCGGCCTGAACTCAGCCAGCTTTGGAATAACCCCTTCCAAACTGCTCCACGTCCAACTTCTGAGTTCCAACAGCACAGGGAACAAATCCCAGAGAACATTTTATTCTTCAGAGGCTTTATGGGATCAAAGAATACGTATTTCATGTTGGGCAACTGCCAAAAACCCACATTGCTCTAACCAAGGAGTTCCTGGGGGCTCATTTATTACCAAGGACACCTCATGAAGAACATCATTGATGTGCCACGTGCTTGGGACCTGCACAGGGACAGGGCAGAGAAACAAACCCACCATCCAGCTATAAACTGTTATTGGAATTCCCTGGGTTTATTTCAATCTGCCTTCACAAGGGAAGTTGGGAACAGCAAACAGGAAAATTAAATAATAGAATCACAGACTGGTTTGAGCTGCAAGGGACCTTAAAGATCATCTAATTCCAACCCCTTCCCACTGGTCCAGGCTGCTCAGGGCCCCATCCAACCTCACCTAAAGATTAAATACAACATAATATATGCATAATATTGTATACCATGCTGTGTTTTACGTATCTCCATATATCCATATATATTGCACAATATTACTGGAAACCAACCCAGGATAACCCCCAAACATCACTCACTGCTCCCCAAAATCCTCATTTTGCCATGGGGGTCATGAAAAGCCTCACTCCAGCCCAGTAAAGGGCTGTTTGTCTCTGGGTGCTTACTCAGATTTACTGCAGAGCAGCAATTCCACCTCCTGCCACCACCCTTGGGAGAAGGAGAACCTGCTCAGTGTGAAATAACCATGTAAAGAAATAATTTAGAAAGGCACAAAATCCATGGCTTGGGTTTTTTCCCTTGAAACCAAAGAGTAACACAACAACTCCAAGCTGAGAGAGGAGCAGATGTCTCCATCCAAACTACCCTACTCTGTGCCCATAAAAGAATAAACATGTGTATTAATTAATGAATGTAGCAAAAACAGAACAACAGGGAGACAGATCTCTGTCCTGGTTTGTGAAGAACAACCTCAGCTCCCACGATGTTTGAGCACAACCATCTCTTTGTCAAAGGCTGGGACAAAGCTCAGCCTTTCAAAGGGAAAGAGCAGCAGGGCCAAGCCCAAAGGTTGCTCCAAAGAAGGAAATATCTTTTACTTACTTTTGGGCATGATTCTTTTCCAGCAAACATTTCATGGGGACAATCATTGCTGTCTGTGGAGCCATCAGGAGGTACTTGGGGTGTCCTGTGCAGGGCCAGGAGTTGGACTTGGATGATCCTTGTGGGTTCTTTCCAGCTTGGGATACTCTGTGATGATTCTGTGAGACTTCCAACCCCTGCACTGCCCATCTGGGGGCAGGATTGAGGCATCTCAGACCTGCTGCCACCAGCCAGGGAGTCCCAGATCAACCTGGTGATGGTTTTGGGCTGTAAAGACACAATGAATTCTTCAGTTCTCGCTTTCAGAAGTTTCGTTTCTTCTTCAGAAAATAATATTCAAAAATGGTTTTTTCTAACATCACCTTTTAAGGTACTTAAAACTCTCTCTCAGCAAAATGAATGTGTCATACATGGATCTGGAACACCCCCAGGAGCCAGGAATGGATATAATTCCTGTTGTTGTTATGTACTTGCTGACTCATGGGTGGAAGTTGCTAGAGAAGGTAATAAAAAGCCAAACAGATAATAACTGTACTGCAGTGAAAGTGTTCAGCAATTAAATGAAAATGAAAGATCTTTTATTTGTGCCACATTTGCATCTTCCTACCAGGCAGCTCAAAAAAATAATGAAAAACTAAAGGAAATATTTACAGTTTACATATTCCCAGTGCTGAGAAAAGTGAAGGCTTGGGCACATGGTTCTACTTGGGAAACAGGAAAAATTGAACATGGGTTTCAATAGGAATTCTGAAAGTGTTGAAATTCGGTATTTGGGCAGTGAGAAAAGTGTTCCAGAAGTAACACACCATCCTGGGCTTGGGCACTGCCAGGGATGGGGCAGCCCCAGCTGCTCTGGGCACCTGTGCCAGGGCCTGCCCACCCTCCCAGGGAAGGATTCCTTCCCAGCATCCAATCTAAATGTACCTTCTTAGTTTAAAATCATCCCTCCTTGTCCTGTCACTGTCTGCCTGTAGGAAAAGCCACCCTGCCTCTCTTTTCTAGTCCCCTTGACCTGCTGCAGGTGCTCCAAGGGCTCCCTGGAGCCTCCCCAGGCTGAGCAATCCCAGCCCTCAGCCAGCCACAGCCTCTCGCCTTTAAATGCCGCACATTTCTGACAGGGAAGAACCGGAGATGTGTTTAACATCCTGCAGAAGGTAAATAAGGAAGGGAACACCTTGCAAACACTCTGCCTGCACTTGCTGGGTTTGTTTATCCCACAGCCCTCCAGCTCTCGGGACTCGGAGGGTCCCGGGGGTGAGGCGGCAGCAGCACAGCACGAGGACAAAGGGGCCGCGCCGAGTTGTGCTGTAAACAAAGCCATTAGAGCCTCAGGGGGGCCGATACAAACAACCAGCTCTGGAGCTAAACATCGGCTTCCAAAGCAAACACTCGCTCCCATTCCGGTATCTGGGCACTGGCAGAGGGCAGCGCTCCTGGAAACGCCAGGGGCAAACTGAAGGAAACCCAGGCAGGCAAAGTGGGTGCAAATGCCCAGCGTGGGCTGGCAAAGCTGGACAAACAGTGTGTGGGAGATGGAGGCTCACGGGCATTGAACCCCTGGGCTCGGGCTGGGCTGGGCTGGGCTGCCCCTCTGCAGCCCCGAGGCTGGCACTGCCCCAGCAGCCCCTTCCTCCTGCAGCTGCCAAGGGCTGCCCTCCCAGCCTGCCCTGGGCTCCAGGCAGCCTCCAAAGGGACTACCCAGTCCTACCAGGGAAGGGCAAATAACTCACAGTGTCTGGGAGAGACGTGGGCTGGCAACTCCTCACCCCGCAACGAGTGCCCACTGCCAGCCCAGGGAGAACTGAGCTGAACCACCACACCAACAATGAACAGCTTTCCTTCCAAGGTGTGCCAGGTCGCCAGCTCAGGGTTCCAGCACCCCCAGTCCCTGCTGTGCCCAGCCTGTCTCGCTGGCAGGCAGCACCACCAGGTGATGCTGAGCCCTTCCCTCCGAGCCCAGAGCTGCCAGTGATGGGGAATTAGAGCAGACTCACTGCCACCCTGTGATGGATGTGCAGCCAAGGGGGGTCACAGCCTCTGCTGCCCACAGTGCCCTCCAGTGACATCCTGCATTTGCTCCTACAGAATCACACTGGGCTTTCCCCAGCTAGAGCAAAGGCATTTTTCTCTCTAGGGTGTCTCTCAGAGATTTAGGGCAGTTCCCCCTCAGGATTCAGGCAGAGCAAGGCAGGACCTGCCCTGGCACAGGCTGTGGGCACAGGAGGGATGGGGACAAGGGTTTACAGCACAAGGCTGAAGGCTGATGGCTCCAGGAGACACAAATTAGAGATCTCAGGTGATTTTTGGGCCATATTTCTGCCAGGCCATCCCTCTGCCTTCCAGGGGACAAGGACATGATTTAGCACAAGGGCTGAGAGTTGGTCCTTTCCTCAGAATCTTCACAAGGGTCTGAGGGTGATTTGGTTTTCCATTTTCCTTCTACTTGCACCCTCTGCACTTCAGCACTGCACATTGAACACCCTCATCAAAAGCTGTAAGGGACAAAAACTGCCCTTCAGGGGCCTGAGGGGCCAGAAAAACCCTGAGGGAAGGGAACTAAATATGACTGAAAACATTGGGGACACACCCACTGGACAAATTTTCTAACAACATGAAATTTTGGACTTTTTAATCCAATGTAACCTTCTGCCTCTGAGCTTGGCAATGTTACAAATACCAATAAATTCATTTTCTACCTTAAGGTCATTGAAACTTGTGCATTTAGATACATTACACAAAGATTCCTAAGTAAATGTTCTATTGCCTTTGTCTCTAATTTCTTTTTTCTTTGCCCTTTTAGTGTATGAAATCATTAGATACAATAAATTCTTTTAGATGTTTACCACATCCTTAGAGGTCTGCATCCTTACCTTCCTCCATAATTTTCCTTTATTCAATCTGGTCTAAATCATAAAAATAACACCCAAGAATGGCATTAAAATCTCATCATCTTCTCTGCACAATCCCTGGCATTTAACTCCTTTCTCTGTGCCTGCCTGCTGCTGGACAGCTTCCCCACAGAGAAATGACTGAAGTTATGTTAAAAGGAGTTTGGGTTTCCTAAGGGTAGGAGTGCAGAGTGAAGGAGCTCAGGAGGGAACTGTGCCCTGAGATCAGCTCGAGGCTGGGCCACCCTCACTCCTGCCCTGCTCAAGTGAGGCCTCCACCTTCCTCCTGCAGAACCACAGCGTGGGAACTGTCCCCCAGTGGGCCACGTGCATGTGGTGCCAGAGCAGCTTCCAGCCCCAGAAACCTCAGAGAAAGTGGCCAAGAGACTCCCAGTGCCCTTGCAGAAAATGCATCTTTAAACCCCTGTGAAATGACTTGGAGGGAGCAAAAGTCAAACTGGATTTTCAGCCATTGCAGGCAGATTTCTGATCCCTCAGCCTCAGGGAACAAACCACCATCCCAGGGATGGCAGGAAGAAAGACATGAAGGAATTATTTTACAAGTCAGTTTGAGAGTTGAGTAATGACCCCCAGCCTGTGGTTCCCACCAAGCCCTTGGGCAGAGTCCAGTCCCTGGGGCCACCCAGCCCAGGGGCACCCAGTGAGCACAGAGCCATTTCTCCTCAGCATTTTGCTCCTGCAGCCCTTGCTGTTCCTCCCAGGGATTGCAGAGCACAGAAAAGAGGAGCTGCCTGACTTTAATAGCTCTCTGAGGCAGCTCTTTGGTGGGGCAAAGCATTTGCAGTCCCCACACATAAATCCCACACTTCCAACCTGGGCAGGCTCAGCAGGGGCTGCTGAATCCTTTGCAAACCTCCAGTCTCAGAGGAGCACACACAGACTGGGGAAAGGAGCTACAAGCAGAAATAGGAGAGACAGGAGATATTTCAGATGTATTAAAGAATCCCTGCAGAACCCCAAAGTGCCAGCCCTCCCCAGGCATTATCATTTAAGATGTGAGAAGTGCCAAAAGCAGAGCCCCCAAGCCCCAGTCCTGCCCTGCTCAGAGTTTATTGCCCACCATGCAGCCAGGAGTGCCAGCAAGCAGGAATGTGGTCTGGAAAGTTTCTCATTTCATGCACATTCCATTCTATTTGACAGAATTATTCCCACAACCACGAAGATGAACCACCTCTGAAAGCAAAAATATCAGCATGTAATTGAATTAATTTTTTAATATGGGTGAAACCAGGGACTCTGCCCTGCAAACTCCAGAGCCAGCCTCAGTTCTGAGCTGCATAATAAGATTCACAGCATTACTGTAACAACACAGATCAAACATTTGCTGCAGATGCCTTGTAGGCCATTGAGACACCCAACTGCACAGGCACCTGCACTCCCTCTCTCCAACTCCAACACGTTTCCATTTCACTGCTGTTGGAGAAAAATACTTAATTTAGTTTAAACGTGTTTATCCTACCTTGCTGCAAGCATTTCCTTTTTCCTTGTGTAGCCTGAGTGAGTTTTAGAGGTGATCTCTCCCACCTCTCCTCCTCTGGACCTTGGCCAGTAGCTCAGCTCAGCCCCTCTGTGCCAGCCATCAGCTGCCAGGGCTGCAGATGTCAGCTGCCATCACCACGGGCTGGGCCAGCTCCTCTTGCTGTTTGCAGATGTTCTGTAAGTGCTCAGAGTGAGGAGAGCCTGGACGGAGCCACAAGCACCATCTTGTGCCACCGGGAGGCTGCAGTTTGCAAACTGCCAACCAAGGTGGGTAATGGAGTTGGCAAAGCACGAGCCAGAAGGGAGCAGAGTCTCCATAAAAAGCAGATTGGAGGCCAAATCACAGTCCCTTCAGCTGTCCAAAAGAGATTGGTAGTGGCATCCAATCTACTCTTCAGCCAGACAAGCTCAGGGGAGCATCACTGGGCACCTTGAAGCAAAAGTTCATAACTTCAATTGAGATCAGCACAAGTTGCAGATGTTTCCACTCCTCAAAGTGTTATATACTTACTTAAAATCACAGAATCTCAGGATGGTTTGGGTTGGAAGGACCTCAAAGCCCATCCCATCCCACCCCTGCCATGGGCAGGGACACCTCCCACCAGCCCAGGGTGCTCCAAGCCCTGTCCATCCTGGCCTGGGACACCCCCAGGGCTGGGGCAGCCACAGCTTCTCTGGGCACCTGTGCCAGGGCCTTCCCACCCTCCCAGGGCAGAATTCCTTCTCAATATCCCATCAAAATCCCCCCTCCTTCAGCTTAGAGCCGTTACTGGTTATTTCCTCAGAAACTTTTTAAATTCAAACACTTTCTTTCCACTCTGCCTACCTGGACTGAGCCAAAGAGGTTTAGTGCCCCCCTGAAACAGCCATTCCTGTTCCTTGCTCTGTCCTCTCATGGAGGGCAAGCTTTTATCTGAATTACTGAGCAGTTACAGCATCAGATAATGCTTTTCAACACAGAACAGGAAGAAAACCAGAGTAAAAGGGGGCAAAGGGAATTCCTAGTCCTGGTCATTACAAGCCAAATTTCCCCTCAGAATAACTTCCCACAACAGATCCCACAGAAAAGGCTGACAGCCTCTCAATTGCTGTTTGCAGAGCACCTTGCACAGCCCACTCTGCCACAATTGGGCAGGGGCTTGTTTAAATACATTCAGGTTATTCCAAGCAGATCTTGAGATTCCCTTGTGGTACCAACGCGGTGCCAACGACGCCTCGAGGGCATCTCTGAGCAGCAGGAGGGATGGAAGACACACATGTGAGTAAGGGCTGGAATACCCTGTTTGATGCCCAGCTTGGCTGTTCTGCAGGGCTGACAGGCTGGAGCAGCACAACCCCAGCCCTGGCTCCAGGAGATTGGAGCAATTTGGGTTCAGTGTGCTCTCTGTCCCCAGGAAGGCACAAAGCAGCCCTGGGGACATGTGGGTGGCACAGAGCAGCTGAATGAGACTCTGCTCTCCCCTCGGAGTAGGTTTGCAAGGCAGGTTTATCAACACTGACACCGCTGCAGTGTCTGGGAGGGGGAACCTGCAAGCCCCAAACTCCCACCAGGCAATCTCCCGACTGCACCGTGTTCACTGGCACAGAACAGACACACAGCCCCCTGTGGTGCCCAGACCCAGCTCACAGGGCAGCAAAATTACTCCTCTAAGCATTGATTCAAACTGTATCATGTGGAGATGCATCTGGGGAAGATCCAAGATATAAAATTCTTACTAAAGCAGAAAGATGAAAAAGTAGCCAAGCAGGAAACCCGGGTTTCCACAGCAAGTGGAACATTTCAAAAGAAAAGGTTATTTTGTTATCCAAATCTTTTTTTGGACACATGTTCAAAGGACTTAGAACACCTAAACAGTGCCTATTGAGAGAACAAGCCTTTGCAGAGCTCTGGCCATGCACAGTCTGGGCTCAGTGGGAGCTTTGCCAGTTCCTTTGCTTGGCCAGATTTTGGCTGGGCACCATGGCAGGTTTGCTCATCATTTATCATTATGTTGCCTTAGCTATGAAATGAGACAATAAATATTTGCCTCCCTCCCACAGCTGGGGAGAGGTTTAATAAGCTCAAACCTGTTCACTGTCTGTGGAACTGCCAAGTATGGGATTGGCTTGGAGTGTAGGAGCAGCTCAGCAGGAAAGGCAAAGGTCAGATAACTCCTCTCTTTAAGTGACCCCTGAGAAGTTCCTTATCCACGTGTGTTAAACCATGGAAAAGGGGCTCAGTATCCCCTCCACACACACTAAAAAAAAAAAAAGAAAAAAAAGATGAGTTTACAATACAGAGACAAAGAAGTCAAGGGTACCTTGCCCTGAGTTATCAAATGTCCTTGAATGGAAGGAAAGCTCTATAATAGGAGATCTGATTTTTCTAATTTAGAAATCACAGAATCATTAAAGTTGAAAGAGCCCTCCCAGCTCCAGGAGCCCACCCTGTGCCCGATGTCCACCTTGGCAAAGCCCTCCCAGCCCATGGAGCCCCCCCTGTGCCCGATGCCCACCGTGTCCCCCAGCCCAGAGCACTCAGTGCCACGGCCCGGCCGG
>JAWWEV010000024.1:1130570-1145213 GCA_035583235.1 Hafferia zeledoni
GTGCCCGATGCCCACCTTGTCCCCCAGCCCAGAGCACTCAGTGCCACGGCCAGTCCTGCCTTGGGCACCTCCAGGGTTGGGCACTCCAACCCTCCCTGGGCAGCCCCTGCCAGGACCTGCCCACCCTTTCCAGGCAGAAATTCCTGCTCTGTGCCCCCTGCCCTGCCCTGGCCCAGCCTGAGGCCGTGCCCTCTGCTCCTGTCCCTGTGCCTGGGGGCACAGCCCGACCCCCCTGGGCTCCCCCTCCTGGGGCAGGGATTGCAGAGCCAGAAGGTGCCCCCTGAGCCTCTTTTTCTCCAGCTGAGCCCCCCCAGCTCCCTCAGTCCCTTTCCTGGACACAAACACATCAGGAAATCCAACACACCTTTCCCTGTGTCCCATCTCCCTGCACTCAGGGCACAACTGCCTTGGGACCATGAGAATCCATGTCCAGCCTCAGCAACAATTCCCTCTGGCTCCTGTTGGCAGAAATGCTGCTCTGCCAAGGCAGAGTCACACCAGAATCCTGATAGTCCAACTTTTCTGTTGAATTTTCCCTCTAATCTGTCCATCTAAGCCTTCCTGGGGCCCTGGATCTCCCCCTGCACACAGACAGGGGCTGCAGCACTTCATAAAGGCTGTCAATGAAGAGAAACCTCTGCTGGATTTGCTCAGTCTGAGCAAACAAACAACATTTGTTACAAATCCTAAAGGAAAATTTCTCCTCTGAGGTTTTGTGCCCATCACAGTCCTGGCATGAGCCTGGGGGAACAGGACATGATGGACATTAAGAATCCTCAGTGTTTCTGTAGATACACCAAAATAAATTAAACTGAGAAGAAAATTAATTTTTTTTTTGTGAGTTCCAAAAAGGGAGTTTATAAATAATGCCCTTTGAATATAAAGATGAAAAGTGACTGAGCATGAGAACCAGGATTCTTCTGTCAAACATTCTTTCAGGAAAGGAAGCAGGGAACATTCATCCTCTCTGCACTGGAAAACTCATCCTTAGGGAAAACAGGGATATCTTTTCACCTTGCTGGGGAATATTCAAGTGAAAATACCCTCACAGTGCTCATGGAAAAAGCCTGTGCTGCCCCAGAGCAGGAGCTGCCCCGGGTGCCCACAGGCTCCAGCCCTCTGCAATCACCCAATGCTGAATTGCATCCCCATCACTTCGATTTTCCCAGGAATTAAATATCCAGGGAAAAAAAAGCTGTTTCACAAGTGATTTAAAACCATCTTCAAGCACATCCATAACATTCCCAGATCCTTTGCATTTACCACGACACAGTTTAACCAGCACAAAATGCAGAGTAAAGAAGTAAAACACATTTAAAGTGCCCATCCCTGAGAATGTTTCTGGACTGAAGGGTTCAAACACCTTCACCCTCATGTTGCTCATCCCTAGGCACCATTTCTGGGGCATTTCACTACTGCAGTTCTTAAGGATCACTACAATCATCTGATCCCACTACAATATGTACATTTAATGCTCAAAATAACCTGTGGGTTTCTTAAATAAAATTACATTTTATATATTTAATCTATATTACATTAATTATATTATTATTTTATATAGATATATTTATTTTTGCTGTGGTAGAAATAATACTCACTCAGAGGAAGTTTGCCTTTGATTGGAGCAAGGACAGATTATTCCCAAGTTCTGGCATTCCCTTGCACAGGATCCAGCTCACCTGTTGCCCAAATATTCAGGCTCAGCTTCAGAGAAGTATTTTCTACTCTGCAGGATAATAAAAATCTTTGCAGTAACATCCATAGGACTAAGTGACACCTACAACTTAATCAAGTTAAGATCTATTTCAAACAGAAGACAAATTGCCTCAAGCCTTGGTAATTATCTCTCTGGGATTAATAATCAACCCTAATTTAATAATTGGCCTAATATTTCCTTTCTGAATTTTACAATAATTAACCCATAGTCTCTCCAAAATATTTCCAGGCACTTCCTGCTCTTTAGTGAAAACAAAGTCAGATGAACTGTCACTGCAGGAAAAAATCCAAGGATAAATCCACATCCTGGGAAGGCTTTTACAACACCAGGTATTGTGAGTGGTGCCATTTCCCCTGTGTGACCCAGCACGAGGGGCTCAGGAGAGCCCAGAGGAGCTCCCAGCTGGGTACCAGCTGCCAGGCCCTGTCCCTGCCCAGGAGCCCCAGCCTTGGGCAGCACCATGAAGGGCATCAGCCCTGCCACAGGAGAGTCCAAAGGGAAACAGCCCAGTCCTGCCCACAATGTTCCAAGGCGAGTCCAGAAGACTCTGCTTTTGGCACCAAAGTACCACGCTGGGTATGGGCACCTGAGGGCAAGAACAGAGTCCCTGAAGTCCGGCTTGAAAAGAAAGGCAGATGAGGTGCAGGAGCACTGAGGGTCACCAAGGAGCAGTGAAGTTCCACCCCCCAGTCCCTGCGGCCACCAGAACACAGCCCTGATTGTGGCTGGTCATTTGTCTCCCAGGAGAGCCTACCCAATGGTTTTTTCTTCATCAACTCATAAAATACATTATGAAAAGCTGAATATTTGTATGTGAAAGTGTTTTCATACCAGAGGAATTCAGGGTCTGCCAAAGGTTGGAAAACAATCCAGCACTGATGTCAGGATAGCTCAGCACTCCTGCATTGATGTCTGCACATTTTAAATACAATTGGGGCTGAACTACTTCAGGTCATTACTCTGTAATTCAGTCTTTTTGTTTTGTTATAAATGGGCTTAAAGACAAATGCTATCTTAAATGTGGAACAAAATCTGGTAAAGCATTTCAAGCTCTTTAGTTCAAGGTGCAGCCTGGGCAAAGGTCTGACCCATGTGGGGTCTGACCCATTGCAAGGCTTGGGGCTTCTCTGACATTTCCAGAGCTGCTGATGGTGGCTCTCCTGACACTCTCCTCGAGAGCTTCTGTTCCACAGCTTTTACACCTACTGGTGTTTGCCAGAAAATCACATTCTGGAAGGAAATTACAACAGAGAACTTCTCTGTGTCTTGTGGTGTCGCAGATTAATTCTGCTGAGAAATGGGTTTTCCCTTCATAAAATAGCAATCCTCTCCACCAGCACAACATGAAGGGGTTTGATTTCACGTGGCCCTGGCAATGCCCTCCCCTCCCAGGGCAGGCACAGCTCCCATGCTGTGCCTGGAGATTGGCAGGAGAACTCAGAGCCCTCGTTGTGCCCAAGAGACACAGAAGGGTCAGGGGCTGTTAAACTGCAATAACTGAGTCTCCCTCACACTGTCATAAAGTAATTGCAAATCTGAAAACCTGAGGTGGAAATAACATGCTGAAATAACAGCAAAATCTCTGCCCAACCTCACCTGTAGGAGTGAATTACTCCCTCCCTCAGTTCTGTGAAATCAGACCAGAATCACACATTTCATGTGAGTGGCTGGATGAGGTGAACTCTCTGCCCTGCCTTATTTCAAGCAAGTTGGGCCTTCCAAGTCAGCCTAAATCTGGAAGTTTAGCAGTACTTGTAAAATTAAAATGTACTGGGCACAGAAAGTTTGTTCATCCATTTTCTGACATTATTGTGAAATCTGTTAGCAATGCAGAAAGCATTCACCACGAGTTTTATAAATAAATAACCAAAATAATTACAAAATCAGCCTCCTTGCCTTTTAGGATTTATAGGTGTCTTTTAAACCTGTCTTCATGTCATAACCTTCATTTAACAAAATACAGCATCTCTCCTTTGAAAGAAATAGAGAAGATCTGTTGTGGCTTTTCACACCCCTACAAAGCCTGGCCCTTGCCCCTTTCTTTTCCTTTTCACTATTTTATGATTCTTTTCACTCAAAGTTTCCTACTTTATTGTTGCCTGATTTAAAGAGGAGCTAATCCAGGGCTGGGAGATCAAACCCAGCTGCTCTGGGGGCAGGTGCAGGTGTGCTTTGAAAACCAGAGACAACACAATGAGCACATGATCTGATCCCCAACAAACCCCTCTGCAGGGGAGCCCCCCCAGCGCTGCAGCCCTGAGCTCCACACACCCCTTACCTGTTGCACCATTTCCCAGCACAACCTCTTGGCTTTTCTTTTTCAGTCAATTTACTTTCTTTCAGTATTAAAGTTTCCTTCCCCTTCTACTTAACGATGGTATCACAGGATGGAGAGAACTTAGAACCTCACCCAGCTGCTCCTTGTACCCTTCCAGCCCCAAACACTCATTCTGGTCTCATTTTCCCCGCTGTGCCTCTTCATGTGTTTCACAGGTCAGCTCCCTCTCATTTACAGGAGAACAGGGCAGAGAATAAATCTACTGCCCAGGTTATTGTAGGAGCCCTTTCAGGCAGAATGGCCTCAGGGTTTCTGGGGGAAGGACAGGGATGAGCAGACCACAAACCAGCTGGGGCCCAGGGAAGGAGAATCCCTGCTCTGATGGTCCATTGGAGCTGTTCAGACATCGGCCCTTCTCCAGCATCACCCACTGCAGCCCCTGCAGAGGCACCACCAGGGAGGGTCTTGCTTTGTCTTTAATGGATCCACATTTCCTCTGTAGCTGCAGGGCTGACATTCCCACCTTTCCATGGTCCTCTCTGGGTGCAGCATCAGTGCAATGGGATCCTGAGCCAGGACCAACCACTGGAGGGTTTGAAATGAAGGGGCACATTCACAGTCTCTGGTTCTTTTCCCTTCCACGATCTTACTGTATTTTTAAACATTGTAAGTTGTCTTTTTTCTCCTGAAGCTCTTGTGCCTTTTGATTTTTCCTTGGTGGTTTGAGATGAGCTTTCAGCTCTCTGCCAATCTGGTGGTTTCCAGCCTCAGAGGTGAATCTTCAGCCCCTGGCACAGGCTGGAATTTGCAAGGATTGAAAGCTTAGGAGAGCAGCTCCCACACCGTGGTAGGAACACGAGGCCTGTCCAGTTCTTCCCTGCACACAAGAATCAAGGAAAAAGGATTTCAGCTCTGACCTTCCACAAACAATCCCTGTGTCTGTCCATCAGTTCCTCCTGTCCCTTGGCCTGCTTTGAACTCTGCTGCCCTGGGCAGGTGTTTCCATCACACTCTGCCCACTTGGACCCAACTCAGCTGCTTTTCAGGATTCCTCATGGAAATGCAGCTGCTTTTCTGTGTTTTTTTTAACCTGTTTATGTTAATCTTCTTCTTCACATGCATTTGCAGCCTCTGAATGGAAAAGGAGTGCAGAAGAAAGGTGGAAATGCTTTTTAGACCAGACCCCCAGCAATCAATAAAAGCAGCACTCCAGAAGCAGAGAGCTCCCCCCTGCACTGCCTGCCCTTGAAATATTGATACTGTTGTGGGAGAGCTTTTTCCCTTCCTCCTGCTTTTTGAAAACACAGATAATATAAATGCTCCCATTAAGAAGAAATATGTCACATCAGAATTAATGGTATTCAGCCAATAACAACGTGACTGTGGCTGTCAAGTCAACTCAATTGCAGGGCAGCAGAGCAATTCTGCCATCCAACCTCAGGCACAGACAGAGATGGATGGAGGTGATTCTGCCAGGCTGTGGAGCCGTGGAAAGTGTGCCCAGACCTGAGTGATTCACTGGAGCCTTTCACTCCCACCATACCCTCTCAGTCCAGTGCTGGGCACAAGTCTGAGCCCAGGAAGAGACCTGCAAACCTGGAGAAGTGGAAATGTCCTTGATCTGCCCTCTCACTGCTTAGAAAGGAGCAGAACCTGCTCTGTTTGATCATCCTGCTTTACTTAAGTTTTATGTCTTAAAAGGAAAAGTGTCTTCAAAACACTTTTGCACTTTTGACCAAGTACAAAAACTCTTCTATTGAAATATTCAACAGCAAGTGAAACACTTGTTAGGACAACTCAGGTAAGAGATTTTTATTTTGCTTGCCTTTCTCTTTTAAGAAGTACTATCAAAACATAAAAATGTATTAGCAGCTTTACCAAAGTGAAGTAAGGCCAAACTGGAGGTATCTGCTACAACCTCCAGGAATGACATTAAATCTTTATTCCAAAAAAAGTTTATAGACAGATCAATGCTCAAGGGTGATTAAGGGACTAAATCATTCAGTATGAGCAGCACACGTTTCACTGCCCAGCAGTGGACAAAGGGAATGTTCAATGAGGTTGAAAGCTGAAGTGCCCACACTGACAGCAGCATAAATCTGAAATATTATGGGTACAACAAGAGTATGACATGGCTACAGTTAAATTAGCAATGCCAACAGCTCCTGGAATATGAGGATCCAATATTAATGCTCCAAAACCCACAGCTGTTCATGCTCTAGTCACTTGAAATGTCTCCTGACGTCCCCAGTGGTACTTTGAGAAGTGCCCAGGCACTTGCTCTGTGTTAATATGACTGAACAAACCCTTCTGGAGTTATACTGGGTGCCTACATGCCTCTCAAAATAAGTTTGCTGCAGCTGGTTTGGTGAATGCAATAGCTTTTAGTTCAATCTGATCTCCTCCCAGCCTCAATTACTCCTCGCCAGGGCTACCCTCATTTAAATATAACTGTTTAAATTCAGGCCAGAATTTAACCTTCTGTGCTTAGGAAACAGTTTTTGTCTTCTGGCTCCAATCCCCTTGGTATCCCAGCTTAATTGTGGTCAGAGTTGCCTCCAGGTCTCTCATTGCTCTGGGAATTCTCAAGGATTTCTTTTACATCTCAATTAGCAACGTTTTGTGTGTGACTTGGAGTCATGTCAGAAAAGATCTTTCCCCAGTTTTCCCCCCAGTCCTGGTTTCCATCATCCCCCAGACAGACTCACAGTTCCAGTGCCCTGCCTGGCACCTCTGAAGGGGCAGCCTGGCAGAGCAAATAGGTTTAATAATCACATTTTCTTTGTCTTTCCTGCCTTTGGCTGAGGATTATTGCAGCTTTGGCTGGTTTTACAGCAGTACCTGGATGATTCTCACCTTTCCCTCAGCACAGCTTTGGGGAGGACAAAGTTCTGACTCCCCAGATTCTGCAGCAAGCACAGCATGTTCCCACAAGAGCCACTTCTGCAGGAAGATTCATAATCCACAACTTCATAATAAGCCTCTTCCATCCATTTTGCAGTGAAAGATCACAATAAGTAATACAATTTGATAATAAAATAAGATCTCAGAGCAATGGCTTCAAAGCAAAGGCTCAGAGCATCTCCTGGTGTTCAGAGCCTGCTCCTCCTCCCTGAAGCTCTCAGGGTGTGCTGGAGCCACATCCTGCCCCAGAGGCACTGCCAGGAGGGAGCAGAGAGAGCCCCTGAGACCAAACCTCCCCCTGAGGCTTCCCCTGCCCTTTGCACAGTCAATCCCACTGTGCTTTGAGGGGAAATTGCTCCCCCCAGCCTTGCAAGCAAGAGGGAAAATATGGGGGGAAACAAGCAGTGAATTGTTATGAAGAAAACACAGAATTAGATGTAAAATTGCTATAGACATACTTTTAAAATTATTTTTAACTGCCACCACTGAAGAGCAATCTGCCAATACTTCCCTTGCCTTAGAACATGCAGGGTTTGTGTTTTACCGTGTTTCTGCAAAAAGAAAATTACTCCTGATTATACTCTCTGCAGGAATGTATTTTTAATCTATTTTCTTCTTTCTCCCATTCTCCTCTTTGTTTTCTCTTTTTTAAAGTTCAAACATACTCCTTTCCAAGACTGACAGTAAAATCTGGAAGGACTGGAATGGTTCTGAATCCCAAACTCCAGTAAAACAACCCCAGAACTCGACAGCCAATGTGAGAGGCACAAATGCAAACCACACAGCTCCTGGTTTTACACCTGGAGCAGAGCACAGACAAAGTCTGAGAAAAATCAAATTAGAATTTCATTTTTGTCAAATCAATGGAAATATACTTATTCTTGTGACAAGTGGAAAACTAAACTCTTTGGAGTTTTCAGAGCCAAGAAGCAAAGAACAACTGGTTTCTATCTGAGAATAAGATTAAAATGACCAGTTGTTTGATGATTTATTATTATTTAGCAATTTGTTGAGTAACTGTTCACTACTTAGGATGTATTTAATTGCCTGTCTCTGACTCCACACACTGCAGTTTAAATGAACTCCTTCCATTGATGTCAGTGGGACTGTTCTTAGAGCAGAGGGAAGGAATCAGGTCCAGGCTTTGGAATTTCAGGGTCCTTTGTGTGAAGCACCAGCCCATTCCAAACACCTGAACAGTTCTCCCATCTTGGGACTTCCCCTTGATTACAGATCATTATAAAAATCCAATTAGCCTTGATAACATATGAGAAAAACTCAGAAAATTAACCATTCTCACCAAGCTGAGTGAGGTACCAGAGCATGGGGGACAATGAGCTGGTCAGACCTGGTGGCACCTTCTGTCTTGGATAAAAACTGGCACCACCACCACAACATCTCCTCTTGATCTTAAAAATGCACAGAAAGGTGACAAAGTGGCACTTGGAGAAGGCAAACTGACACTTTAGGAAGAGCCATAAAAGCTGCTCAATGTGGCCAAGTGGTGTTTGGAATCAGAGAATTATTAAGGTTGGAAAAGGCCTCTAAGATCAAGTCCCACCACGGCCACCTCCAGAATATGCAGCAGGTACTAAAACAACAGCAAAGCTGTAACAACTCCTTACTGATGTTGCTTCATTCATAATTTATGTTAATATTACAATCAGCCAGGACTCTTCCCAGGACCAGCTCTTCTCAAATGCCAAGAAGTTGAAGATGATTAAAAACAACATTATGAGTAAAATACCAGCAAATTATTCTTTTTCAGTCAGAATTGTACTGAATTATTAAAAACCAGATTCTGTATGTCACACATTGAACTTTTACCTATGGAGGCTTTGCTGGCATAAAAATAGAGGTGTTTAATTTTTTGTTAACAATACAAATGAAGTTAAGACATAACTTAAAATAATTTAAAACATTGTTAATGGTCATAGTAAAACTTTGAATGAACTGGTAAAGCAGCTCTACTTACTCTTGGGCACAGAAGGCAAAGTCCTCAGTGGTGAGTGAGCAGGAGCTTTCAGGGCATCACTTCCTGTGGCCCCTTTTAAAAATTAACTCCATGTATTTTCATATGAAATATTCACAATTTTCATACTTGTTTTGCACATGGCCTTTAGAACCTCCTGTAATTTCAAAGATTAAAAAAAAACAGTTAAGTTTACAGGGAAAACCCCCCTATATTTAAATACCATTTTTTGAAGTTTTTGGATCCCTCAGCATTGAAAGGGAAGCAGAAGGTTGTCAGACAGCTCTGAGTTACACACCCCCCAAAGGAGCCCATTTCTCTAGTTAAATATTAGTGTAAGAGACTGATAAATATTTCCTTGAGTTTAATACATCTTTAATTTCAATTGAATCCTGAGTCCTCTCTGTTTCTGCAGTGACTTTGCCACCTCTCCCACTCCTGCAGTTCTGGGCTTTGCTGTACCCCCTGGTTGGGTGCAGCTGGCGGGGGGCACACTGGGCTGCATTTCCATGCCCAGTTCTGCCACTGCCAACTTCACATTCCCCATTTTCCAAGGAGCACAATTCCTTCTTGAACAGCCGATGAAGCAAAGAGAATTCCTGGTCCTGTTGTGATTTCCTGTGCCAGGGGAAAGGGGGACACACCAAACCAACCAAACCCTGCCTGGGGTCAGTGGAGCACACAACAAACTCTGGGTTTGGCTCAGGGGGAAGAAGCAGCAACAATTGCACAGCCAGAGAATTCCATGTGCAGCAGGAAAGGCCCAGGAGCTCCAGGGGGGTGGAGAGCTGGGTGAGCACAGCACTCCCCACTCAGAGCTGCAGCTTTTCAGCAGCTCCCTGGGAATGGTTTCAAGGCTCGGCAACAGCCCCTTTGCTGTCCCTGGATTTGATGAAGCAGCCAAACTCCAACTGATCCAAGTGACTGGCTCCTGATGGCTCCAGCCCCCCTGGCAGCCCGTCAGGGACCTGCTGGGATGACCCAGGGGTTTGTCCCTCTGTCACTCACTGAAATGCTCCAACAGATAAAAGATCCTCGTCTCCTGCTGTGCTTTGTGAGCTCTGAGGCTTTGGGGTGTTGCTGCTCTGGGTTTTCTCTTGAGCACACCTTTTATTAAAGTAAAAGGCAAAAAGCTGATCACACCTGGCAAACTTGGTGCCCTTCTAGGACGGGGCTACAGCGTTGGTGGAGAAGGGAAGAGCAGCTGGCAGTGCCTACTTGGACTTGGGCAAAGCATTTGATGCTGTCCCACATGACACCCCTGACTCTAAACTGGAGAGGTGTCGATCTGATGGATGGACAACTCAGTGGACAGGGGATTGTCTGGATGGCTGCACTCCAAGAGCTGCAGCCAAGAGCTCAGTGTCCAAGGGGAGACCACTGACAAGTGGCAGCATCCTCATGGGGCAATACTGACACACTGACACTGTTCCACTTCCTTGTGGGCACCATGGGGGGTGGGACAGAGGGCACCCTCAGCCAAGGGGGGTGGTGCAGCCCCACGCTGGAGGGGTGGGAGGCACCCAGAGGGACCTTGCCAGTGGTTTGTCTCATTAGAAACAACTCAGTGAAGACAAGAGAAATGTCCTTGGTGTATTGTCATCCTTCCTGCCATGCCACAATCCTACCCATTTCCCTTGGGATTACTCTTTCTTCTGCTTTCTTCTTCTTCCTTTGTTGAATTGTAAGGTAGAAAAAGTGAAGGCCATTCATAATTCAGAGCTGCAGAAACGACAACATCCTGAGGGCTGCAAAGTCTAGACAGATAACAAACAAAGTTTGGGCAGAGCTTTCTTCGCTCAGGGCTGTGTGTAAGGGTTTAAATGTCCTACTTTTGCACCAAAATCCCTTTGACCTTAGTTTTGTACACCTTCAGCTCAATTTCTGGAGAGTTTTCTGTAACAGTTCCCATCTCCTGGAGCGAGACAAGTCTCAGAGTTATGCTGGGATGGGCCTGGACAAATTCAAAATGCAAAACTTCAAGGAAAGAAACAGGGTGAGTTTAATGGGGCTGAGCCTCTTCAAGGGCCTTGGGAACTTCCCTCTGTGTCAGATCCTGACTAGGCAGGAAACTTGGCCAGTTCTGCCTAGAGCTCAGAAGTACAGCAGGTACAGCTAAAAAACCCCCTAAAATCCTCCATGTGGGCATTCAGAACTTCACATATCTATATGGTTTGCTTTTTCTAATTGTCTGTAGATACTTCTCAAAAAACCAAGCTAAAATGGAAAGACCTTTTTACTCCAGACTGAGAAAGCTTCCAGAGAAGGTGATGTTTCTCTATCAGCTGCAACTTACATTTTAAGGCTACACCAAAAATATTTTCTGAACAAAAAGGGGTTTAGTGCAGTGCATAAATGGTTGAAATACAGCAGCTATTACAGGAATGGGAAGAACTACAATGTCTACATAAATTGAGAGATCCATTTCTCTGAGATACACAAGGTGGTGAAATAAGCCCTGCATTACAGTAATGGGCGAGCAGAGGAGCTCCTGGAGAGGGAACAGATGGATGGGGACTTGTCTCTCCCATTCCCCAACACACAATTACTGATTTACCACCGAGGCTCCAAAAGACACATCCTCACAAATCCCACCTGCTGGGGAAGGCTGTGCTGTTCATTCAGGAGCATTTTCAGTTGTACCCAACAACCAGGTAATGCTTGGACAAGCTCAGCTGCTCCCTCAGCCCCCAGAGCTGGCACAGCACACACAAGGAGCAGCTTCTGCTTCTCTCAGCCATGAAAGAATCATTATTATGCCAAGCTACCCAGTCAGAACACTCATCCCTGCTGTGCTGTGTCATACAGAACATTTGCACCAGTAGCATTTGGGCTTTTTTCACCTTTCAGGATCTTATTTTTCTGAATGACACCAGCTACACACAGCTAAAAATGGGATCTTTAACTCATTACCCAGGACCTTCCCTGGAACAGGTTGGATGTGCTGCCTGCAGAAGCCATTCAGATGCACTGACACTCCTCAGACACACTCCCTGTTAACTCCTGATTTATCCATTACCAATTCACTCGTGGACCACCAAAACTGGGAACTGACAATGTTACTCACTCTCAGTTTGACAGACAAAGGTTACCAGATAATTTAAAGATGAAGAACCATCTGCTGCTGCTGCACTATTTGTTTGTATTACAGCACTGCTTGGAGACTTGAACTGAGATCAGGGACCTGCTCGGGCTTCTGATCTGCAACTGAAAGCAGCTCTGTTTCTGGGGAATTACTGCCCCATGATTTACAGCCCAGAGTGCAGGAGCCCAGGGGCTGATGGCATGGCTGGGCTCAGCCTTCAAGGGCCAGGCCCACCCTCTGCCCAGTCAGAGCCCCTCAGCTGCCAGGGCTGGAAGGGACCAGGAGCTGTGCAAGGGGATGGGCTCCAGGGCACAGTTACTCCAATCTTTTGTGTGACACAGGACATGGCAGCTCAACTGCAGCAGTGCCAGGGGCTGAATCTGCTTTGGCACCACACTGGAGGTCTCCTGGGGGGCAATGACTCCCCACCTGTGCCAGCAACTCCTGCAACAAGGTGCTCTCAGCACCTCTCAGTGGTGTCCACACCAGGGGAGGGAACATGGAGACAGGACCAGCACTGTGTGTTCCAAACCTGGGTCTGAACCACATGGACATTTCCCTTACCTTGGTCTGAGCTGTACAGCAGGAGCAGAGAAATGAAGTTCTGCCTCCAAATTCTTCCCAGCCTGCAGGATCTGGCTGGGCTTCATTGCCATCCCATCCCTGAGGTTTTGGCAGGCTTGAGGCTACTTCTTGTTTCATCCCAGCTGATTTCCCCTGCAAAAATGTGAGGAGAATTGCAAATAAGCAAGACCCAAGGCATCCTGATTCAATGCAATACCAGAAATGTGAATTCATGGCGGTGCTTTTGGTCTGTTAAAAATGAAGGTAAAAACTATCAACTGTTCTATTCAAATACAAGGGGTTTTTCTTCATTTTAAATGTTGCTTTCTCTCTACTCCCAATAGTCTGCTGTTCTCCATACAGGATATTGTTATGGCTAAATACTATTTCTCTAAAAATGAGCTGCATTTCTTGGCAGGAAGGAGCAGAGTTACACAGAACAGAAAGGCAGTGGCAAAGAGGATTTGGCTTGTTCTGGGAGATCTACCAGCAACCATTTCCAGCCTTGCTCCCACCAGCTGCTAAACTGTGTCCCTCAGGGGCCCACACAATGCCCAGGGCTGGCACATCCCACAGCCCAGGTTTCATTCCACATTTGCCCACCCCAGCACATGTGCCAGGGGAAGGGAGCTGAGCTGGGCTGAAGGAAAGCAAGGAAAGTTGAAGTTCTTCAGGGCCCCAGGTCAGGGGGAAACAACACACAGTCTTTGTTTTTAACTTCGTTTTTTTAATCAGTTTTGTTGCTGTTCGGGATGTTCCAGTGACTCAGAACTGGCTGAGAGCACAGGAAAGTGAAGCTGGAGCCTGGCACAGACAGCAGAGCCAAATCTATCTCTCCCTGCTGGGGGGCAGAGGTGGGCTGGGAGCCATCCCTGCTCCAGGGCCAGCAGCCCCAGCACACCTGGGGGTACCAACAGGGAAGGGATCACTTGGGGGACACCTCTGTCCTGCTCTTACCCTGCCCAGGAAGGATGGAAAGATGGATCAGTCTTCAGAGCAGGGGGCAGAATCACCTGCCTTTGTCTACACATGCCATGAATGTGTTTATAGATACAGATTTCTGTATATATCCTGAAGACATTTCAGTATTTATATAATGAAGACAGCATAGAACACACATTTAACCTGTGGACTGACCTGTCCCAAGTCTTCCTTCCACACCCTGGCCCTGGGAGGGCTTCAGGTGCCTGAGGGAGGGCAGGTCCAGCCCCAGCACCTTCCACAGCACCCACAAACCCCCCACAGCACCTTCTGGACTAGACACCCCTAAATGGGCAGGCAAAGAGGGACTGAACTGAAGGGGCAGTTCAGGCAGCTACAAGCAAGTCCAGGTTCTATAATCATTTGTTTCCAAGACAAAAACTGAAGTAGGAAAGGAAGAAAGCAGCAAATAGGCTTCTTAAAATATAAACGTCTTAAAATAAAATATAATCCTGTCAGCTGTTGTCTTCCTGTGAGCTCAGCCACTCTGCTAAAGCTGCAAGGTGTATTAGGAGTTGAAGAAGCCATAAACTCCCCCATAAGTCTCTTTAATTTATAGCTGCTGCCAGGCCCGTTCTGCTGAGCTATTCCCTTGGCGTGTCCCTGACGTCACCTCGGCTGCTCCGGGAGAAACACAAACACAGCAGAGATGGGAGGGAGGATTCCATGCAGGACACTGCCCAAAGGTGGCCTGGGAGGCACAGCAGGGGCAAGACTTCCCTACTGCTCAGCTGCCAGCACTGCCCTGCCCAGCACTGCCCACAGCACCAGCCACACATGGCCTCTGCTTGGCCACAAGGGAAGTTCACACCTTGGGATGAGATCCAAGCCCCCAGGTGGTGTGTGGGCTCCTGAGCTGCACTGACCAAACACTCCCAGGAGAGCAGGTCCTGCCACTGGGCAGCTGGTGCTCAGCACTGGTGGTTGCACCTGAAGCCACACAGCACATACAACTGGGACCACATGGGACATGGACTGGGAAAAAGGGGGATATAAGAATGGGTTACAAATCAAAGAATGAAGGAAATCCAGGAGCCAGCTCCAGACTCATGGAATCACAGACTGGGTTGGGTTGGAAGGACCTCAAAGCCCATCCAGTGCCACCCCTGCCATGGGCAGGGACACCTCCCACCAGCCCAGGC
>JAWWEV010000024.1:1145313-1170645 GCA_035583235.1 Hafferia zeledoni
AACCTGGCCTTGGACACTCCCAGGGATGGGGCAGCCACAGCTTCTCTGGGCACCTGTGCCAGGGCCTGCCCACCCCCCCAGCCAGGAATTCCTTCCCAATATCTTGCCTAAATCTACTCTCCTTTCATCCTCTTCAATGTTGTCATATATTCTGAATATGCATTTGAAGTAACCAGGGAAGATTCAAGAGATTTTCACCAAGATTCACTGATAAAAACAACACAAAAGGTGCTGGGAAAATGGAGAGTTCTCCCTGTCAAGGCCACATTGGCCTCAGTCTGGCAGAGCACTTAAACACACACAGAATTTTTAGCACACAAATAATTTAACTGTAAACAGTATTAAAAAGCAGCTTGAAAGATCAAGGCTAAAATACCCACACACTTTTCTTATGAAGCCTTAAAAGTACAAGACTGTCTATTAAAGCAATTTGCTAATCTAACATCTCCCTGAAGAGCTGATCCTGACCCTTTTCCTTCTGAAAAGTAAATATGTTTATGAAAATATTCAACAATTAGTCACAGCAAGAAGGAAAACTCAGGTCACATTATCCTACAAGTGAAAGTCCTTGTGGTAATGAGCTGTTACTCAACACCTTTGCAATGGTAGTGCTTGTAATTACCCTGTTCAAGGCTCCACAGCTTCAAACTTCAGTCCAAGCAGGGAAGCTGGATCTGCTAAACCAGCATTGCTGCTCCTCCTGCTCTGCAGCACCACCCAGGAAGGATCCACCTGTAAAACCAGTCCATGTCCAGCCAGGAGCAACAACAGGGGCAATGCCCAACGGTGCCAACATCGCTGTCACCAAGAGCACAGTGGCCCATTATTGGATTGTCTGGAATCTTTGATTTAAAGGCCAAAACTGCTATATTTTATCTTGGGTTTTGCTATCCCAAGGAGTTTCTAGCCTGGAGGATTAAATTGCTTAAGAACTGGGAACTCTGTGCTCCTGGTTGTCCTTCTCCTTTGTTTGTGCTGTTGGCAGGTGGTTCCAGGTTCTGGGCACAGTCACAAGAGACAAACAAGGGGCACAGTGCTCAGTAATCCAACACCTGAGAGCAGCTCTGCTCCCCACCTGGGGATGCCCTGGCACAGCACAGGTACAGGAGTGTTCACACACAGGACAAGGTCTGCCCATGTTGGGTTCAAGATTTGAGGATATTTAGGAAAAAAGATTATCATACCTACAATCAGGATGATATTTTACTCTCTCCTATAGAGAATTACTGATGGAGGGAGAACTGGAAAAGGCTGAGGATCATGGAATCCCCTGAGCTGGGATGGACCCACAAGGATCATCCACTCCAACTCCTGGCCTTGCCCAGGACACCCCAACAATCCCACCCTGTGCCCCAGAGCATCATCCAAACCCTCCTGGAGCTCTGGCAGCCTTGGGGCTGTGCCCACTGCCCTGGGCAGGCTGGTCAGTGCCCACCACCTCAGGAAACCTGGGTCAGATGATAATGACAATGAAGACTCCAGTGACAGAGACCCAAACAGGAGCTGCCTCATTTCAAGGTCCCTCTCACTCAGTCCCCTCCTCCTTCCTTCACTCCCCACGACTCTGGCACAAGGCAATGTATTCCAAGAAGCCAATTAAGGCAGACAACAGATTTTCTATAAACTGGGAAAATGAGACTAAAAGTGCTGTCCATTGTCATGAGGAATTTTTCCAATTGTGGCTTTCATAGCAGATTTTGCAATACTGGTTACTCATGGCAGGGAGGCAAATGTAGCCTGTTATTGTTTTAAAATCCAACAGCAAAACTCTCATTTTCCATGTGGCAAGAGAATGACTGCCCAGCCTCTCGTTCAGGAGAGCAGAAATGTCTGGGAGGGAAGAGTGTCACCAATTTGGACAGTTCTGCTTCCACCAAGAAAGAAAAGAAAATAACAAAAAGTTATTTCCCTTCTGTCAAAAAAACAAGTCCTGGAATGTGCTTCAATTTTCCCACAAAATGGACAAGAAAGGGAAAAAAAACAAAAACCCCACATATCAGAAAGACTGCTGAAAAAAGAGAATGTTCTTCACAGCAGGATGTTAATCCAAGGCAAAGATATTGGGAACTACTCCAGGAAAGGAAGGTTAGGAAAGAGATGCCTTGGAGTTGCCTGGAACATGTACAGAACCCTTTGGTTGTACCTTCCAGCCCCCAGAGCCTGCAGAGACAGACCCTGGCTCAGCTCCCCAGGGCAGCCCTGGCTCTGGGGGACAGGGACAAGCACCAGGGGAAAGAGAGGGACCAGCACAGGGGGACAGGGACCAGCACAGTGGCTGCTCCTCCCCAGAAGGTGCAGCCCATGGTACAGGCTGTTCCCTGTGCCTGGGCACTCTCAGCAGCTCAGGCAGGATAAAGCCTTGACTTCCCCAGGAGAGGGAGGTTGGAACCTTCAGGTGCCACAGACATGGGGTTTACAGTTTTGTTTTTGTTTAACCTGGAATCAATAAGGGCCATCCAGTCCCACCCCCTGCCATGGACAGGGACACCTCCCACCAGCCCAGGGTGCTCCAAGCCCTGTCCAGCCTGGCCTTGGACACTCCCAGAGCTGGGGCAGCCACAGCTTCTCTGGGCACCTGTGCCAGGGCCTCACATAACATGAGACTTCTTGAACAGATACATAACTCCTTTAAATTTGTGTTTTCTTATGGGAAACCACCCAAACAGGCATTGGAACAAAGATTTGCTAATGGGAAGAAAAGTTTCTCTCCTTTTCTCATGGCACTGCTGCAGGATGGCTCAGCTGGATGCCCACGGGTGACAGCCTGGCATCTCCCTCAGAGGGACCCTCAGTACCAACCCCCCAACAAACCCCAGCATCTCTGGCAGGTACTGGGTGTTCCCATCAAATCCTCCCCTCAGCAAGGTCACAGCCAAGGTTGTCCCAGCCCTGGGACAGCTGCAGAGCACCAGGGTCGAGGCCAAGGGATTTAGAACTGTGCCCATGGGCAGAGTTCCAACCTGCCAGCAGGAGCCATGGGCACCAGGGTCCCACAGAACAGCCAGAAAAGATCATCCTGGGGACAAACATGTTGTGGTTTGGGGTTTGTTTTCTAAAAAATTCATGAGGTCCTGAGCACTATAAAAATACAGAGTGTTATGAGTTAGTAAAAAAAAAATAGCATAGAACACTCAAAAATACTCCATAAAAAAACTAACACAGCCAAAAGATAAAGCCAGGAGAGGATGTGTTGCCTTGCAGACGTTTCCTGCAGAGCAGGAACCCCCCCCTGCCCTGTTCCCCTCTGCAGACTGGGTTCTTGTCCTGCCCCTGGGGTTGGATGGCACAGGAGGTGCAGTTTGTCCCAGGGAGCAGGAACAGAGTGGGATGAGACACTGAGACAAACAGATTTAAAATCCCATTAAGCTGTGAGTCAGCACAGACAAATCAAACTATTTAAACAAATATTTCTGGTTGGAAAGGCAGAGTGATGGCATCTGAGGCTGGGCAGGAGGGGGATACCCACCCTGGAGGTCTCTGTGTGGAAACTCAGAAGTGTCACCCAATGCTTTTTGCTACCCTGCAAGTGTCCAGCAGAAGCCAGAATAGCAGGAAATCCTTATAAATGGAAATGACAACCAGACATCTGTCCCTCAGCACTGCTGCTGGGGCAGCTGGGGGAAGCAGAGGCTGCCCAGGAGCAGCCCATCCCTTCACTCTTCCCTGTGCCCGTGCCCAGCTCAGCACAGCCTTGGGATGCACCAGGAGAACCATCTCCCCCAGATGCAATGAGAGAGGCTCTCTCTGGCTGAGGCAGCAGCAGCTTTTGCTAATCCCATCTCAGCTGGAGCTGGTGCTTTGCATATCTTATGGGAAGGACAATCCCCCTGGTTCTTTGTGTGTGCTGGGAATGTTTCCCTGCAAGCAATCCCTGCCAAACTGAACTCGGCAGCTCTGCCCTGAGCCAAGCCAGAGGAACGGGGTTTGAGCAGCACTGCTGCAATGCTCCCTGCTGGAGGGAAGGGAAAAGAAACCCTGCAGATGGAAGAAACAACGGAGCCACCCCCCACCTGAGCCCATGTGACCCCCATGGACCCTCCTGGGGCTGGAGAAACCTTCCAGCCTTTCAACTTGCAGGGGCACCTTCCTCTAAAATCTCCTGGAGGCACAGCCATACCTTCAATGACACCCAGGGAGGTGCAGGGGGCAATGGAACATTCCAATAGTGATGAAAACCAGGAAAGAGAGGCAAAATGTACAGAATCAGCCCCCCCTCTGCTGCAGCCTCATCTTCTCAGCAGGAGCCTTTAAAGAGCCTCGCGTGGCTGGTTTCAAACAGCACCAGGGACAGCTCCAGGAGAGCAGGAGTTCTGTGCCACTCCCGGCTTTCAGCAGCTCTCCGGATTTGCAGGAGCAATTTCAGCTTCCCAGCAGTGGATCAGCTCACACCTCGCAGAAAATCACAGTCCCAGGAGTTGGTAGTGCGAGTGTTCTCCAGCCTGGCAGCAGTCACCTCCAGATGCCTTTGCCCTGCCAGGCTCTGGGGAAAGCGGCACACGGGGAACAAACCGAGGCTGCTGGTGGAAAACAGGATGATGAGCATGACCAAAGCAGGGGAACAGCCATTAATAAATAACGGGCAGGATAATAGGGGAATAATTAGTTAGTAACAGCAAGAATAAAGAAAATTTCCATGGTCTGCAGTGCTGCTCAATATTAGAAGCCACTCCAGACATCACCTCATCCCAAAGTTGCTCCCTGGGACACTTTGGAGGACACTTTTCAGTTTGGCAAACTGTGAATTGTGACTATCACAAAGCTTCGTTCCAGCTCCAGGGGAAGTGAGCAGGTTTAAAAGAAAAGAGAAAAACCCCATCCAAATGGTATCACATCAATAAATTAACTACTTTACAGATAATTTTTGGAGGGATTCACCACTGCACATCCCAGTTGTGACACCCTTTCATTCCACAGGGAACAGTTTTGAAGAGGAATCTGAATAAATCATTAATTAGTTTTAACATATGAATAAATGCAAGAAATGTTTAAAAACTCCACACACAAATAAAAGAGCTATATCTCCTTAATAAGCTTGTGATCATTATGGCCCAATAATTACAATCATTTTGCCAAATTTCAGACCTTCAAGTCTTTCCATCAAAAATATTCTTTGTGCCTTAAACACCCAGGACAGTTGTATTAGTTTTGTGTTGGATACTCACTGTAAACAGCAATTCCTTTGGTGACTGGACATGCTTGTTTGCTGTTTAATAATTAACGTTCATACTTGTCAATATTTTACTTCTAAACACTCTATCATAGACTGTCTTTGTTAAATATTTAGTTTGATGAAAAATTATACGCAACACTTAAACGAAAATAAATTCAAGCTGGCACTGACATCTACATGAGATATGAGTGGTTTTATTTCCAGTCAGTTTTAGCTCTGTTTCTGTCTGTACAGTAAATACCTGTAAAATGAGACACTATTTATAATTTCAAATTATAGCTGTGTATATAAAGGAGCATTTACCTGGGTTTGCACCAGCTGGTGGGGCTGAGGGGAAATGGTA
This sequence comes from Hafferia zeledoni, assembly GCA_035583235.1. Classification (NCBI taxonomy): domain Eukaryota; kingdom Metazoa; phylum Chordata; class Aves; order Passeriformes; family Thamnophilidae; genus Hafferia; species Hafferia zeledoni. The sequence continues at coordinate 1,150,827 of JAWWEV010000024.1, forward strand.
ATGCCAAGGTGTGCTGTGCCCCTATTTCCAAGTAAAAGGACTCCATAACCCCCAAAACTCAGGGACATGACACTCTGGAGGGAGAGAAAACAAAATATGATAAAATCTCCAGTTGTCCAGACTCCCATCCAGGAACATTTTCTTCAAACCAAGGGTCAAAAGCTGCTTTAAAACCCCTCACTGGAGTCACTTCAAACTGCAACAGAGCTTTAGGAAGCCTTTTAAGCAAGTGTTTCCCAAAGTAATCCTGTATTGGCACTAGAAAAGATTGAAGGAACTAATATGTCTCTACCCCTCCATAACTCGAAATGTAAATCTATTAAGAGGACATAATAAATCATAAAAGTCTGTCACAACTGGAGACAATGGAATGAGCTGGAAAGCAAGGATTAAATAAAGTTTAATAAAAAAGCATTATGAAGCAGTGATAAATGGGAATCAATACTTATTGTGTAATTCTGCCATATTTCTTTGACATGAAATATCCCAAAATGTCCAAGTTATTTCCACTATTATCTGTTTTTCAGCTCAGAAAGTATTTCAGAGAGGCTGTTTCGAGTCAGGGACTCTTATTGGGGGTACCAGTAAATGGTTATTAAATAACAGGGAAGGGAAATGCCATCCCTCATCTTGTCTAGAAATGACCACCACAACCTTCAGAGAAATTCTATTGGCAGGAATCAAGAGAGTCCATGAAAAAGAGCAGATGGGGATAAAGCAGCCATGGAAGGGAGAGCTCACCAGGACTGAAGGTACCTGAGGGGGAATCAGGTGCTGGTCCCTCCCAGGAGGTGTTGGGGTCTCTGATGGGCACTTTGAGGGCTTGTCCTCAGCTGCTCCCACCTGCTCCTCTCCCAGGATTCTGTTCACAGGGAAAGCAGAAGGATCCAACTCCTAAAAATGGACCTGGACACAGTTCACATTCTTAATTCTCCATCCTCTCCAACCTGCACTGAGCAAAACAGCCCATCAAAACACAACTCCTTGCAATTGGAACACACAATATTGTTTTAGGCAATACTTGTTGCTCTGAAAGGCCTTTCCCAATGCAGACAACTGGGATTCTGGGCACTGCCACGAGGTGCCACCCTGAGTTCCTCTGGGAAAACAGCAGCCCCTAATTTAGGGCAATAAACAGATGGGCACCTTGCAGGGGGGACGTCTTAGGAAGCTGCCAGTGCCACCTCCAGGTTTTACAGGTCCATGATGCTGGCACCACACTAGGAATGGCCAGGGCTCGTGCCCTGCACCCACAGTTGGGCACCAGCCAGGAGGGCACTGAGAAACACCTTCTTTTGAAGAGTGTTTGGTTAGAACAGATGAATTAAAGCTGAATAGAGCTCAGGGAATCCCCTCCCTGCCCATCCAAAGGGGAAAGATTTCATAAAGAGATAGACTTGGAGACCAAATGAGACCCTCTGCTCCCTCCAGGGGACATTGCTGTCCCTCAGGGGCTGGGCACAGGGACATTGCCTGGCTGGGAGGAGCTATTCCCAGCCATCACTGCCACCTTCAGGAGAAAAATGCCCTCAATCTCCACACACAGAATGTGCCCAGAGATTTTGCCAGCTCATATTCTCCCCTGTTAACCATTCCATTTATCTTGCTGCTGGCACAGGGGGAGGTGCCAGCTCTGCTGCCAATGCCAGGGGAGCCCGAACGGTGAGCCCTTGGTTTGCAGACATGGACGAGGATTCTCTCCTTGGAACAGACAGGGGTGTGACAGCTGAGGGCACAGCCTTGGCATCCATCCCCATGGGCTGTGCCCAGTGCTGGTGTCTCAGGCACAGGAAGGAGAGAAACCCTTTGGGTGACTCTTGGGGATGCTCCTGTGCAGGGCTGGGGGTTGGGCTTGATGATCCTTGTGATCCCAAGACTTCCCAGCCACCCCCCCCCTCCATCCCACTTCCCAGCTCTGCTCCCAGACTTTCCTTCAGCAAAGCAATTAAAGCTTCCAGCAAGTGACTGATGTTGCTCTGAGGGTTGGTTAGTCAGCCCAGGATATATTTAGTCTAATTCAGCCTTTCTCTGTTCCTGACAGATTAGATAACGTGGTCAGTGAATTTGAAAAGAATAAATGCAGAACTCATTTGCATCAGTGCTTTCAATTTGCTCAAAATGTTTTCTCATTTAATTATTAGCCCACAGTAAACTAGTTATCAATTAATTGCTAGAAAATGGAAGTGAGTGTGTGTTATTGCTTAGATGTCTAATTGCCTAGACTGTGGCTTTCTTGTTAAATGCTAATTAAAGTTTTGAAACAGCCAAACATTAGTTAACTTTGAATGGTTTAACAAGATACACTAAGGTATAAACACATTTATATTACACATTATTTTATGCCATACTATGGGAAACCCAAAGGAAAGATGGCAGGAGTTGTTTTCACCAATATATACCAATATTTCTGTGGGTTTGAATTAAATGAGAAAGGTCTTTTTCTTAATTTCATTTGTCAAAGATCTAGTCAATATTGCAAATTACACATGGAAGTCAAGACAGAACTGAGTGCAAAGTCTTTGCTGATGTTGGTAATTCTAATATCTAGTTCACACAAGGTCTCATTTGGAGGAAAAAGGCCTCAGATTAGTAAGAATTATAAGGCAAAGGCTCTGCCTCTGAACACAGCACAGCCTTGTCTTTTCCTCCTGCAGTTCTGATTCATCTCCAAGAACTAAAGCTGCATCCCAGCCACTTCTTGACTCACCTGTTCTGGGGTCTCCATTCCAGGGGAGAAGCAGAAGAAGTTTTTTCCACCAATATTCATATGGGTTTGTTTCTTCTTAGAACCACAGGATGGTTTGGGCTGGGAGGGACCCAAAGACATCTCCTTGCAACAACCCTCTGCCATGGATGTAAATAGTGATTTATGGCCAAGTTCAGCATTTCACCACAATCAGCTCAGCAACTTTTTGTGAGCAAAGACTCTCATTTGTGGCTCCCACACATTTTCTAAACCTATGGAGCAATGGACAAAATATTCCTCAAAAAATATCAAACTTGATACTAATGTTACATTAAGCTCATGGAATTCACCCAAAATTAGAACTGCAGTAAAAGGAAAGAGCTGCAGCAACCCCAAATGTTATTTTTAGTGTGGCATTTCAAGCCTGGGATTGAGTTCAGCTGCTGGAACCAGAAATGTGATGGATTAAAGCCCAGCCTGTCCCTGGGGCATTGCTCTCTCAGAAAGGCCCAGTCAAAGGGAACTCTCAGGTGGGCACATGATGCTCTCAGGGCACCTTTCTGTCAGAAAGGGAAGGGATGGCCAGAAAAAACCATGAGTTGCAAATAAAAGCAGTTTGTAGCAGTCACAGGCACAAACATTGACTTTTTCTAACGCTTCTCATTTGGAGCTAATGAATAATTTCATTATAAACCCAGATCTCAATGGAAATATTTCAAGTGTTCCTTGTTCAGTTGGAACACAACTGTGATCTCCATATTTAATCAGCCATTGGGTGAGGCAGGAAAATACAGAGACTTATTTAGATCTTGTAGATCAAACAGGGAATTGAAAACTGGACAAAGAGGGATGGGGGAATAATACAAAGCTTCATCTTTGCCATGTTTTTTCAGCAAACGTTTTAAAAATTTAACTGAAAGCCTCCCAGATGGGCCCCCTAATTCCAGGTGTCCCAAGAACAGCCCCCACCACTCTCACCACCATTAAGGGAGCAGATTTAGAAAGGCCCAGGTTAGGAGCAGTAAAACCCAACCAAAGCCACTGAGTGCCTCTGAAAATGAGAGTGTAATTTAGAGCCCTAAGGACAGGATTTCTGAAGGTGTTTCACTCATTAGAAGTGTAAGAGCCCCATTGATTTTCAGTGGAACTTTATCTCCCTGGACAGCAGAAAATCCCATTCCAAATGTCAAATGAAGAAGCCAAAGAGGTACAATTTTGGCTGAGATTTGATTGTCACTGAATTACACCTGGATATGCCCTTTGGTAGCTTCAGATTCTTTCCAACATTCCAGCTCCTGGATTAATTTAAAATTGGTCTTTGAACTGGAAATAGGTGCCAGTAGGTTTATTAATCCACCTGAAAAAGAATAACCAGAGGCCTCAGAGCCTGAGGCTGCTGCTCCAGATTCCCACTGTGCAGGTGTGAGCAGTGTGAGCCCAGAGACAGAGGGGGCACAGCAGGGCAGGAGGGAGGGATGTCCTGCAGGGCAGATGTGGGAGCTGCATCCCCGGGCAGGGACAGGAGGGAGGGATATCCCACAGAGGGGATGGGGGAGCTGCAGAGCTGCATCCCAGGGCAGGGACAGGAGGGAGGGATATCCCACAGAGGGGATGGGGGAGCTGCAGAACTGCATCCCAGGGCAGCAGCAGCAGCTCCCCAGCCACGGACCAGGGTGGGCAGCAGGAGCTGTTTGCTGGATTTAGCCCAGACAGGGCTCCATGTGCTCCCTACACCACCACCAGACAGTTAACAAAGCAAACATTGTCTATTACAGCCAATTATTGTAATCACTGACTATATTCATTCTAAGTTTAAATCAGCAGAAAGAGAAGATTTCTCTTTTCAATACCCACTCATCCTCCAGACTGAGCCATCAACAGGACCTTTGCCCAGCTGCCCCACCTGCTAATGAGCTGTTCTTCAGGTTAATTTAAAAAGTCAGCCCTCAGGGTTCAGTTTTCCAGGAACTGAGAGACACAGGCAGGTGATTGGGCCAGAGCACCTTCTCCCAAAGCAGCTGGAGCTGCTCCAGCTCTGCTCACACTCACTGTGGGTAATGCAGAGAATCAGGTTCTTGTAGGACTCCTTTCATTAAGCAGATACATGGGAACAAATTAAAACTTCAATTACCTGCATGTGGAGGATGCAAGAAGCCACAGAAAGCAAGAAGAGAGAATCATTTTGTTTCCTAAAGTGATATCACTTCTTTCAGCTTTAATTGATTTCCCGGTTTCCACCTGTTTCCATGGCAGCCACCCACTTCTCTTGTCCATCCACCCACTTCTCTTGTCCCTCTGGATGCAGGAGGACATCTGGTCACCTGGATCAGAAGGAGCAGCTGGATGGAACACCATGGCAGGACATTTAAATGTCCATTTAAATAAAATCTAAATATTGTCCAAAACCACATCCTCCTTGTGAGGCACTGAACTCAAACTGGATGTGGAGTACAAAGCGAGGGTTTGGAGACATCTCTGGGAGAGGAGGAAGGAGGTGGAAAGGTTTGGGATCTCCAGAATATCCAGTCAGTGCATCCAGGAGGGGCAGCAGGGATGGAGCTGCTGCAGAGGGAGCTCTAGGGTGGACCCAAAGGCCTCCTTTGGCACCCAAAAGGCTTGACTGGCATCACTGCTGTTCCAGCTCCCTGTTTGAGAACAGAACTGCATCAAAACCTCTCCATGTTAATGGTCTTGTGGGGAGAGAGGGGAAAGTGATGAGCAAACTGCCTGATAAAATAGGAGTTAAAAAAAGACCCCAAACAAAGGGTAAAAACCAAAGATGCCACCCAGGGCTATTAGACTGAGAATAGATTGTGTCTGATCAAAGCTTGTACCATCAAGGCCTCTACTGGAATTTTAGCAAATCAAAGGCTTCTCTGGCTATTTTGCATCCACACCTTTCTTTCATTGGAAGAGAAGAATTGATGGTTTGAATACCTGTCCTGGGAGAGATAAAGGGAAATCTCTTGGTATTCAGGTTAATTAGAAATGAAGCTTTGCTGACACTGTTTAAGGGTAAACAACCATCACATGAAATAAACTCCCCTTCACTGCACAGCTGAAGTGGAATAAAGAGCCTTCTGAAGACTCTTCTCATCTACACTTCCATTATATCAGGTAGTGATGAAAACACCTCTTTGAGGAGAGGACACATCTCAGAGGGGGCGTCCTGTTCGAGGCCACTGTGGCAATGCTGACAACGAAACACAAGGGTTTGACCCCAACTCCATCCTCCTGGAAGAGCCCATCTGTCACCTCTGAGCAACCACACAGAGACAGAGACCTGGAGAAACTACCAGGAGATGTTTCTGAGGAGGATGAACTGGAAAATCTGTTGGTTGTAAATTAATGGAATCCATGTGGATCCAGGTTCAGAAATCTTTGAGGTGGAAATGGTTGGAGGCAGAGAGCATTGGGGGAGGACAATTCTTCTTCTTCCCCTGCTCTCCCAGCTGTCAGTGCTGCTGCCACAGCCAAGCCATAGGGCAGGACACCCCTTGGGCTGACCCTCTGTGGGCACCTCATGATTTCCACAAAGAGCATAATTCATTCTCCCATTTCTTACCTGCCCCTGGAGCCTCATTTGCTGTCAGACCTTTTGGTTACCACAAAACCCCAGCACTCAGCAGCAAGAGTAATTGAGGCCCCAGTCTGAGGGGACAATCCAGGCACAATCCACTTTTATTAAGCTCTCTGATGGTGATTTATTTGTGCCTGGGAGAGATTACAGTTCCCTCCCCACACAGCGTTGCACGACCACTCTGGGTACTGATTTTCCAGCAATGATTGATTATAACTTCAGAAGAGATTCATTAAGAGATCCTTTCACACAAACCCCTCTAAAACCACGTTGTGACTCCTTTAATAAAACACAAAGAAAATGTTTTAGCAGTTTAGATCAGCATTACAGCACTAAGTGCAAATGCAGCTCCACTCTTGCTGTTCAGACACAAAGCAGGACAAGGAGGAAGGAGCTTGGCCCTGTTATCCCACAGACTCTGTCACAGCAATGGGCTGCTCTGCAACTGGGGTTCCTTTGCCCCTCTGCATGGCAGTCAGGAGAGCTTGTCCTGCTGCACTGATCCCAGACTGAGCTTCTGCTCTGCTGCTGAACCTCCCCAGGAGCTCTCCAGTAAATAAATGGCCCACACTGCTCCCCAGGGAATCATTCCCACCCCACTGCAGGAGGAGTTTACAAAACTACCCTTCTCAGGCTGAGGAGCCTCTGCCTTGAATACCAAAGAGAGATGTATTATCCAAACAGCTGCACATTATGTATTATTGATGCTAGTTTGTTACATCCTTGAGCAGTGCAGCCAACACATCCCACTGCTCTCTTGACCCAAAATGCAATTTTTTTGTTCCATTTTACTCTTCCAGCCGATCTCACAACCCAACCAAGTGTTCAGTAGCTCACATGTGTGTTCTGCAGAGTGAACAATCTCCACTCTGAATTAGCTCATGTACAAAATGCAGATCCAGGGTCCAAAATTACTGCTGGATTCTGTGTTTGCCTCTTTGGCACCGTTGCTGTTACTGCACCTCGAGCTGCAGCTCAGAATAGACCTGCTGGTTCCCAGCACTGTCTGGGTTTAGTTTTCTCAGTAACTCAGAAGGAAAAATCTTGATAAAAAGGGTTGGAATCAGCTTCACCCAAGCGTTTAAAATCATGAAAAGATGAAGACAGGGCAGACAATGTTCTGTCAGGTAACTAATCACTTAACAATGTGACAGAAATAGTAACACCCTGAAATAATCAGAAAGTGGCTCCCAATGTCAGAACAAAAGCATTTGCCTCGATATACACAGAGCTGTGTCTGCCTCCCTCACAAGAGTTAAATCTTTTGTTGGAAATAGCATTCCTTAGAAAAGCTGCCTTATTCTCTTTGTGCTTTCACTGCTGGCTTGGATTCTTTTAGGTTTTATATATATTAAATCAGACATCCAAATTAAAAACTGACCTGTCAACTCTAGACCTGCCTACAGCAGTTCTGTATCAACTCTTCTCTCTATCAACTCTGAGAAAGGTTTGGAGGATATTTGGGAACTGAGGAGCATCAAAACAATCTGCTAATAAAGACTCACCACAAAAGGTACTTTAGGTTTAACCTGGAACAGGCTACAGGGGCAGATTTCAGAGCTGGAACCCCACAGAGTGTTTGCCTGAAACATCCCTTTGGTGAGTGCACAAATAACAGAGAAATCACAGAGTCAGAGAGGTTGGAAAAGGCTCCCAACCACAGGAAATCACATCCTGGGCACTCATTGGAACAATTGTATAAGAGGGTTTGGGCTTTTTTTTGAAGTCTTATATCAGGAAATGCAACACACACAGTTAAAGCACAGAAATCCTCATGTTAGACCCTTCCAGGGAAAGCAGAGTCTGGTGGTTTGTCATGAAAGCCAGAACAGGGTAAATGTTTATTGGGGGTTGGAGCTGTGTGATCTTTAAGGTCCTTTCCAACCTAAACCATTCTATGACTCTATCCAAGTTTACCTCTATTTTTTTTTTTATAACATTCCAGAGATAAACTAAAAAAAAAAAAAAAAATGCAAAATCAAGGTTGTTTAAATCATGTCTAGCTCTAAAATTTCTAACAAAAAAATCCTTATGAAAACAGAGGTGGACTTTTGCTTCTCTTAATCATTCCATTGAATGTTTATATTCCAGAGCTCCTCTGAACCTCAAGAACTACAGACATTTCCCACCCCTGAGTAGATGGGGCCCTCCCTCCTGGAGGGGCTGCCCCTGGGGTCAGCCCTGCTGTCCTGGCTGTGAGACAGGGATGTCCTTCAGCACCCGAATGCTCCTGCTCTCCCAAAGCCAATTGCAAGAAGTTTGTGTCCTACTGGGATGGAAAAGTGTTTGTTCCACACTCTCTGCTGTGTTTTCTCATGCCAAAGAGTTACTTAAACTGAATTAGCAGCCAGGACCCTTTGAGTTCCTCCCTCATGACAACCCAAAGCAGGGGTAATTAATGAAAACAGGCATGATTTTAATTATACATTGATTTAACTGCAAGGCAGTTAAACTTATTAAAAAGAGAAAAATGTACCAAGTCACATTTTCTTTGGACCATCAAAGCCTGAAACCTTATTGCATTGTAGTTAATTTTCAGGAAAACCATCTCTTTTTGTTTAAAATTCAAGCTTTGCCTTTTGCAAGCTCTAGAAAGACCCCAGAGAACCCACAGCTACCCCTTTGTACTACACTGAAATGTTTAAGGAGCCCTGATCCAAGAGGGATTAAAGCTCAGGGCAATTCCAGAAGGAAGAATCCAATTTGATCCCTACAGGGAGTCTGAGCTTTGGCCTGCACTGCCCCAGTGACATTTAGTGACCATTGCAGTGGGTCAAATGGTACAGTGCAAGCTCAGGAGGGAGGGGAACTGGAAAAAAATGAGTCTCTAAGCAATTTAACACTCATTTAAAAATTAATTCCTAAAATAACTCCCTAGTAATGGACTCTTTCTAATTAATTACCTTGTATCCTGGGAAGATCTTTGTGAACCTCCCAGGTATTATTCATTTTTGTTTCTCTCCATGGATTGAACCATTTGGAAGCTGGGCTGCCCTTCACCCCCAACCACACGGGCAGCCAAGGATGTGGCACAGGGAACTGAGGCATGGGAGGCATCCAAGGGCTTTGTTGATCCAGGATTTGAGGTTTCCACACACGGTGGTTTGTGGACTTTGGAGATTTCCTACTAACTTATTTACACAGCAGAGCAGTGTCTGTCTCTGCAGGGCTGGGATTAAAACCTGCTGTTTATGAGAGAGGAACTCACCAAAGGCAGCAAAGCAACACAAGTTTCAAAAGCTCAGTTTGACTCCAACTTACAGCCCAGGGACTGTTGGATAATCTCACGTTTGACAGTGACCATGTGAAGTCAGAGAGAGATGAAATATCTGAGCGAGACTTTGTATGAATTTTATGGCTATTTTACCTCTGCAGAGAGTCCTGTTCTGTGGCAGAGATGTAACAAAGCCTGAAAATCAGCCAAAAATCCTAATAAAAGCATCACAAACACCTCAGGGTACTCAACAGCTTTCAGTGGGGCTGTTTATGGGATGATATCTGTGCAGCAGAGAGGGGAAAAGCACAGTTGGTGCAGATTCTGCCTGATCTCATCCCACAGCTCCAGGGGACGGGTCACTCTGACTCACATCCTTTTTAATTGGTTTTCTAAATGTCAGCTTGGGCCAGGCTAAGAAATTCAGCATCTCAGTGGTGTCCTGTGGCACATTTATCATCAGAGTCCTCTCAGCACTTGAGCAGGGCAAGATTGAATCCAGCACAAAGGGCCTGGGGAAGGGACACCTCTGAAATTCCTGATGAGCCCCTCCTGTCCCACAGTTCTGCACTCTCATCCCACTCCTCTGTGCCATCCCTGCTAGAGCATGGCAGCCAGCTCTGCCTGGGAGGCTCCATCCCACCTGGCAGCTCCGTGCCCACCCCTGGCACTGCCACAGGTTGCCCATGAATGCCCAGCACTCCCCACACTCCCCTCCTGGGAGATGTTCAGGCCCCTTGGGCCATGGAAGCAGCTGGGGGATTTACCTCCCTGGCAACTTCTTTAGGAATAATTTCCTGCTGACAAAAACAGGCTCTAGAAATTGTTTTAAGAGGCATCTGTTAATTAGTTATAGCAGAGTGATTTTCCTCCTAATGTGCAGGTTTTGGGGAAAATGTCTCTCATTTCAAGTCTCAAGAGACACAATTCCCGTGATTTCCCTGAAGGAAGAGCAGGTGCTAAACCAACAATGGACAGAACACTGAAACAGGAGAACACCCATCCAGTCATGAGCTCACACAGGATAACTGGGAGTGCTGGTGAGTAATGAGGAAAATTCATTGCTAAACAGCACAAGGAGAAGGGCTCAAAAGCTGCCCCAGGAGGTGAGAGCATCCTCTCTCCTGCCTCAGTTGAGGCAACATGAGTAGCATTGAACCATATTTGCAATTAAGGACAAACAGAATTCTTAATTGCATTTAGTTGCCAGCAGTTTTCCCAGCTCCCTGTATATTCAGGATTAACTAATGGGCAATTATTGTTGATACTACATTTATGCAATGGAGCTGCTCATTCTGTTCACATGAAACATTCACCTCCTTCAGCTACATCTTCTGGGAGTCTCTTGGGGCCCTTCCAGCTCAGGGGCTTCTGTGGTCTTTGGTTTCATTCCAACCTTTGAGGAGCTCAGCTCCAGAGTCCCATCCCCACCAAGAGGCACCTGCATGCCCAGAACCCACAGGGGACTTGGGTTTATGGCAAAGGAACCAGAGTGTAAAAAAGTTCCAGAACAACAGGATTTATGTTCTTTGCAGTTATACAACACACCAGGAATTTTATAGACATATCTCTCCAACAACCTAATGCAGGATATCCATAAAGACAGCGAGTTCAGCTCTCTGACACATCACATCAGGTACAGAAGAGAATAAACAAGGCAGAGTAAGCTCTTTTATGATGTTACAGAATCTTTCCTTTCTTTTCAATTACTTTTCCTCTTCTAAAGGATATAACCAGGGGGTTTTGCTTGTTTTTTACTTTTGAAGGGTTTTCCATTCTTGAACTTGTTTGTAATTAAAAGGTGTGTGAAGTGCCAAGAGACTGTTTGTTCTTCCACAAGGGATTTCAGGAACTATCACAACAAATCAATACAAGGGTCAGTATAAGGGCAGGGAGAGCCAGGGAGGCTGCCAATATGAAACTGCAGTGAACTGGAAAAAGGAGGATGAGGGTGCTGAGCTGTTTGCCAGGCATGGGAAAGAGATGGCAGAGCAAGCAAAAGATTTGTGTAGAATCACAGGGTGGTTTGGGCTGGAAGGGATTCTAAAATTTATTTTGGTCCACCCCCCACCAGCCCAGGTTGTTCCAAGCCCCTTCCAACCTGGCCTTGGGCACTCCCAGGGGTGGGAATCAACTCCTTTGGACAGCTTGTTCCAGGGGCTCCCCAACCTCACAGGGAATAATTTATTTTGGATACCTGAGCTAAATTCCCCCTTTCAATGATTCTCCAGGTACCTGTAGCACAGTTCATCTTGCAGCAGAACTTAAAGAAAATACCTTCTCTACCCCTTTAAACCAGACAGAGGCCAGAATTCCCTGGTTATCCCAGCAGCAGTTCCAAGCACAGAAGGGCACAGCTGACACCTTTGTTCTCCTCCAGCTCCCTTCAAACCTCCACCAGGAGTTCACACTCCAAGAAGAACCAGTGAGTGCTACAAACACAGGGGCAGGAATGCTGAAATAACACCTAATACGGGAAAATGTACCCACTGCTTTCAGCACAGCCTGTACAGGAATTTGTTTCTCCCCAATTTTCCCTCTGACAGGAATCACAGAGGGACAGCCCCTGCCCAGAGCTCTCACTGCCCCACTCACTGCAGAGGGTTGGGCACCAGCTTATTGAGAGCTGCCTCCAAACACAGGCAGGGCCACAAGGAGTGCCCCAAGAATGGATTCCTGCAGCATTTACCCCGTGTAACTGAGCACACTCACAGCCAGTTATACACTATTTAAATTATTCCCCCACTGTCTGTGGCAACAACTGCCCGATGGCACCTTTGGGACAGCTATGGATTTCTAAGGACTTCCTGCTTAACTCTTCAGATCCACTCTCTGGGCAGTTTTCCTTCTCCTGTGACACAATCCCACACTTTGCTCTTGGCATTTATCCCCTTTCCCATCCCTCGGTGCAAGGGAGGAGGAAGAGGAAGATGATGGAGGGTTCACAGGCATTTGCTACTGCCAGAAAGGGCTTATTTTATTTTCACAGGACCCTCCACCCCCAAATCCTGAAGATCATGGGGGTCTCAACCTGCTTTATGTTGTATCCCAGCCAGTGCTGAACCAGCTGCTCTTGGAATTAAACATGATGCGAAGCAGGAGCAGCAGGAAGGCCCCAAGGAAGAAGAGCTCAGCAAAAACAGAAGATTCAGTGAGAGACTTGAATCAAGTTTTTCTGAGACTTCCAAGACAAATGTAAATCACTGCACAGAAATTAATTCCATTCCTCTGCAGTTTACAGATTATCCCATATTATTTTTCCAAGTTCTTGAGGGGAAAGTCCCACACACTATTCAGACATGCATAATTCAACAATAGCTGCTGTTTAACAGAATCTCCCATTTCATTCTTTACTCACAATTAGACTTTACTCTTATTACTGTAGCCCTCAATTATGAGCACAGTTTAACGACAGACCTGAAAGAATTTCACAGACATTTTATCTCCTGATGCAGCCCCTGCAAAAAGTCATTAATTGCTTGTCATTCAAAGAAAATTAAAAATCATTTTGGGAAGGATATGAATTGAATTGCAATTAATATTTTTTACATTCAAGGAAGAGCCCTTTGTGTTTGAGGGGCCTTCAGCAGAGAGATGAAGGACAGGAACTGTTCTGTGAGTGAATCTTATCAGGGCATGAATTAGTTACATGAGTTTAGATGTTGAATTTTACCCTCATATGGCCCCCATTTGACCTCCCCCCCTCAGTTTCATCTAAATGAAGTTGTTATCTGCTTGTAGAAACTCCAGCAGCCAATAAAGCAAATTAATACATGTGGCAGCCACTCCTGCCATCCCTTCCCAGCTGCCCAAACTCTCCTGGAAGCTGCAGAGCTCTGACAGCATTTCCCTGCTGGCACTGGAACAAACTCAGCGCCAAACTAACTCCTCCCAAAGCAGGTGGCTCTGCAGGCACATCAGGGGAGCCTTCTGATACTGATGAAACCAAAACCCAGCCAAAACCACAGGGTTCATGCTCATCCCCATTTCTTTTCTTTCTTTACAAATTAAATCCAGAAGAAACCACTCATTTTTTTTTCCTCAGAGAACATCTAGCCCTGGAACCCATAATAGCTTTTTGTCAGAAGTTACAGAGATAAAAATAAAATATATTGAGTTTCACAGGGAAATATTTCTCTAATTGAAGGTTTGGGGTTTTTTTTTAATAGAAGTGTTTATTGTTTTAAAGTGATTTTAATACATGTTCAGGAATAAAACAGAGGGAACATGCAGTTTAAGGCACTGAGTGAGCACCGAAATGAATTCCATGGCAGATCATTGCCTTGGCACTCTCAGCTCCCCCAGCTTGGGCACCCTATTCTGCCTCTTTAATGACACATCAGCCCTTCCCCAGGAGTTGGGGCCTCCCTGAGCTCCTGGCTTGGCTCCCTCCTCTGAAAGCAGCACGTATTTAATAGCTGGGTTTGCCTCAGTTTGCAGAGTGTCTGAGCCTTATCTCCTGCCTCTGTCCAAACACTGCTCCCAAAAAAGGATTTTTCATTTCCTTTGGGCTTTTCTCTGCTGTTTGGCACTATCTGAATGCTCCACAACATTAATTAAACTGACAAGGTATGGCAGCAGAATTATCTGCACTTCACACACGGGGTGCTGAGGCAGAGAGGAGTTAAAGGCAGAAGTAAAGCTGGTCATAAACTCCACAAAAATATTGCAGCTGAAATACAAAAGGAACCTCTGCCTTTCCATGAGTGTGTAACGAGGCCTGAACAAGCACAGGCTTTGGGTGAGGGCAGTAAAAGCCCAGTCTGAACACAGAAAATGGAAATTCTATTTATTAAACATCTTTGGATTTACAGTTCCAGCCCCAAAACTTGGAGGTTGGTCCAGTTGCAGCCAAAAACAGCCTCTTGTGGTGGATGTTCCATGGAGGGCTTTGCTGCAGAAACACATGGCAGGAGGGAACCAGCCCAGAAAAAGCAGCATTAAGGGATCTAAACTAAAGGTTCCTAAACCCCAGAGTTGATCAAGCAGCAAACCCTCCCCTCTGCAAGCTCAGGGGATTAAGGGATCCCTTCAGCACATCCTCTCTAAGTGCCCCAGGAGGCTCCACCCCAGAGCCTGGTGGGACCAACACTCTGCAGCTCCTCAGCATTTTTCATTACCAGAATGAAGATTTGAGATTGAACCTTCCCAGCAATGGAGAGAATGGAGACAATGGGAGGTGTGTCATGGACAGGACTGGGACAGAGCCCAGCATCAGAGCAAAGCAAAAGCAATTCTGGGTGCAAAGTGCAAATTTTCACAAGTCTGAATGTTCACCTGGTGTGGGCAAGAACTCCACAGAGAATGACCTGTAGGACCTACACAAAACAAGCCAAACACACCTGAGGTGGGGCTGCATTTCTGTCCAGGTATAAATCACACCTGGGTGTTGTCAGAAATTACTCAGGGCTGTTACCAACATGACTCTGCTCCCCCTGGATGCAGTGAGAGTCTCCTCACAAAATTTCACTGAAACAACTGAACCCCAGTCCCCCAGTGAGGGGTAAATGCAGGTGTGAGTTGTGCCATGGAAATAACAAGTATTTCTGGATGCTCCAATAACTGTGATCTTCTCTTGACCAGACAGAGCTCTGAGAGTCTGTCCTGGAACGTGCCTGGGACACAGTCCCAGAAAATACACTTTCTGTAAGTCATTTATAGACATAATTTATAGACTTTTAAAAGCCAACATCTCCAAAAATAATTGAGAAATAAAGACAAAATCCAGAGAGTATTTGCAGGAAGAGATGGTGTAAGGACTGAACCTGACAACCAAACATCATAATTTCTCTGAAAACATTTTCACCTTATTATCCAAAACTTTCTAATCAGATCCAGAATCCTCTGCTGCTTTCCCTCTCTCCCAACTGCTATTAAAAAGCAGCAAGTTACTGATTACAAGGATGTGCCTCAACTAAATCCCTTAACAGCATGTCCAGTGTATAAATATTTTAACAGCCAGTGGCAAATTCTACAGCCCCACAAATCTCTTTATTAATTTCCATCACCCAGGGCAGGGAGGGCTGAGAGGGGCACTGTCATTTGGGGCTGTAATTAATCATCCTGGCCATTCATTGTCAGGCCCCATAAATCAAGGAGCAAGAGTTTCTCCCACTCGAGTGATGTGTAACCAGCATTAACAGAGTGACAAAAATTTTAAGCTGTCAGGAACTGAGAGATATTTTATCTCCCTTTGACACAGGGCTGTTGCACACCAGTGCCCTCCACCTCAGAATTTATTTTCTGGATGTAGAGCACATACTTTAAAAATATGAGCAGAGGATAACAACAAGGCTGAGGTAACAAGTTGCCAAATGCCAAGATAAAAAGTTCCTGAAGGAAAAGGAAAAAAATCTTCCACATCAATAAAAGGCATAACAAATACATGTTAAAATTAAAATGGGACCAATCACTGTTTGCAGGACAGTGTGAGGCAATTCCTAAATTGTAGAACAGTTGTAAACCAGCCCTTGGTTAACTCCAGGTGTGCCTGTGTTAAATACCCACTGCCTCATTAAGGAAAAAAAAACCACACAGGGACAAGTAAGGCTGAAAACACTGGTAAAAAAATGAAGAAAATAACTAAATTTCCTGTTCATAAAAAGCACCTCTGAGTCCACAGAATATGTTCTTGGCCAGGATGTTCTCAGGTGCTCCTCAGCTCATGGCACAGTCACATCATTCCCCTCTATGGCACTGCCCATTTCCACTCCTACACTTCCCAACTGCTTCTCACTTAACAAACAATTAATATGATCTATTAAAATTTCCCTCCTGCCAAAGATTATTGTGAAGTGCAGCTATACAGGAGCATTTATTTGCTTTACTATTTGCATGGAACTGCCATGAACACACTGGGAGAGAAACCCAAAGCTCCAGGCACGGCCACATTTGAGAGATTCATCTGAAGAGACAAGTCCTGCACCAACAGCTGAGCTGCAACTCGTCCAAAAGCTTGAAATACTGAAGAAAATTATGTTGGATTCTGGAAATAACAGTCAATTCCATTTGCTTTGACATTTCCTCCCTGTGCTTCTGGGATTATTCAAAGCATTTCCTACCAGCAATACTGACATTCGCCACAACACAACTGGGGGGTTTTTCTGACCTACAGGCAGCAGCTGGATTAGTTTTAGGGCTGTTGCTGGGACCTAAAGAGGAGGAGAGAACTACAGTGGCAGGTGAGAAAACTTGGACACTGCAGAATTTCCACAAGGGTCAGGCTGAACACAGCCCAGTTCTGAGAGAAAATCCCCTGACACCACACACAGGTCGAGGCTCCCACTGGGAGCTTTGATCTTTTAAATATTTGAGATCTCAGCACTTGAGTTCAGGCAGCAACAGTTCAACCTGCAACTTAGTTCTTTGCCCACTTTTCCTCAGACTACAAATTTCACAGCCAAAAATCAAACCAAATATACTGATTGCAGGAAAATAAATAATAAGATTTCTTATTTAATGGCACAATCCTCTCACCAACAGAGAGAGCAAAAAGGAGCTGTACAATTGTGTTACTGCCTGGAAGGCTCAGGGGGGACTCTGCCCACAGGCAGTGACTGTAAACCCAGGTCTGAGACAACCCAGTGGTGAAACACTAAGCAGACCCCCCGTGCTTTCAGGCTCTGATGGAAACATTCTTCTCCAAAGCACAATTTACATTTAAATTGATATTGTAGGGAATCAAATACTAAAAATAAGCATCAAGGTTTTCTTCTTCACTGAGTTGTTGCCTAATTAGATTCCAGTGTTTTGTCTAACCATTTCATACTCTTCTTTTGTTCTGAAAATTGCCAAAAAAGCCTTTAATCATTCATGATCTCGAACTTCTGGGAAGTGCCTCAAATTGCTTTGGTTAAGAAAATAAGAACAGGCTGTTTACCTTTAGCAGAAAACACAAAACCCAAAGGATAGAAATTCCTGCTGGTGCCATAGGAACAGCTCTGATAGGACAAACATCCTCCCAAATCCTCTATCCCTCTCCTGGACTTCAGTCCAGAGGGAACAGAGCACTCAGGACTGTCCTCTGGGAATGGGGAGCCAGTGACCCACCTGCCTTTGCCTGGTTTAGTTCCTCTTAACCCCAACCCTCATAATTCCTTTGAATTCCACACCCAGACACTCTGGACTCCCAACAAAGGAAAAAGACAACAACTACAACATTTAGGACATTTGTGGCCATCTAAACAAAACAAAGTAAAGCTTTCACAGCAATAAAGCAGCAGGTCCCTAAAGGAGAACCTTCTAAATAAATTACACAACTAATGAGGCTGAAGAACATCAATAACCCAAATACATCTGGTGGTTGGGAAGAGCAGAGAGTGCCCATCCCACCCTGGTTTTGGGGAGTTTTTGGCAGGGTTGGAAGGGAACAGGGATCTCCTTTCTGCTGCCCTTTGATGGCTCAAAGGGCAGGTATTGCCAGGGGTTGGTACAGACACACACTGAACAAATCAATATTTTACACGGTACAGAAAACTGTTCAGTGCTTTCCTACCAACACTTTCATTTGTTCTGACAAAAAAACATTGTAAGGACAAAGTTAAGTGAGTAACTTCCTTGCAGTTAATGTGGAAAAACAATTAAGCAATAAGATCTTGCACAGAAGCTGCATAAAATCCCTGATGGCTGCACTTGAAAATTGCTGCAGTTTACAAAGCACTTCATCCAGTCCCAAATTCCTCCATTTCTGTCCCAAGAACCACAAGGGAAAAGGAATCAAAGACAGTTTGCCCTCACTGAGCTCAGCTGCAGCTCCAGCTATTCCAAAGGCAGATGTGGTAACATCTCCCAGACTGATCAGGCTCATTTTTAATTCAGAAAAATCTATTTCTGCACCTGGGTTTTCTCTCTTATTATGCTTCTAAAAGCACTTAAGGCTGCAGAGTTTCTGCCAAGTGTGAGCTGGTGTCATTCCCTTCCAGCTGATAACAGTGCACAGGGAAGTTCACTCATCACTTCTCCTCAGAGCTACATGTGCTGCTAATTTGGGGAATATTGTGCCTGACCTGCCAAATCACCTGACTAGTTCCCTGCCCTTCCTTCTTAGTATGATAACGAATTCACAGTCATTTATTCCACTTCATTAAAACCAAAAGTTGATCTGAAATACAGTAGTTGGTGGGGTTTCCATTGAATCAAGCATTGTCTCCTCAAGCAACAACAAAGTCAGGATGTTTTCACCTCTAAATGATCATCTCCCATCTCCAGCTGGGAAGGGACAGCACAATTCAAATTCAGCCCACCCCAAAAGCCACCAGACACTGCACAGGCACATTCCCTCACTCAGCCACTGGACCTGATTCACCCACTCCAGCCCAAAAGCACAAAGTTCCCTTCCCAAGAATTCCAGCTCTCAAAAGGAACAATAACATAAGGATGGCAGATTTAAAGAAAACTCAACAGACTCAGCAAACCACTGAACACAATTCACACATTAAGAAATGCAAAGGTTAAAGAAATGAAAATAATTTACTTTTCCTGGCACAAGAAAAACTTTGCCCTCAACCAAAAAGGCAATGCCTGGGTGTACTTTAGTTTTGTGTAAATATAAAAATATAAATACAAATATAGACACAGACACATGTAACTTTAATTTGGGAGACATCTGTATTTTCAGCCCAAATTCCTACCCATCACATTTTTATCACATTACTAAAATCTCATTAGATAATATCAAGAAAGAAGAAAATTTTAGGACTTCCTTTGCTTTCTCCTCCCTAAAAATTGGGCCACAAGCAATCATCTGTTCGCAGGGTGACTAAGCAGTTAAACCCCAAGGTGTAACAACAGAAGACTTAAAGGGTGTGGGAGCTCAATGTTGCTGTCCAGTTTGGGTCAGATAAAACCCACCCAGAGGCAACCTGAGCTCTCCGAATTACCTTTGGAAACTCCTGAAGGCTGAACAAGCTCCTTGGGGACAGGGAAACAGCAAACACGAGGCCATCCCAGAGGAAGGGGGCAACAGGAGACAGGGAGCCCTAAATAGCTGCCCAGCCCTGGGAAGGCTGTGAGCAATCAGGGTGATGTGGCGCAGCTGAGACAGCCCTTGAGCAATCAGTGAGGACACCCAGGGTGATGTGGCACACCTGGCACAGCCTTTGGGCAATCAGTGAGGATGATGTGGCACAGCTGAAACAGTTTTGGGCAATCAGTGAGGACACCCAGGGTGATGTGGCACACCTGGCACAGCCTTTGGGCAATCAGTGAGGACGATGTGGCACAGCTGAAACAGCTTTGGGCAATCAGTGAGGATACCCAGGGCAATGTGGCACAGCTGAAACAGCTTTGGGCAATCAGTGAGGATACCCAGGGCAATGTGGCACAGCTGAAACAGCTTTGG
>JAWWEV010000024.1:1186421-1203455 GCA_035583235.1 Hafferia zeledoni
CCCTGGCATAGCCCAGGGGGCTCTGCTGGCACCCAGCCTCCTCCCTGGCATAGCCCAGGGGGCTCTGCTGGCACCCATTAAACATTGAGAGCTGAAGGGATGCAGGGTTTGAGATGAATTTCTGCACAGGGTCAGGTCTCTGCAGCCCACGGTGTGCAGACCCCAACATGCTGCTCTGGGAGTGCTCAGCACCCAGGGATGTGTGGGGACAGCCCTGTCACCAGAGACACCAACCCCTGAGCACCACAGGCAGGTTCCACTGGCTCAGGGAGCACCAGTCCAGCTCCATTTGAAGATCTAAGAGCAGAGGTACATGGATTTCATTAACATTAAATCACAAGCCAATTAAATGAGGGCAGAAACTACGTGCTTTTTGATGGTCCTAAATCAGAGGCAATGATTCATTCTCAGGCCTCTTAAGTGAGGAGATTTAATGACATGGTGGGAAATGAAGCCTTTTTGTAGCAGAAGAGGAAACACTGCATTCTTTAGCAGCAGTTACTGAATAATTAACCTGCACCCCTGTTATTACCTAAGAGTATTTGCCATTAACCCAATAAAAAGATCACATGAGGTGTGAATGTGAAGAATGACAATGCAAAGGGACTGGCTGGAACTTGTATTATTGATGTAATACTCGAATTTCTGAGCCTAATATAGGAAATGCAGTTTCAATCAGGTGACATAAACAGACAGAACTGGCTTGCTGCTTATTCCAGCTCAGATTCCAGAGCTGAGAAGTCTGACCTGCTGGTGCTGCTGCCATAAATCATCCCAAACAGATGGCCTTCCACTCTGTGACCATGAAGTTCAATGCATTTGTGCTACACTTGACCAGACATGATTTTTTGTGTGTTCTGCCAAGATTGCAACCTTTTCATGGGAAAGGAAGCAAGAGCTTGGAGAGAATGTCAGCACAGCCAGGGATGATCGTTGACATGTTGTGGGAATGGCCCTTTGGAGGCACCTCCTGCAATCCTCATACAACCCTTCAGCATCTCTCTGGAGCAAAGGTGTCCCCTTCCCTTTTCCATAAACAAAGGAGTATGTGAAAATTATGGATGAAAGGGTTTGACTGACCTGGCCTTTTACCCACCAGAGCCTGCAAGTCCCACAAGGAGAGTCTGTGTGTCACTGCACTCACCAATCTTCACTGGCTTGATTAAAAACCATGTCACTGAAAACCTTTGTCTCTTATTTACACATTGCCTCCATTCCTCGAAGTTTCAGCAAAGACATGGAGTTCAGAACATCCAGAAACAACCATTTCAGATGTTTGCAGACTGAAGTCAGTTATTATCTAGAAACACACACCTGATTAATCAAAATAAGAATTACCAAATCCCATGGGTAATTATCTTCTACTTCGAAATGGATGCCAGACATCCCTTACTGTGTTGTGTCATTCTGTGCAGTTTAAGTGACCTTCAGTGTTGCTGTTTAAGGTGGCCTGATAATGATTTGATTATTATTTCATGCAAATTAGGAGTTACCTCTCCTAAAAGAGCTGATTTTCAATTTCATCCTTATTTGCACACTGCATGAAACCATGACATTTGGGAGCTCTCCAGAGTCTCTGACACTGCCTGGCACTATTAGCCAACTCTTTTTTTCTTCCTAATTTATTTCCTAAATCAGTCTTTGTTATTACCACAGCTGAATAGGTCCATCACCCAAACACACACCATTTCATGCAACAAACAGCTGGGTTGTCACAGGGTCCTGGCCAACAGCAGCTCCACAAGAGCCACAAGGTCCATCAAACCCCAGTGCAGACCTTCAGCAGTCAAAGCACTTCAACACCACCACCATCTGCTTATGGAAAGCAAAGCTTACCTTCCTATTCTTAAAATCACAATAAAAAAGGGATGAAGAGGGAGGGTGGGGGTCTCTGACAACACACAAACTGCCTTCTCTGCACAAGGTCCCCAAGTGCAATGTCTGCTCAGGGAGTTACATCTTTTTCCCTGGATTATTACTATTTGCATTTGAATAAGAATTCCAAATCAAGCTAAAGCTCCAAGGTCAACAATCTTTTTATAGAAGCAAAAACCCATGAGAGAAATTTAAGCAATTATTCTTAGCCAAAGGAGCAGTCAGTTCAAATAAATGTATCAAAGCCTCCAAATTATCAGCAATAAAATCTTATGTCATCTAATAACGACAACGATGACAATAATTACTGGGACAGTGATTTAAAGCTCAGCATTTTTATAGTGCCTAATTTAACAAGTACAGGTTGCTTATTTATGCCTTTCCAGACTGAAAAAACGTTTGTCTGGGTTTGTTTATTGTCTAAGATTAGACTTCTGGAAGACAAAAATCTTCTAGAAATTACCACACAAAGTTCCTGCAGAAGGAGATGCTGATGGAGGCACAATTTTAACAGGCTGAAAGTTTGCAGATATCAATCTGTATTTACAAGGAAAATTGAAGAAATGAGCAGAGGAGCAGCAAACTTGTGAAAAAGAGAGTCAGAATCTAGATACCAGCTCACCAACCCTCCAAGTGGATTTCTCCCACAGAAATCATCCCAATGCTCTCCCTGTGCCTCTCAGGCTGCAATATCCCCTCTGCCTTGGAGGCAAGAGCACAGGAGCATGTTTAGATGTGAGTAATACCAATAAATATCTCTTGCATCAAAGGAAATTCAGTGGCACAGCCCTTCTGTGGCTCTGAGCACACAGGAAAAATTCCTGAGAGGGAGCAGAGGAGGAACTGTGGCTTCCAGCACGGCCCAGTTCTCCCAGCCCTGAGTGTTCCCAAAGGACAGGATGTTCCCCTGGGCAACTCCAGCACCTGAGACAGCAGAGCAGAGGAAACACAATGGCATCTCCCACTGCATCTGCCAGGTGGGCAAGACTCTTTTGATAGATCAGAGAATCAGGGAATCACTTAGGTTGGAAAAGACCTTTAAGATCGAGTCCAACCATCCCCCAGCACTGCCAAACCAATGTCCCCAAGTCCCACAATTACATGGCTTTTAAATCCCTCCAGGGGCCAGGCCTGCAGCCCTGCCCTGGGCCCCTGTGCATGGGCACACACTCCTCCCCACTGCACCTCAGTCTCACCACACCTGTGTACACTGGCACAAAAACATGAGCAGCTGGGGGTTGGTGGCCATGGGGATGTCAGGTCAAAGGCTGGATTTGCTGGTCTTGGAGGTCCTTCCAACCTTAATGATTCTGTGCAGAGCAGGAGAAGGTCTCTGTGATCAGTAGAAAATCCCACAAGAGTTTTGCCCTGTGTGCTCCTGTTTCCATCCTGATCCTCATTCTGTGTCACATCACTGAGAGAAAAACTCCCCTCTGCACATACACAGAGCAGATTCGTGGTGAGGACCAGCCCCTGCCCTTGGCCATTTGCCCACTCCACGAAGCACAGCCATTCTTTACACCAACCACTGGCTTTCCATGAAACAAAGGCTCAAGACACACTCTCTGATATTCCAGTTGAACTTGCAGCCTCCTGTCCTTCTAAGGAGTTCATAACAACATGGACACAGCTGATAATAACCCATTCATGCCAACAGAGACACTCATTTCTATGCATAACTTTCACATGATAACAATTTGCAGGACAAGACCCAATCCAGCCAAAAGGAAAAAGGAGCACAGTTCTCCCAGGAGGTGTCAGTTCCCTTGTCTAAAGCAGGACTGCACTCAAACCACACCACTTGCTTTATGACTTCCTAAACTGAAGGTCCACCTTTCCCTGACAAAGCTGCAGTGCTGTATAACCTGCAGTGTCCCCAGAGACAGACTTCTCTGACAAATTCTGCATAAATATTTGATACAGCTTTTATATAAACCCACAACATGTTATCTGATTACAGGAGTGGACAAATCAGCACTGTCATACACTCTGGGCATTTTCAAAACCTCAGCTTGACACCTGTACATTCATACAGATATATATAGATATGTCTAGATAGATAGAGATAGATTTTAAAGGTGATGGCTGGGGAGATACAGTTATTTTTCTGGCCAAGGAACTTGCTAATCTTGAATTTCTGTATAGGTCCTAAAATAAGAGACTGGACAAAAAGAAGGTCCTAACTTGTCACTCACCTTTCCTATTTCAACTGGGGGAAAAAATAAAATAACAAAATTCAGTTCTGTGTTTACAACTCTAAAATACTTGTGAGATCCTTGAAGTCAATGGAGCCTGCAGGTCCCTCAGCACTTCTGGCAGTCAGGCCATGGCGTGGTGTGTGAGAGAGCAAACGAGTCGTGCAGTTCCAGAGCACAGGGCTGTAATTATGATAAAGGAAGGGCATTAATCTGTCACTGGGCAATTAATGCAGTGGACAGAACTAGAAGCAACGCTCCCGTATCAAAGCCTGGAGTTGTAGCTGAT
This sequence comes from Hafferia zeledoni, assembly GCA_035583235.1. Classification (NCBI taxonomy): domain Eukaryota; kingdom Metazoa; phylum Chordata; class Aves; order Passeriformes; family Thamnophilidae; genus Hafferia; species Hafferia zeledoni. The sequence goes on from JAWWEV010000024.1 coordinate 1,190,781, forward strand.
GTTTACAGAATGCATGATGTCCCCTGCAGTTACTGGAGCAGCAATTAGTGCTCTGCTGGTGGCCTTGAGCCCAGCACCAGGGAGGGAGGAGGACCAAGGGCACAGCCAGGCCCTCCTGTGCTCCAGGGGCTCCAGGGCTGCTCCCACCATGGCAGTAAAGGCAGAACTTGGGGAAATTATTTCATTGCCATTAGTGGGATGTGTAGGGCAAACCCCACCCCAGGGGAACTGCTCCAGAGCAGAGGGAGCTGCTGGAGCACCCAGGGGTGTGACACACCTTGGGAATGGGCAGCCCTCCCCACCCATGGGGGAGCTGCAATAATGCTGCTGGATTGTACCTACCTGGGGCAGGTAAATGCTGTTCCATTCACTCCTGCCCATAGCAGGGCAAAGGGACAGGAGCAGTGGGAGTGCTCTGGCACAGATGGGTTATGAGGTGGCTGTTCTGGCACAGGAGTTTATGCTGCATTTCACTCCAACACGAGTTCACAGAGGGCCACAGACAGAGGAAATTTAAAATAAAAAATTAAACACTGCTACTACCAAAAAATTTAAAAACTAGCAGAAACTGAGAAGCATGGCTATGAATTTCTGACTGCTTAGGGAGCAGAGCAGCTGCACCAGCAGGGCAGGGGCTCTGCTGCAAACCCCACACCATCCCTTCCTTGGATTGTTGTAGATTCAATATTTGACACTGACACACACACAGAAACTGTTTCTGAACTGTTCCCACATACTCTTGCTATTCCAAAGCTCGGTGTTTCTAAACAAGCACAGACCACCAGGGAGCATAAATGAAGTTCAAAATTCTGTTTCCCAGTCCTCAAGAGACAGCTGGACCAACCTGGCTCCTTATCCTCGCTTCAGCAGCTTCCTCTCACCTCACATGTCTCAGCCCTCATTTCAGAACAGTTACCTGAGTTTCAGGACGTGTCAGTGAGGACATTTGCCTCATTTTATCCAAACGGGATGGGCCAACAATGTTTTCCAGAGATTTCAGGAGAGCTTCTGCAGTCAGGTTGGTGGGGATGGGGAGTGGAGCACTCGTTGTGCCAACATCCTTGGCTTCAGCTCTTCTCTTCACCACAGCCTTCGCCTCTCTGGCTTCAAATCTGTGTAAATACATATTTTTATATACTGACAGAAAGCAAACCCAGGAGTTTTCCTCCACCTTGGTATTCAGTGAACACCCACCCTGCACCCACCCCACCTCCACTGGGAGCACCTGCCCTGTTCCAGCTGCATCTTCTGCTGCCACCTTCAGGCACCACTTCCATCTCTGCAGCATTTCTGGGTTTCCTCGCTCCGTTTCGGGTCTGAGGGAGGCACAAACCCACACGTGCTCCTTGGGCTTCTCTGGACATTGCTGACCTCACTGAGTAAGAGCCCCACGGGCTCCATCAGGCAGCAAAGACCTTCCACAGCTATTCCTGAACTGGTGGAACTGCATCATTCCCACGAGCATTGTGGGAAACTGTTCCTTTAGCTGTGAATCATAAGATACATTTCAAACTTTTGTTTAAAATTAATGACTGCAGCAGGTCTGGCTCAGCAGAGCTCCAGGTCCAGCCCTGACCCCCCAGTCCCAGCAGCATTCCTGCATTTAGGAGGTACCACTGACATTAATCCCAGAGTGCATTTTCGCTGCCTTTGGCACGTCCAGGAGAATCAGTAAAAGGGGCTCAGCCACTTTTCCAGCCCGGGACCCACTTGTCCCTGGGCACTGAGCCCCAATGCTGAGCATCCCCACGCGCTGGGAGGCTGGAGAGCCCCTCCTGTATCCCTGGAGATGGGCCCCCCTCCCTGGATAACCTGTCACCTGTGGCACAGCAAATCCCTCCTCTGGGACACACATATTTTTCTTTCTTAACACTTTCCATTTCCATAGGTCAGGATTTTTCTGAATTCTCAAATTACTTCTCATTAACACGAAAAAAATAATTTCCATTTGGCAGCATTACCATGAATAAAACATCCCTGGGATAATAATCTGCTCGGGGCTAGAGGTGCCGACCTTCAGAAATGAGAACAGACCTTGAGTTGTACTCAGAGTGAAAAAATCCAGTGACTTCCAATGTTCTTCAGCCTGGAGGAGACCAGGGAAAATTTTCCATTGCTGAATATTCACATTACAGGCATTTTCGAGCTGATCATTTGGGTTCAGAATTTTTGCACGCCGAGTGCCAAAAATAAATTACTATGAAAATGGGATGCTGTGTGTGGGTGAGCTGGGAATGCTGCACATCCTGGAGGTCACTGCAGGAAAAGGGAAACACGAGCAGCCAGCCCAGCTCAGGCACTGCCTGACATCACCCTCTGCCCCTGGGAAGAATCCAGCTGGTGCAGAGGACGTGCAGGATCTCCAGGGGCTGAGGAGAGCAGGGGTCAGCCAACCCTTTTATGGAGTCTCACCTTGATTTTTGGCAGCCTGGTTGAACCACGGAGCTCGATAACTTCTCTGAAATATTTATCACTGGAGGTTTTCATACCCCAGCCTTGCAATCCTGGTTTTGAGGACCTCAGTGCAGGGGGAAACAGCTATTGATTACAGGCTGTTCCTAATTAACCTGGCACTGATATTCGTGCAATCGGGGTCCATATCGGAAAAAGCTCAATGTCTTCACTTCAGCTCCAGCTCTGGGGGTGCCTTTGCTGCTGTTGGTGCCAACAGGCACACACAGAGTTGCTTTTGCAATTCAAGGCAACGTGCTGAGAGGTTCCTGCTCCGCTCCTGGCCCTGTGCCACAGTTCCCTCCAGCTAATAACATTCCGTCTAGAAACAACCAAGCCGATAATTTGCACCCATCAACCTCGTGTAACATAATGTGCCAGCTATTTAGTGCTGGAAAATTTATCACTCAACAAGAGTCAAGGATCTTGTACCAAGCAATACTCCCCCTTCCCAATCCCTGTCATTTCGCGTGCTCGACGCAATTTGCCAAAACCTCTCCCTCCCTCGTCGCTCTGCAGATTTAAGACCAGTGTTTTCATATGTATTCAGCTGGTCACAGAGAGCTCAGAATAAATTTATCTCTAACAGCCAGCTATGCAGTGTGCCACAGAAAACTCAGATGTGAGTAATATGTACAAATGGATGTAAATATTGAACCTGGACGCCAGAGCAATTAGACACTGCCACGTTAACAACACCATCTCCTCCACGTGTGGGAGGGGAGGAAAGGGGAGGGATTTCCCTCTCTTTGCGGCTCTGGCCATTTGTCATGCAACTGGTGCAGATGACCAGTAACAAAATGTTGGAAATTCATCATCATAATGAATGCCCATGAATGCAATTCCTTTTCATAACATGTTATCATTGCAGTAATTAACTACCTGGCTGTTCAGTTGTGTGCCTGTGCTGCTGCACATAATCCATCACAGTTTCCAGTGGAAACAGCACATTAAACACGTGCTCAGCTATGGAATTCCACAGCCTCAGCACAGAGGAAGTTCTGTAACACTCCAGCACCCCTCACAGCCCATGTTTAGTCCCTCACAGGTGCTACATAACCCCACTGCTCATGGCACGGGCAGAGCTGCCTCAGGATGTGGCAGCAGGAGCTGAAGAGTTCCCTGCCTTGTGTGATCACAAATATAGTCTAAATATTACATAGTAAACCTCTCCATTATAGTCAAGGGCTAACAGGTTTGCTCTCAGAGGCAGCACTTCCTGTGCTGTACCAATACAGATGTTTTGCTCCAGGCAATCCCAGCAATTAAACTCTAATGAGGCACAAATGAATTTCCTAAATAAAACTGTAATGAATTTTTCCAAAGTGAGGTGAGTCAACATGGGGCAGCACAAGGGTCTGTTGGTCATAAATCCCCTGGTGCTTTTCCCTTCATTTCTGAGGGCTGGGCAGAGGGGCCTTGGGCAGGTGAGGAGGAGCAGGGCTCAGGGCTCAGGGCTGAGGGTGTTACTGTTTGACCAAAGCACATCCCTGTGCTCACACCAGTGCTGGGGCTCTCACAGCTCCAGCCTCCCCATTCCTGCATCCCCATCTGCACAGCTGCAGCATCCCACAGCCTGGGTGAACACCAGAGAGCTCAGGAAAAGGTTTTTCCTTCAGATAATGGACATAAGGTCAATTTTCTCTCACACAGAGCTGCTTTTTTCTATTTCTGTAAATACTTGAATTCTCTGTCTTCCTTCCTTCCAGGACAGGGGGATCTGCTCCACCTCCCACTTCCTCCTCAGCCATGAGCTTCCCAGCTCCTTCTTTGCCCTAATCTTCTCTGCCACTTCCATCTCTAAGACAATCCTGCATTTATTCTGATGAAAGGATTACCTTGGGAGAAAGGTTTTTAATATCCCAGGCTCCGACACATCTGGTTTATTTTCCATGGTACTTCATTCCACCTCAACAGGAGAAGCTCAAGCCAAAGAAATCCCAAAGGGGCAGCCAATAAACAGTTGGGACAAGCAGGTGGTTGTGTAAAAGCCCCCACAATACCACAGGACTGCCAGGGAGAAGAAGGGAGTTGGTCACTGCAGACAAAGAAGATTAGCACAGCAAGACACTGGATGATTAAAACACTTGTCCTTATGCAAAATTCAGCAGATATTCCCAAATGTCAGTGCCAGACAAATTGCACCATCTGGTCAGTGAGATAAAGTCTTTAAACAAGAACTCTGTGGGCCGAAGGTTCTCACACAGAAACAGGTCCTGCTGGTGCACTCTGATTTTCCAAATGGAGGGCAATCTCCTCGGCCTCTTCTCTCCTCCCTCATTCCAATGGTAAAAAGCACAGGGGGTGCATTCCCAAAGGGACTGCCCAAAACAATAAAGGATCTCATCTTAACTCTCCTCTCTTACAGTGAAATTTCCTTATTTTGCCTGATTCCTGATGCCAAATGTTACTGTTAAAACACCATTTCTCCTATTAGGAAGCGATCAAATTAATAATTACAAAACAAATATGTTGCATAATAAATATTTATGGTGTATCATAATATATTTACCACATATTCAGCAGGGTCTGAAGCCCTTTTAGCAGTGCCTGGGTAACTACACAGGAATTTCTCTCCCCATGTGTGGAGCAGCCCAGGATCCACAGGGACCCCCAAAATGACCCCCTAAATGAGCCATTTCAGGCAAAGGCAGGAGCAAAACCTCCATTCATCTCAGCCCAGCCGGGCCAGCCCTTGATGCAAGAACCCCCTGGCCTGCCCACATCAAACATCTGGAAATTGGGCATTATTTGGGCATGTCTAGACACAGAGTCAGGTAATTAGTGTAGGGCTGGAGCCTTTCCCTGGGGCTGGTAAGGCCAGAGCACCTGAGACAGTGCAGGAGTGGGTAAATCTGCAAAATTCAGTTTGAAGAGACATGAACTGACATTACATAATAATCTCAGCAGCAAAATGCCAGGAGCACTGCAAGAAAAAGAGGCAGCTTTGTCTGAGGGGAAGATCTCCTGTGCCAGTGTGGGCTCAGAAATGTAATGGCTTTAATTACTGTTTTATACATTGTATTAATTTCCTTGATTGTGCTGCCAAATCAAAACACGTAACAAAGCCCTTCTTCCCCTCTAATAAAAGCCCTCAAAGTAAATAAATATTCATACCCATCTGCCCCTTGGAAAGCTTCTTTTCAGAGCTCTGTTACCTCACACCCTGTGCCCTGACAGCGGAGATTTCTGTGTGGGGTTTGCCTTTATGAAATCCTGCTTAATACAAGTTTAAAAGTCAGACAAGCATGGTGCACTGAATCAAATCTGTTTTCCAGGCTGCATCACATGGCAAAATATCCATCTGTTCCCCCAACAGCACGTTGCAAGCTGGTGTTTCAGCATTCAGGGCAGAAAGCTGTTCTCAGCTAAGCAGGTACAGTCACAGCCACAGCAGTGCTGGGGACACTCAGACACCTGGGTGGGCGCTGTGGCCACTCGGACACCTGCGCAGGCGCTGTGGACACTCGGACACCCGGGCGGGCGCTGTGGCCATTCGGACACCTGGGCGGGTGCTGTGGCCACTCGGACACCCGGGCGGGTGCTGTGGCCACTCGGACACCTGGGCAGAACCCATTTCCATGGGTTGAGGAAGTCACTACAGGTGGAGACCAGCCTTGGGCACCCCCTGGCTCTGCTGCCCCGGGGTGAAGGATGGGAAGCACAGCCAGGATGGAGGTGCAGATCTGCACCAGCCCCTCATCTCTGTTGGGCTTCCTCAAGGTTCAGGGTGCAGAGAAGTGCCATTTGAGGAGACATTCAGGAAGAGCAGAGGCTGCAGGTGGTGCCAGGTTTGCCAGTACTGGAGGGGGGCACACCCAGAGCGCCCACAATGTCACCATTCCCAGAGAGCTCCAGGAGAACATTCAAAAATTCATTTGCAGTGCAAATCTAACTCCTTTTTGTCACACACAATCCTGGAAGGACAATGTACACCCAGTGCTGGGGACAAGAGGGAATAATCAGAAAGGTAAATGCCACTTGTGAGGTTTTTCCTTCTGGTGACATTTGCAGGAGCTCGTTCTTCCTCCAGCTCACAGAGCCCATTAAGGCAGGAGCAGGGATGGATATTCTGCATTCCCAAACTGCCAAAGCCTTCCAGGAATTCAGGGGAAATGGAGGGAGGGAATCATAGCAGGTGAGGGAAGTATTAACAAAGCAGAGGACAGAGCCCACAGGACAAGTAGGATGTGCAGACTGCCAGGAGAAGCCAATTCCATGTCACCACACACAGCAGTGCCCAGCCCTGCTGGACCCCAGGGACTCCAGCAGCCCCTCCAGTTCTGACACAGGATGTGCTTCCAGGAGTCAGCAGTGAGCAGAACAATCCATGCAAAACCCAGGAGCAAAAACTCCATCTTGATCCCAAGTGTGCAACCTGATAGGCTGGCAAAAGGCAGGAGTTTCAGGTTTATTAAAGCAGTTGTATGGGGGATCTATATACATATTTTATATGTCTATATTCTCACACATATAGACCTTCAGAAAAGGAAAATTGATCTCATTCAGAACCAGATGCTGGACACAAATTTATTGAGATGAATGAAGCTACTTCATTCCCCTTTAATGCCTGGGGGTTGAAAACTCAGGCAATATTCCCTCTCCCCAGCATCAAAGCACTCTCCTCCTCCCCCCTGAGCTCCCAACAATAATTCATGTCTCTGGGTGGCATTGATCAACCAGTCTTTGAGATCCTATGCCTTTGTCTACATCTTCTCTTTACTCAGCCCCAAAGACCACAGGGAAGAAAGGTTTCTGGCAGAAAAGACAAAAACTCCTTATTGTACTGACCTTTTTGATTAATAGGTGGAGTTAGGTATAAAATCATTTTTATCAGGTGAACATAATAACTTGCAAGACAACAAAAGGGCATTTCAATTTTTTATCAAAACCTTTAGTGAGAGCACAATCCCCCAAGGTGAACTTCAGGCACAACCTAAGTAGCCAGGAGTGAATAAATATCTTATAACTTCAGTAGTAACAGAGAATTGATCCAGGGATCAGCTGGGATCATTTGGAGGAGCCAGTCATTTCTTACCCCTGGAGAGCAGGGACTGGCTTGGGGCTGTGCTGAGAGTAAATTGAGTTGGGTTTGGGGAGGAGCTCAGAGCAAGGGGGGCACAGAGAGCTGTGGCTGCCCCAGAGCCATCACCTCCAACACCTCTGCCCTCCCTCCTTCCCTCAGGAGAGCAGCCCTGGGAGCTGGGTGGGCCTGAGGGGATGGGCATCTCTGGGGGCAATGGCTCAGTTTCCCTGCAATACCCTCTGGGCACACTCACTCTGGAATTTCTGTATAACACTGTTATTATATAACACTGTTATCAGCTCCACCTCCAACGGACTTCATGGTCTGAAAAAATTCATTTGAGCCTAATTAAGCAGACCTTAATTAGATCGCAGCAGTGTCTGAGTGTGTATTAGTCTCTGACAATATGATAGCAAGGTTCCATTTTTCCCCCAGTGCTCCAGGAAACCCATTTCCACAATGGTTATCAGCCACACAAACTCCCAGTGGAATCACAGAGCACTTCCATGGGCCCTGAGGGTCCTTCCAGCTCAGGATATTCCACAGTTCTACAGAAACCAGACTGAATATGTCCCCACACAGCTACAGCAGGCACTTCCCCATCCCCTGCACAGAAAGGTTTGCATACATGAAAAAGTGCTGTTTAAATCACTCACTGTATTAATGAGCACTCAGGATCTGTTCACAGTTCACAGTTCCATAAGGAGAGGGAGCAGAACCCAGGGAAAGGCACCCACCAGTGCCCTGCATTGTGATCCAAACCCAACACTAAACTCTGTAGCAGCACAGGTGAGACACAGGGATAGAGAGGGCTGGGGTTGCATCAGCGAGTTACAAGCCCTTTGCTCACCTCAGTGCAGGTTTCCCAGCACTTCCCTTCCACAGGGAGGTTGCACAGGCTGGGCTGGACCAGAACACGTAGAAAGGGCTGGGCTGGGATGTTCTTTTATCTGGGAGACTTTGGGCAGTTTTTTAGAGGTGAGCACAGTCATGGTCCCCAAACACGGGGCTGTTCTGGGCACCAATAATGGTTCTTTTTGGAGGTATCCAAAGCTGCCCTGTCCTCTCCTGTCAGCTGCTATCACAGCAAATTGAACAGGGCAAAAGAAGCATCCAGAGCCCTTCAGCTGCCACCCCTGGTACCACCAGCCCCGAGAGAGGGAGCTGGAGATAAATTCCCCAATGGAGCTGGTTTGTGCTTCCCAAGATCCCCAGCAGGGAGAGGAGTCCACGTGCACCACACTCATCTCTGAGCTCCCACCGAGCCACGTGAAGTCTCTCCTTCCTATCCCAGGAACCAACAGGCTCTACCACCAAATCCCACCAGTTCAGAGCATTATCCCATCACAAACACACAGAGAAGCACACCAGGCCCAGCTCCTGCCAGCAGAGCCCCACCATGCCAGAGGTGCCAGAGTCCTTCCTTTGCTGTTTGCAGCACTCAGCAGACCCTTCCCCACTATTAAATCTTGCTCAAAATGAACACTCTTGACCCAAGTTCCACCTCATGGGGGTTTAGCTGTGTGTCCTGAGGCACTGAACACTCCCAGAGTGGGAAACTCTGGCTGAGACTGAATTACCTTCCATTTTAATGCACCGTGATTATATGAACCAAAACACACAGACCTGGCTTGGTAAGGCTTTAAAAAGTGACAAGATTTTAAGGAAAATGGCCTTTTAAAATATTTTTAAGCACAGTGTGACTGAGATTCCAGGCTGTAGTAACAAAGCAGGGATCCTTTTTGGCAGAGGGCTGCAAAGGCCACTATGTCAGACAGTATTTTGTCATCTTTGTCCCCACCAGCCTGCTCCAATGAGCAAGAGAAATGATACCAAAAGTGGATCTGAACCTGGGGCTTGCTGGCTGCTCTGTGGGCAGGGGGGGGTGGGAGGTGCCCACAGAGCATCTGAACCATCCCTGGGGCTTGGGACCTCTCTGGGGTGTTTGGTTGTCCCTTGTCGGAGGTGCTGGCAGTGCTCGAGGGGCAGGGCTGGGGCTGCCTCTCCTCCCCTGCCTCCTGCCCCCAGAGCCATTGCCAAGGCTCACCCACTCGAGGGCATCGTTATGACGACTCTGCAGCTCGTTCCTCCTCGCCTGTCTCTGTGCATAATTCCAGCCAAGCCTCCCAGGCAACCAGCTCCAAGAGCTCCACAGAAAACAGTGGCAAGCTTTGAAGTTCGAGGCTCTGTTCTGTTTCCAGACAGATTTTGATTTAATGATAGATGCATACCCTGCCAGGAAAGGAATTTCATAATGAAGCAAGTCATCTGGGTCTAAATATACCCAGCTGCTGGGCTGGTGTGGAGCAAGGACAGCAGGGGAGGCCCAGGCAGGGCCTTGGGTTGAGCTCAGGTGGGCTCAAGTCTGGGCTCAGCCACCCTCTCAGGCTTTACCCTGGGCTAGAAGTCGATCTCTGGCTCCTTTTCCAAAGCTGCCAGGGTAGTGGGGACAGCAGGAACCTGAGCAGAGCTGTGAGGGAAGATGTTTGCCCAGACACAGCTCGGTGCCAGCAGCCAGCCTGCCCCAGGACCAGCCCCTTCCATCCCTTCCACCAGCTCTATTCCCCTCCAGGCTCTGCACATGAACATCTCAGTCAGTCACTGTGGGCTGCCTGTAAAATGTCAGCAAAGCATTTAATGGCTGTAGAATCACAGAATGGTTTGGGTTGGAAGGGACCTGAAAGATCATCTTAAAGATCATCCATCCAGTTCTTACAAGCTACTTCTTATTACTGCCTCAGCAACTACAAATACCATTTGGTAACATCAATTATATTCACAGAAGCACCCTCAGTTTACTCACTAAGATTAAAGCAATGCCTAAACAACTCAGTTAAGAAGAAAATGCCTTTCTTATCCCAGTTAAAACAGGGTTTATTTCTTGCCTGTCCCTGGGCATTTGGGCACACTATTAAGCCACAGCAAAGCACACGAGGCCCATCACCAAAGCAGTGGTTGTGAGAGCCACAATTTGCCACTAATGTCAAACACCCCGAGCACCTGGAGCCAACAAAGACTGTGCCTTTCCAGAGGCATTTTGGAGCCTCCCCCAGGGAGATCACAACTTAAAGGATTAAACAGGCCATGGCCACTGATGGTCTGACTGAGAATTTGGGGCTTACACCTTTATTAGATCACGTTTATCTCAAGGAAATCTTACTATTCTCTTCCTGGGGAACAGTTTAGGTTGATTATCTTTTTTTAAAGAACTCTTATAAAGGAAATAAGAAGTGCTGATGGAAGTTGCAATGACCAAACCAAGCCAGAGTCATCCAGGCTTTGGGGTTTTCACATCTCTCATTAATCCTTCAGCTCTCTCAGCCCACTTTCACTGTCCCCTGGGGCAGCAATTTGGCTTATCGGCTTTTTAAACGGCTTTAGCAGAGGTGAGAGCAGCGGTTCATTTTGCCTCTGGAGCCAGATTTGAATTGCAGAACCCGGAGACAAACGGCTGGTGCTCCACGCTCAGGGCAGGTATCCTCTCAACAAGATTTGTACTCCCTCTTCCCAAACACACAAAGCCCGTTTTTCCCTCTTTATGACGTTCTGGTCGAGCTATTCTTGCCATTTATCTAAGTTTGCAAGCCCTTCCCTCTTCCCAGGTCCCAGGAACCACAGCCTGGCTGAGGAGCTGAGCAGATTACAGAGAGACTGAACAGGAACAAAGCCAGGAAAGTGAAGGCAGATCTTTCCTTCCACTTGCACAGATTTTGACATTATTAGAGCAAATCCCCAGATGATGCAAGGAAGAAAAAGCAGTATCTGTATTCTTCACCTGAGCATGAATATCTTTCAATTTTAACAGTAATTAAAGGCAAAGCTGTCTGTGAGATCATTCCTTTGCAGAGGAATTTTTCGTGTGTGCTCTCACAGTGCGTGTGCAGAGCTGGGCCCTTCCTCCTTCAGCTTTAATCACCTTCGACCAGCTGAGATTAGAAAGCTCCTTTAACCTATTTTGGGAGAAATAGCCCAAGAAACAGGAATTGCTGCACCCAGAACCCACCAGATGGTTACATGACCTGCCCAAACTGGCTGGGAAGGAAAGTCCTCTCTCCATTCCCCCTTTCCCTCATCCTCAGTCGTGTCCAGCTGGAATTCCATTGAACTGTGGCACTGGAAAACCCACTGCCTTTGTCTTTAAAGATGTTCCTTGCAGTTCATGTTTGTGGTGCTGAAATGCACCTGAAATAACATCAGCAAGGTGAACCCACCACGACTATTCTTTCTCAGATACAACATTCTCATCAGCAGTAGAGAGCTTAAGTGTTCTTTCTTTCACACCTATTAGGTTGGAACCAGCTTTCAAAGCATAAATAACCTTCCCCATGGCATAATGAAAGACCTTATTACAGCCTGGGATTAATTTTTTCTAATCTATTTACAAGCAAAAAGGTCAAACTCCAATTTGACAGTGAGGAAGGGAGGCAGGACTCATTATCTCCAGAAAGACTCAAGAAAATGGATGAGCATAAACACGATAGTTTTGGAGCTTGAGTTCCTGTCCTGGCTTCTAATTAAAAATTATCCAGCAAAGCACTGCATTGCAAACACCATTAGCTACAGGAAAAAATGAAATTCTTGAGTACTAAGCAAAAATATTTTGATCTCAACAATTCATTTATTTTAAAGTCATCTTAATTGCTCAAAAGTGTGTTTTCTTCCTTTCCTTTCTCCGTGTAAAACCCCTGTACTATCCTTTCACTGTTAAAGCAGCAGCAGGACACAACCACATATGGAGCAGAGGTTTTTTCCATCAAGGTGCCCTCACAAACCTCATCTTGCTGCCCATCAATCCCATCTGATTCCCTCTTGCTGCAGCACAGCTGTGGATAGCAGAGACAGAGCTGGAGTAGGAACATTCCCTGCTCAGCCTGCCTGGGGCAGTTCTGGAGAAAAACCTGAAATGGTTGAACTGCTTGTAATTGGTCACCAGGAAGAAGAGGGCTGTGAAGAGGGGGAAATTCTCCAATTCCAGCAGCTGTTTGACAGGACAGAGGGGAACTTGCTGGTATCAGCCTGGATGCTGTGGAGTCCCTGGGATGGGACAGAGGGCTGGGGCAGAGGGAGGGGATGCTGCAACACTCGGTGTCTTGGACCAGGGGCAGAGGAGGGGCAGGCACTGAGCTCTGCTCTGTGGGACCAGGGACAGCACCCAGGGCATGGCTGGAGCTGTGCCAGGGCAGGGACAGCACCCAGGG
>JAWWEV010000024.1:1215397-1231057 GCA_035583235.1 Hafferia zeledoni
GGAAGAGAAGAGGGAGAGGAGGGGAAAGGAGAAAAAAACAAAGAAAAAAAGAAACCCCCCAGCCCCAACTCTGTTGTAAGTGTTGTTCTGGGTTTTTTCCCACAGACTGTGGAAGAATGATCCTTCCTGCTCCCACCAGGCATGGCAGCACCTGGCACTGCCCCAAAGGCCGTGGATGAGCAGAAAGCACAGCCCCCAGCTCTGCCCTGGGGTATCCATCTCCCAGCTGCAGGGATGGGAGCAAAAGGGAAGGAAGGGGAATCCTTTGCAAATAAAAATTCAAAAAGAAACTCTAGAGCTGCCACATCATTTGTTTCCTCATTAAGCAGTGTCTGCGAGCACGGGAGTATTTGATCTATTAAAAATGCTTATTTAAATACTCCTCCTAGAGTTCATTTTTCCTCCTGAAGGCTGCTTGCAAAACATCCATCTTCTCTGGAACACAGGAGGGAAAAGGCAATATTTTTCCAAGGCGGAGTTTTGTGTTGCATGTGAAGTTGAGGAAAGGCAGTGACAAAAGCAGTGGCTGGTGCTGCCTCACCCCGCGAGCGGATTCGCTGATTCTCGGGGCCCTCCAAGAGCTGTTAACGATGGCAATTACTTACCCCACCAAACGAACGCCATCAATAATTAATGGTATGCAGATTGCCATTATTGGAAAGCCTCTGGGCCTTAACACAGCCAGTCATTTCAATTATTCAAGAGTATTAATCAAGTCAAATAGTCTCCTTTTTTTCTTTTAATTTTTTAATCTGTTTTTGATGTTTTTAAAGCACCTGCGTTGAGTATGCAAATGCCAAGGAGTGCTCCCCACGATCAACAAATTCAAGGAGTGCTCCCACAATATCCAAAAGCCAAGGAATGCTCCCCAAATGCCAAGAAATGCTCCCCATGATCTCCAAATGCCAAGGAAGTGCTCCCCAAATGCCAAGAAATGCTCCCCACGATCTCTGCTTTCCCCAGGCCAGGGGGTCACTGGAGCTCTCCCAGTCACACCAGTTGCTCCTCATTGAGACTGAACACAGTGCTCTTCCCTCAGCCCAGTAAACCCACACCTGATCACTAAGCCTGGACTGGCTGGCCCCAGCTCTCCCAGTTCACCCAGTCCCCACAGCAGCTCCACACCCAGTGCCATTGAGGTGTTCCCACCTGTGACTCCTGCAGGACATTGAAGCATCTTCACCAGTTGGGGACTGGGACACACTGGTGCCTTTTTCCCCCTTCTCAGCACTACCTAAATACAAAAATCACTTTCCAGAACTTCACAGAGTTGCTATTTTAACACCAGTCCTGCCATCTCCTCCTGGAAAATGGGAGCAACCATCACTGGACTGCCAAGTTGTGCTGGTGGGGCTGGAGCAGCTCTCCCAAGCTGTCCTGTTCCATGGCCATACAAAGTGGAAGGCAACAGAAATCACATTATCTGGGGGAGGAAAAAAGATGCTCTTCAGTAAAATTGTTCCAATCCAATGGTTTTATCATCAGGGTGAGAGAGGTGGGGGACAAAAGGGGACAAATGAGGCAGAAGGGGAATGCAGCAGCTCCCAGAGAACACTTGTTGATGTCTTTTAGGTGAATAAATAAGAGACCAGTGAAACAAAATTTGTGTCTAAAAGCAGTTTTGACCAAGAATGAAGGCAAGTTTCTCTGGGAACCAGGAGAGCTGATTTTTCCACGCTGGCAGCAGCACAGCCGAGCCCACCCAGCTGTGCCTTCCCTGCTCCTTCAGGGACTCTGCAGCTCTCCCAGGAGCTCTAACACTGCACTTCCCAACGCTCCACCTCCAAGACACTGCGGTTCTCCTGCTGCTGTGCCACAGCCAGAGCTCCAAACCGTGGCACAAGAGTGGTCTCTGGTGGAAGGACATCGGATCTACAGCACCGAGCCCAACTCAAAGCCCTCCCTCTGCCTGAGCCCCCGCCAGGCTTTGCTGCTGCAGTCCCGTTAGTCCAGCGCATTATACCCTAAAAAGGGAGCAGTCACAAACTCTTCTGGACTTCAAATATTTATCACTTACGATCTTCCTACGCTCAAATTGCCCAGAAAACAAACAATGGAAGAGTGACTTTTTTTGAGATAATTTCTTAAATGTGGACTTGGAGAAACTGCAACCAAAGCATCAGTCCCACCTGAGAGCTGGAACACACTGACCAGCCCTCTGAGAGCAGGTAAGGAAGACAAGATATGGAAAGATAAATAGTAGCTGTGGGCAGTAACATCACTGTAAAAGTGCAAACACAGTGAAAACACTGGGGTTCTTCCCCCAAACTCGGTATCAGCCCAGTTGTGCTTCAGAGTTGGCTCTTGGAAGTCTGAATGCAGCAAAAGTAGCATGAGATGGGCAAAAATCTCACCTTCCAAAAGTCCAGAGGAACTTTAAAAACACTGCAAAAATTCAACCCATAGACATTTCCTTGGAACTTGGGAGTTTGATCAAGACAGACACAGCAAAAGTCCTGTCAGCTCCAAGGACCTTTGAACCAGGACTACAACCCAGGACACAGCACAAGAGAGAATGGCAATCAAAAACCAATCCAGGAGGGAAGAAGAGCAAAAGGGAAACAGTAAAATGATGGCCAGGCAGCTCTTCCCATGTTCCTGTTTGCAAACACAGCATGAGCTGTTTTCCAGGGTATTTATCCAGGACTGGGAAGAGCCCAGCAAGGTTCTCAGAATTCCCACCTGCACCAGGTTCTCCACAGACTGACTGGACAAAGCAGCATCAGCAACCACAGCAGGCAGGTCAGGCAGTCCCTACTGGGACTCAGGGACCAGCACCTTGATGCTTCCACAGTCCATTCCATCCCACATCAATCCCTGCTCCCAGCTGCTGGAGAGCAGGTGGAAGGGGGCACAGGAGGCCTTCTGGAGCCTCCCCTGCTGTAACCAGCTGAAAATCCAGCACACAGGAGGCACAGGGAGATGCCCTGCAAGCACCATGATGGCCTTACAAGAACCACCCTCTAAGACAAACACACAGGAAAGTGGTCAAACACACAATTTTTAATGCAGATTTGTAAAATCTAAGCCAAGTTTTGAAAATTCAATCCATAGACATTTCATGAAAAAACATTTGGTCCTCTTAAAGATTTCCCGTCCTCAATGAAACACTTCATGAATAAACAACAATTAAGCATACATGGCACTTTCAATCAGGAAAACTTGATATTGCACATGATACCACGAAATACAAAAGTCTGTTGCAGCAAGTCATTCCAGCAGTGTTATCAGTTTTGTTTTGATAGAGTTGACTTAAAGTTTTCATTTTAGTGCATAACATGTGCCCTGGTCCAGAGTAAAAACAGAGTCAAGCATTTTTAAAACCAAGAAGAGGAAAAGTTGGCTCCTGAAGGAACAGAGTCTTTTACCACAGTCAGCACCAGCCTCCTTGAGGATAAAGAGCATTCCTATGGAAAGATGACTGTCACATCACCTGGCAGCACAAATTCCAAAGCAGTTCCTAAGGAAGCTGACCCTGTTTGGCTGAAAGGCTGCAGTGCCTGCCTGTGCTGCTCCCATTCCACAGCCACCTGGCACTATTTTTGGCAATCACAAGGGAAAACACGATGGCAGAACAATTGTGCAACCTCATCAGAGTCGTGGAATTCTCTGAGGAAACCTCTGAACAGATTCTGTGCATAACATTGGGCTGGACCCTCCCCTGGGCTCAGGTGCTTCAGAAGGCACAGAACACTGGGAGGTGACGGGAGGGTGGAACACACTCAGAGCTGAACGGGGGACAAAGCAGGACCTGGAATAGCCACACCACCCCCAGGGCATGGCCACCCTGGCCCCTGCTGCTCTGGGACTCTGAGTGCCTGCTGGGAGGTGCTGCTTTGGGCTGCCACTGCCACAGCCTGCTCATTCCAGAGCTGCTCTGGAGGTCCTGGCAGGGGCAGGACTGCAGAGCCCAGACCCCCTGCCCTGGCCCCCTGAGTGGGCAGAGTCCTGCCCTTCCTCTGCCCATCCTCACCCTGCACAGACCCCAGCACTGGGCAGCAACAACACCTCAACCTCTCCCAACACCTCCTTGAGCAGAACACTTGGAATTCATGTTTTCCTTCCAAACAGGCAACTGAGACATTCCAATGATATGTTTGCAAAGTCAATTCTACAAGAGCTGGAACTGCCAGCTGCTCAAACAAGGCAAACCCATTCTACTGCAATGATCTGGGAAATTGTAACATATTTCCCTCTCCCCCCTCCAACCCTTCACCCCTTAAAACACACACAATAAGACTAAGAAGACTTGATTATTAATTTTTTTTTGCCTGAATAGAAGATTCAACTATTCTGGAACAGAAGATTCAACTCTCATGGAACAGAAAATTCAACTCTCATGCAACAGAAGATTCTACAGTGAAGTCCCTGAGATACATCTGTATGTTAAAAGATTCCAACAATAACCTCTCCAGCACAAACTTCATATTTATTAGAAATGTTTTGAGTTGCAACACATGGTTTAAGAAAACCAATGTTGTAAGAAGTTGAAAATACAGACCAAGTTTGTCCTTGTACTTAAGATTCAATTTAAAAATAATTAACCCAAAAGTAACATTCTACTACTTAAACTGTAGTCAAAAGATAAAAATATTCAAGCAACAGGAAACTAGAAAAAAAACCTGCTATACTTAGAATAAGTTGGTTTGGCCTCAATCCCTTAACTGGTTTCTTCCTGAAAGTTCACAGATATTTTTCCAGTAGGGAAATCATGTCTCTTTAAGTCACTTTTTAAGTGGCTTTGGGTTGCACTGTATTTTGCAACCAGCTAATCAGAAATACTGTCTCCATCTTCCTGAGGGAGCTCAGTTCTCCCTGCTAGGGAAGGAAACTTAAGGCACTAAGACATTAACGCTGTCAGGAATGTGAAAGTTTGTTCATGAACTCTCAGAGCAGTTCTCAGCAGCAGCTCTCCTGAAAAGGCACTAGAACATGGCAAACAAGGAAACTTTGGGAACTTCTGCTCAGCTGCTTGAAAAGCAGAGTGGCTTTGCAATTTCCCCTTCCCTCCCCCCCCTTCCCTCCCCAAAAGGCACCTGGGTTTGTTTTCTCTCTGGTTTCTACAGTTACAGGCTCCTGCAGCCCTGCAAGTTCTATCCAGCTGTAGGAGGGATATCAGACTACACTAAGAGCTTTCTACACCACCACGAGTTATCTTTGCAAGACAAAACAGCATTTTTGTTTCAGCAAAACCCAGTGGGTTCCTACCTGAGTAGTACTTAAGGTTGTGTATTGCTAGTCAGAATAACTCTGTCATCAAACTTGGTGTAAGAAATTGCACTTTCCCATTCCTTCCCCAACCCCAAGATCATTTCAGATTAAACAGCAGACCCTTCTCTAGAGGGACATTTGTAATACAGCTACAAAGAGGTAGCTAAGTGGCACGTGCCAATTTGCTTGCTTTTTCTTTTAGATGATGTTCAGCCTTCATTTGCAACAACATTTTTCATAGGAAGTCTTAAAACAAGAGATCTCTGTTCAGGTGGTGTGTGAGGTGACCACAGTTCAGACTGAACTTGATCTCCCTTCATGTCTAGAACTGACAACAAGCCCAGGGGGTTCCCAGGAGACTCAGCGGATGCAGGTGAGAAGCTGGAGAGGGGAGGAAAGTCTGCAGATAAATCCCACACTGCTCCTGCTCCAAGTTTCTCTGGAGAGCCCTCAGATCAACCCCACCATCTGATCGATCTGCCTCATGTAGTTGCTCTTCAGGGGCAGCAGGTACCTCCTCTCGTCAGGAACTCTGTTACACTGTGAACAAAATGAGAATATTTCTAAGAACTGAAGTCCAAAACCAGGCAATCCCCTCCCCTCTGCAGTCCTTTCAGCAGATTTCCTCCCAGCACAGAAGACTGTAGCTCTTTTTGTCCCCAGTTTCCCTCACTCTTCTCCAACTTCCTCAGCAAAGCCCCTAAATGAGCAGCAAGTGTTTCCTCAGTGCAGGCTGCAGCTCCCAAACACACAGCACAGCTTGTTGTTCAACTGAGACCTCCCTCACTATGACAACTGTGAAGGTTTAAAATAATGCTCTTTTTCTGGAGCTCTGTGGGGAGGAGGAAAGGAACTATCCCAGAACCTACTAGCAAGAATTTAAAGAATTGTTCTGTCACCTGATATAGTAGAAGGTGGCAGGGGCTTGACTGGATGATTTTTAAGGTCCCTTCCACACCAAACCATTCTGTGATTCTACAATTAAACCCAGAGCTGTTTTGGTTGGTGATTGGCACTGGGGCCATAGCTCTGTGCTCAGCTGAGGCCTGGCTAAGAAAGGTCACCACCTTTACAGGCCTCAAAACCACTCTGAGGGAAGAAAAAACTGTGTTAAAATGACCCTCTGCTCTCTCCCCCTGAGAGCAACATGGGAAAACTGTAAGGGCAAAGAAAGGGGGAAGGGAAAAATAATTGAAAATGAATTAACAAAATAAAAAATTGCTGCAAAATACTTCAAGTGGGACAGGTTTCACCTTCAACATCAACCCTCCCAGGATCCCAACCCATTCCCTGCTGCTGGAAGTGCTTTGCACAGGGAGGATCACTGAGCAGGGGAGCAGTGCCAGCTCCACAGCAACACTCCCAGTGGCTCCTTCTCCCCTGCCCAGCCCCAGCAGGAGCAGCCGTGCCCTCCTTACGTTGGAGCTGAAGTTGGCAGCCTTTGGCTCGCTGGGCTTGGCCCTGGGGGTGCTGCCCTCCTGCCCAGGGAGGATGTCCCCCCACAGGGAGCTCCGGAACCGCCCGTCCACAGACACCACGTGCCCCTCCGTGGTGAACATGAACTTATTGCCAGACTGATGCACCGGGTTCTCTTCATCAAACAGCTGCACAGGAGAGAGGAGAGACAGGTACAGGATGTGTGCAATGTTCTCTGGGTCACAGCAACAAGGTAAAAACACACACATTTTATTGCTAAATAATGTTAGAGCAAATGGAAATAAATATTCTGAATGCAAGGGACCAACTTGAGCAGTTAAATCAAAGGGGAACAGAAGAAAATCTTCCCACACAACTTAAACTGCCCTTTTTTTCTAAGCTGCCCTGTGCAGGCATTTCTAGACTGGCACCCACTGCTCCTGCTCAGTCACAGATTTATTTGGTTTCCTGCACTAAAGGAGACTGAGAACAGCTCAAATGCTTCCTCCCGTGGCTGCCAAAGCCCAGTGGGGAGAAATCAGAGGCTGCTGTGAGGCAGCACAGCTACAAGCAGCAATCTGGCTCAGAGCTGAGCAGCACCTCCCTTCACTTTGTCCCTCCCCTTCCCAGGTTCCTCCCACCTGAGCTGCAGCTCTCCAGGTTCAGACATCACAGCTGGGCAGCTGCCAACCCTCAGACACTGGGGGGAGGTCAGGGCAGGAGGAGCACACTGATACATCCCTAGAGTTAACCCCCACCTTTCCCCAGAGCCCAGCAGTTTCTTATTAATGCTGCCCGACATGGTTTCTAATTAATAGTTAATAACCTCCTGCCCCCTGGCTCTGCCATGTTTGTGCACAGCCCCTTGGACATGAAGGACATGCACGTACCAGGTACAAATATTTACACGTTTCACTGAGAAAGAAGCTCTCCATTCGATCCTCCTGAGTCTTCTCTACCACGTGGTGCAACGTGGCATAGCCACACCTGCAAGATTGAGCAGTGCTTTGGGTTTAGTTCCCACAGACTCTGCTCTCAAAGTGCTCCCCAGACCATTCCAACTGTCAGGGCTGAAGCTCAAACAAATCAAATTTGTTGTACAAACACTCACTGACTATTGGCTCTGGTGTTCTGATGGTCTGTAACCACTTGAACCCACTTAACTGCAAGGTTTGAACTCTCCAATGGTTAGTACAGATTTGACTATAAAATGAATACATTAATAATAACAAATAGAATCATAGAATTGATTGGGTTGGAAAAGACCTCTGAGATCATCAAATAAAAATTCACTGTCTTCCCTCTGAGTCTTGCAAGACGTTCAGATCCTCAATATTAAGTCAGGATTCACTGTTGCTGTCTTGAAATGGAAGCTGACATGCAACAGCATCTCCCTTAGAGGTCATGCCTCCAGTTCAGCTAAACACCATGGGGCCATGAAGGTTAGAACAATCCTTGAAAGATCCACAGCAAAAATCCCAACTATTTTCACCAGTTTTTAGCAACTGATCAATGCATATTAAAAAGCACTTATAAAATTCTGAAGATATAAAGTTGCCACTGGACTATAATCTCATTTTCAGATGGGAAACAGTTGCCCAATAAATAACTCATCATTTGAGGCTTTCATGGAGAATTGGGTTTTCTGGTTTACCTACATGTGGCAGACTGGATTCTATATAATATTTGTATAATAAAATGTATATATATAGCAGTGAGAGAAGACAAAGAACATTAAAGACTGACTTTGCTTTTGTATATTTTTCCAAACTCTGCAGAATATCCATTCCCACATGAAGGTAAAATGGGTTCTTTGTGGCCTAAATAAGGAAGACAGACAAGAGTTAGAGTCAGCAGTTTTGAAATCTTGTAAAAATAACACTTACAACAAAGGCCTTGTGGTACCAGAGTCTCATGTATCACAGCAAACTTATCTTTACAGGAACATGTCTTGGATTACTCTGTGCAAGCTTCTCATATTTGCTCTAGTGTAAATCTTAGTAAACTAACTTGCAGTAAATCCAAACTCTTTGATAACTTTCTGGTAGCCAGACAGTTATTTTAGTCTACTGTGTCTTCTGCCAGCTGGAGATTGTGCCTGGACAATATTGCAGGGAAAGCTATTACATTTACTTCAACAATTTTGATTAAGAAGCCACAAGTCTCTGTCCTGTAAAACTCTGCCAGCAGTTTTTTGAAAAGGTTGTTTAGCCTCATTTTTGCCTGTCTTTTAAGGCAACTTCTGAAGCAAACACCACAGCAACTACATAGCACAACAACCTGGTGCCTGCACAGAGACCTCCACACAACAAGAGGGAGATCCAGAGGCACCAAAGTTCACCTGGACAGAGGTTAAGGGTGGAAAAAGAGACTTTGTGAACAAGACCATTTTTGCCAAAACATGACTTGAGATCTCAGAGAAGTAAAAATGACCTGATAGAGAAGATACGTGGATTCCACCAGCTCTGGCCTCAGGGGGTAGAAGGGCACGTCGGGCGCCTGCAGCTGCCAGTTGTACCTCTCTGGGAGAGCTCCATAACGTTTCCAGATGGCATAATAGAAAGCATGGAGACAAATGGCATCTTCCACATCTCCTATCAACACCTGGGCACAACAACAGCCATCAACATGCCTGTTTGAAGCTGCAAGCCAGAACTGCTCTCTATGAGAACATGGCACAGAATAAAATACTTCTCTCATAAGAGACAAAAAGAATCCAACCCCAAAAAAGCACCAATGTATTCCTTTGCAGAAAAACCTTCAGCAGAGCTCAGCCTGACAGCACAGAATACAAATGCTGAGGTTAAATGAGAAAAGTTTAAAGCATCCCAACTGTAGCAGAGAACAGGCCAGGCCTGCCCACGTTGTTATGGTAATGCAGAGGCTGAGGTGAGACTTATCAGAGCAGCCAGATGCAAAGCCAGAGGTGAAACCCCAGCTCAGAGCTGCTGCCTCCCTCCCAGCCCAAGATTAATGAGCCTTTCTGACACCCCTCTCCTTGGTGTTTAGCAGAATGCAGGCCTACCTGCAGCCCAGGAAAAAAGGCTTGCAGAGAGTCAATCCAGGTGTTCATGAGCTGCCCTGTGTACATGTTGACGTTCACATAGAGGGGAGGGTCACCCTCCCCTTCGTTGCAGGCCTCTCTCCTGCCAAGAACAAGAAAGACACATCAATCTTCTCTGTTCCAGAACACAATGCACACTCCACTCCAGCAGCAGAGACAAGGAGCCACAGACCTACAGTGCTGGGCTCACAGCCATTTTGAAAAGAACCAAAACATCAGTCATGCCCTCAGAAAAATTAATTCTTAAAGGTGTGGACATCAAAACCTAAAGTTTTGTCTGAAGAATCTCTATCAAAAAGTCATGCCAGGTAAGATCTGGATTTAAGGAGAACCAAACCAGCCCATTTAACACTCTTCCTTTGCAGTGCCTCAGCCTCCTCTCAGCCTACCATTTAAAAACTGGGGCAGGAACCAGTTGGGCTCCTCTGCACCCTCAACACTGCACAGATCAGCTGAGCAAGGAGTAGAGCATTAAAATGTATTTCCACGGTGACTGCCTTGGAAATAAGATTTTCTTTTTTAATGAAAAAAAGAGAACACAGACTTTTTAGGGCATGACACAAAGCATTATATCCAGTCTCTCACATCTTGCTGGAGCATTCATTGCTTAGGGAACTGACATAAATAACATACCCTCTCCTTAAGTGGTTCTGGATGTTCCGATAAGCAGCATTGAACATCTCCAGGTCCTCCTTTTCTCCAAAGAGGATGTAGGACTTCAGCAGGTACTCATAGAATGAATCTGACCCTGCTCCCAAGCCACTCTGCTTTCCAACCCAATGACCCGTTTGGATATTCACAACATTTCCTTTCAGAACAGACAAAAAGTTTAGTCTGAAGTTGCCAAGTACATCAGAGAAAGATCAAGAGTCAAGAAATACTGGAAATATTGGAAATACTACACATTCAGAAAGTCTCAAGGAGGAAGGATCAAAGATTAGCATCAAATAAATAAAGTGTTACACTGGAATCACCCAAGGAACATCCACACACATGCAGTTGTTGTGAGGACTTCTAGTCGTCTACCAATCTCAATTATGTTAATGGAGATACAAATCAGGACCTTCAGTTTCCTTACAAATTTGCCTTTGAAAAGCTGTGTCCTGAGGAGTCAGACTCCATTTGTCTTACAAAATCACAGAGTGCCATTTGGTCAACACAAACCACAAGTCCACAAGGAGAATGTGACTGAACAGCTACAGAGGAAGCAGATGGACAGTTTATGACACACAGGAAACCTGCAGCCTGATGGCACAAGACTGAGACAGGTTAAACATGGAACCAGTCAGTACAGCACCACCTCAGGATTACCTAACAGTCCAGTGTTATTGCTCCTGAGGCTCCAGAGGGCCTTGACAGCTCTCCTGGCCACCCACTCAAACGTGGAGTCACCAAGCAGCCTGCTGAGGATCCCAAACTCCACCAGCAAGGAACCAGCTCCTGCTGTGCACGTCTCATTGTGGCTGTCTGGAGGAACCCCCTTCTTCAGGTTCACCTGTGGACAGGTAGAGAGTGCTACAGGGAGAGGGTAGGATGGACCTCCTGCAGCTGTGCTCACATCTGTACTCTCAGATTTTATAGCAAGCCTTTCTGTTAGTTTTTTGCACAATATGCAGCATGTAATGTGTATAGAGATAAAAAGGCAACACATTGGTGCTTGTTCAGAAAGGCTTCCTGTAGAATTCCTGAAACTCATCTTCCCACTTTGTAACATCATGTTCAAGATGGGAAATCCTAATCTTTCTACTCTTACACTTGCTAATTCTTCCAAGTATCAGTTCACTTTTTCATGCTTTCCACTAAACATTGAGGTTTTTCCAAGGCTGGTGCAAGCACTGCTCCCTCTCAGCTCATGCTCTTGCAACCCAGAGTGTCCTCAGGGAATGCTCCTCCCCTTTCCCCCAGAACACAACGCTGAAGGAAGTTACACCACCCTCATCTGCTTTACCAGACTCTGAACAGAAGGGAAAACTCCTATTTCTACAGCCTGACAGGTCTGCAGGAAAAGCACTGCTGCTGTGCCCAGAAATTAACAGCAGCCAGGCAAGTGTTAATTACAGTTTTACAGTTTAGAGTTGTCCCAGCAGAACTGACATCTGCCAGCAGCCCTTGCCAGCTGCCTCTGCCTAAAACAAGAGCATGCAGTATCCAAGAACACCCCAGTACTGAGTATTCACTGAGAAATATTCAGTAAAATTACAAATTCCAAGCTCTGTATGACAAATCTTTGATATAAGATTTATCAAAATTATCTTAGTAGCAAGTCATCAATAAAGTCACTTTCATCAGCTCTTCATCTTTACAGCATTTCTTTTTAACTTTTTAATGACAGTATTGTTTGTTGCTGTGTCACACAGGGAATGTTCCAGCCAAACAAGTGATTCCTGACCCAGAGGGAACAATAAACACAGAGTGAAAAATCAGCCTCAAGAAAACATTTACTACCCATAAGGACTAACTTAAGTATTGCCAATGTCACCAAAACTTAGTGCAGTTTCCTCTCATCATTTTCCAGTAACTTCGAGCACATTCAACACCTCAAGTGGCCAAAAAGGGGCACAAAACTGAAGCTGTAGGACAGCTGCAGGACTCCTCTGAGCTGAGCTGAGCTGAGCTGAGCTGAGCTCCCCCAGTGCCCCTTACCCGAGGATAAGGGATGCCAGTCTTGGTGTTCTCGAAGGCGGGGAGGAGCCTCACGGCGAGGTCACGGGCCAAGTGCAGCAGCTCGTTGTCATAGTCCTTAATGGTCATATCCCCAAAAGGCTGCTTGCTGTCTGTAATTATGATGTGGGCAGACAGCAGGCTCCCCAAAACCCTGTGGGAAGGGAAAATGCAGGTTTTAGTGTGATCTGAACTAGTTACAAGCACTACAGAGAGTGATCTGGTTTTCCTCCCCCACCAGTGAAAATGTTTAGAAGTCACTGTGCTTGTCAGCCACACTGTCCCAAAACCTGGTTCTGCCACATTCACCTCCCCCAGCAGCCCTGATAACAACACACCCAGGCCCTGCAAATGGCAGGAAGGTTGTTATACAGAGCTGGTATTCAGAAACAAAGAAATCCTAGCAGGAACAAACAGTCTTAAGACACTCAGAAAACAGAACCATTTAAAATCAGACAGTACCTACACCCATTTCCAAGGCAGACAAGGCTGTTTTTCATCTAAAATGAAAGTGAGAAGTCCATAAAAGAAAACCAAACTGGGGAAAACCCAGTGCAGGGTTGTTTGCTGTGCACAGATCTGAGTCTCTGATAGCCAATTTAATGTAGAATCAGAACCCCAGACTATTCTGAGCTGGAAGGGACCCCCAAGGATCATCGAGTCCAACTCAAGTCAATGGCCCACACAGGGGGTTGAACCCATGACCTTGGCATTATTACAACCAAGTTTTAACCAACTGAGCTTGCTGCAAGACCAACAACAGAAAAGCAGGGTCTGCAAGCCAAGCAGAGGTGAGACAACACTGTCCCTCTGCCTCAGGTCATGTGTGACCCAGGAAAATTATTTCATTAGGGGAGGATGGGATATTTTCATAAAAGGTTAAGAAACAACTTACAGTATAAACAATTATGGAATAAAGCCAACCAAAGATATCCTTAGCAATGATTTTATTTTGAATCACCCACATCAAGTCTTTAACCCTGTTACTGTTTTAGAGACAGAAACTTAACATGATGTACCTGATTGTTGCCTCAAAAACTTGGACTGTTGAGTCTTTATCAAATGAAACTGTGTCAATCACCAACTTCACTGCCTTCTGGAACTCTGAGGAGTTTCCCATCACCTTTCACAGAAAAACAAAGCTGTTTTGTCCAACTGTTGCTTCAGAAGAGGGATGGGGAAGAGAATGGCAAGTTCACATCTTAGACCAACAGTCAGATTTAGCATCCTGAGTGTTCAAACTGCCTGAACTATCCGTTTAAGAGTTAATTTTAGCTTAAAAGGTAACACAGCTTGTAGAACAATGAAGTCTGATTTGATGTTTATTTGACCTGAGTCCAACCCTTCTGACCCAGCACTGCATGTCCAGGAGCTCCTTTGTGCCAGTTTTCTACAGGTGTAACTCAGCCACCCAGAGACAGATGTCCAGTCAGCCTGAGCTGCAGGGAAGCAGGAATGTGGAAGGAAAACACAGGTTCCTGCTTGGCTAAGCTCCTGAAAAGGCTGGGTGTCCAGGGACCAAAAGCACCATTGTCAGCTCCCCCCAGTACCCAGTGGGAAAGCATCACATGCTTGATAAGAGCAGACAAAGAGCAAAACAGGCCTCCTCCATGCAGAAGCTTCTGAAAAACAGAAACCTCTAGGAACCTGAAGTTTTGTGTTTGAGAAAAAAACGTTATGCAGTGCCCCCAAAGGACACTGGGGACTGAGAACAGGAAGGCACTTCAGGCACGTAGCACAGATCCCAAAACATTGTTTCAGTTAAACCCAATGTTTTCCCACTTCTGCTTTCAGTTCTGCTCAGCACTGCCATGTTCAGGCAGCCACGAGCTCCGAGAGCCCCTCACCAGGCAGGGCAAGGGGCAGGGGTTGGTAACCCAAGGCACACCTACCACCCTCTGCACCACAGAGAGACACACACCCCACACAGACCCAGCACACCAGTGAGCCCTGACACTCCAGAAGGCTCAAAGCCTGCCCTGGTTGCAAAAATGAAACCTAATGGGGGTATTCTAAATATGCCTAAGGAGTTCGAGGAGGGGGCTCTTCCCCATGACACGACACCACACCACTGGTACTACTGGCACAAAACTGGGTTTTTCTAACACTGTCTTCTAATTTTATCAGAAATACAGGTGAGAAGCAGCTTTACAGGTTCTCCCCTGTCTTTCACCACTCTTCACACAGGTCTGTGTGGCAGTCAGGCCCTCTCTGCCAAGCAAAACAGCCAGAGCTTTTCCAGTCACCTTGAACAAGACAAACTCTCCTCCTGGCATATCACTCAGCACCTCACACCTGTCCCAGTTCAAACCCACCCCTCCTGAGCCCCAGAGTGAGGGCAGGATCCCCAGGGACATCTCACCTGAGCACTGGGGAACAGCTCCAAAGTTTCCTTTGTCCCTTCTGGAAATCGGTGCTGGCACATTTCCCACTCCTCTTATTACCCATGTGTGACCCTGCTGGCTCCTGATCCAGCTGTTTGCTGCCACCTGGCCAAGCCCTGGCGAGTGCCCACAGCCCCGGGAGGTGCCAGGGGTGTCCCTGCAGCCCCCCCAGCCCAAGGACTCACCGCCAGCGTGTCCAACGCGTCGATCAATGTCAGGGAGTAGTTCCCCAGCACATCGTTGATGTTGAGGTTGGAGCTGGAAGAGCAGAATCACAGAACAACCTTTAGGGTTGGAAGGGACCTCTGGAGATCACCCAAGGCAGGGCCACCTGGAGCAGGTGACACAGGTGGGGTTGGGATGTCCCCAAAGAGGGAGAATCCACCCCCTCCCTGGGCATCTGTTCCAGACTCTGCCACCTTCATGGAAAGAAGGTGGTTCCAGGACCTGAAGGGAGCCTACAGGAAAGACAGAGGGACTTTATACAAGAGCCTGGAGCGACAGGACAAGGGAATGGATTCAAACAGAGAGAGCAGGGATAGGTCAGAGATCAGCAGGAAGTTCTTCCCTGGGAGGAGGCGAGGCCCTGGCACAGCCTGCACAGAGAGCTGCGGCTGCCCCACCCCGGGGCAATAAACACAGAAAAATACAGTTAAAACACTGGATAAATACTTAGGGTCTCTGTACATGGACTTCCTTTGACGTCCAAAGAGTCCAGTCAGCTACTCAAAGAGCGCAAATAACACAAATATTATTATTATCAGTGCAAATAATTACAAGTGCATGCAGTGACAGGGCAAGGGGGAATGGCTTCAGACTCAAAGGCACATTTAGATGGGACATTGGAAAGGAATTCCTGGCTGGGAGGGTGGGCAGGCCCTGGCACAGGTTGGGCAGAGCAGCTGTG
Organism: Hafferia zeledoni; assembly: GCA_035583235.1. Taxonomy (NCBI): domain Eukaryota; kingdom Metazoa; phylum Chordata; class Aves; order Passeriformes; family Thamnophilidae; genus Hafferia; species Hafferia zeledoni. The sequence goes on from JAWWEV010000024.1 coordinate 1,231,041, forward strand.
GCTGCCCCAGCCCTGGG
>JAWWEV010000024.1:1231419-1249547 GCA_035583235.1 Hafferia zeledoni
CCGCGGGGCAGGGCGGCGGGGCCGGGTGCAGGCCCAGCCCGCGGGCCAGCGCCGGCAGCAGCGCCAGCAGCGCCTGCAGCCCGAGCCGCGCCAGCAGCAGCCCCAGCACCAGCGCCCGCCATCGCATGGCCCCCGCGCATGGCGCGCCGCCCGCAACGCCAGCGCCCCTTTAACAGCGGAAGGGACACACGGGCGCCGGGGGGCGCAAGGCCCGCCCACGCCGCGCCGCTATTGGTGGAGCCGGCGCGGAGGCGGGAGCGGCCGCCGGCCATTGGGCGAGCGCTGCGTCACTCAAGGGCGCGGCCAGGAGGCCTTAAAGGGGCGGGGCGGGCAGGGCAGGGCTGTCGTGGCACCAGCCGGGGCGGCCGCGGCTCCGCCCGGACGGGGGTCAGGCTGTCACCAACAAGTGTCCCCAAAGAACCGGCACGGGACGGGCCCGCTCCTGCCCCGGGGCACCCCAGCCCCGCTCAGCGCCGGGGGGGACACAGCGGCTACACACCCGGCAGGGCCCGCGGCTGCGGTGACATCGGGCGGGGACGAAGCCCAGATGTGCCAGCTGTGCCCCCGCCCTGTGCCAGCTGTGCCCCCGCCCCGTGCCAGCTGTGCCACCGCCCTGTGCCAGCTGTGCCCCCGCCCTGTGCCAGCTGTGCCCCCGCCCCGTGCCAGCTGTGCCCCCGCCCTGTGCCAGCTGTGCCACCACCCTGTGCCAGCTGTGCCCCCGCCCTGTGCCAGCTGTGCCCCCGCCCTGTGCTGGCACTACTGGGGCACCGCCAGCCCTGGACACAGACATGATGATAAAGCTGCTCTTCCAACTCCTTCCCTCAATCCATGGAAATCCTTTAAATGTTACACCAAAAAGTTCCATTTTTGACCCTAAAACCCCTCCCTGTCGCACAGCCTGAAGTCTCCACCCCCCGAGTGAACACAATCACACGCCACTCACCAGGTCACTTCACTGAGACTTGGGAAGTTTATCTCTGAATTTCACACATCACAACTTTATCTTTCCTTACTCACATCCTTGCTTTGTTTGTTAACACGGTTTAGCAACTTCAACCCCACGGGTCTTTTAAAAGAGAAACCCAAAGGAGACCATCAATTCTTCCAGCACCTAAAGCAAAAATAATCAGCAACAGGAACTTCACAGACTGACCTCTCAAAGTCCTCCCCACGGAGCACGAGGCTCATGGTCACACCTCCAGCTGAAGTTACAGTTACAGCCACCACAGGTTTCCCACAAGTAGGTAATGAGGCTTCTCACATATTTCTAGTAAAAGCTGCTGTCCTACTACAGATGAATATGCAAAAAAATGGTTTTCAACAACACTTTATTGAAGCACTTCAAAATTATCACAATGATAGATGTTGCCTTTAACAGAATAAAACCTGTCATGTCATAATTAAAAGGCACTAATCCTGGCACAAAGGTCTACTTACCCACCTTCCACTGTGAGGGAGATAAAAACATCAAGTATTTCCCTTCTCCTTTTAGAGAGTATGTGCAAACCTGCCCCGAGTGCCATTCTGTGTTTGCCACCTGAGTGACATGTAAGAGCAAACCCCAATATGTCACCACGACACACTTTCCCACCCAGCACCTGCAGCCCCAAAGCAACAGAGCACTCACTGAAGGTTCATGATCCAGTGAGACAGGTCATTCTACACTCCCTTTTTGGGATAAAGGCCCTGTCAGGCACTCACACATTACTTCTCCTTTAACACCATTCACTGCTTTGCTGGCCATGTCACCTCAGAATCACAGGTTAACCAGCCTGATCTACACCCCTTTTTGCATCCACACTCTGGTCAGGGTCAGTGCAGGGGAGGGCAGTGGGAGCAGTGCTGAGGAAGCACAAAGCAAACCAGGACATGCCATTGCACAGCCACAGCAACGACAAAAGGAAACCTCAGGAAAGCCAAAAGCTTGATAATCCAGCTAAGCCATACTTCAGGTTCTTACAGATCCCTGCACAACATTCCTCTATTAAACAGACTGTTTAAGGCATTTTCTTTGGCCTTTCTTCTATCAGAAAGTGAAGATTGAGCAGTTTGATATGTCAGCATCCAAAAAGGACCATCCCTCCAACCTCTTCCTTGTCAAGATGCAAAGAGAAAACATAAATCATTGAGAAATCAGACTATTAGTTCTGTGGGTTGTGAACCAGCTCCACATTTGGGCATCATTCCTGCTGCCAGAAGTGTCTGTGCAGCTGCCCTGACCCTCAGCTGTGCTCAGGGGATGAGGAGAATTCCCTGCACTGGAATTGCACTTTCAGAAACCACCATCCACACAGAGCTGAGAGGGCAGGAACACCCCAAGGAAACCTTTGACACAGCCTGGAGCTGTGGGTGCAAACACAAACATTCCTGATCCAATCAGTGCTGCTCCAGGAGCACTTGCACTGGGCAAACCCACCACCAAGGACTGAGAGGGGATGGCTGTTCTAAACCACCAGGACACCACACAATGCCAACACACCAGGGATCACAAAGGCAGGACTGCTGTCCAACTTCTGTATATTCACCACCAAGAGTTCTCTCTGGCTCAGTATTTGCCTTTTCACAAGACCAGCATCTCTGACCATGCCAATAGCCAAGGCCCACGTGAGAGGAGTGTCAGATATGGCTGTTGATGTTAAGAACAGCAGCTTATCTTACTAAGATGCATCCCCTCAAAAGCAACTTTTGTTAAGAGAATGGGAAATTTAATCAGGCTCTTTTTACTATCCAGGCTCACAGTGCCTGAGACGAGCAACCACCATGAGATTAGATTTCTAGAACACAGCTGTAGCATCCAAATTCAGCAAACACCACTGCCAGTGCCTGTCCTGGGCTCCCACCCTGGTTAGAACAGACAAGATTTAACCTTGGCCATAACTCTGCCAGGTGAGGGAGTAGTTTTTCAGTGCAAGGCTGAGGGTGTTGAGAACAGCCTCACTTCTCTGGAAGGACTCACTACACTTCCCTTCTGCTTCAAAGGGAAGGTAGCTGGGAAGTTAATCAAGCTCTGAATCAGGACCAGTGCAATCCTCTGCACTGGAATCACACAGGGCCACGTGAGGAACCAAGGGCATGTGGGAGAGGAGTACAAGAACAGCTGGAAATCCAGACAGGGGCATTTTGTGAAGTAATTTTAGAGCACACCCATCACAGGTACCCCCCTGGCTCTCCCTATTTACATACAGAAGTAGAAACTGTTACTGAAATACCACGTCAAGCAAAGGGCTCTCGGCCAGTTCCGACCACAGCTGAGTTACTGAAGTGATTGGTATCAGACCAACCAGGGTAACAAAGCTCAGTGCACTAATACTGTTCTCAGGTTTGTGTCTAGAGGCATTTTGCTTTGACTGCCAACTCCAGGGAGCTGGTTTGGGATGCAGGAAACTCCCAAAGAAATACACACACGACCTTTTACACAACAGCTGAGTTACCAGCTGAGTTACACAATGAAAAATGCTAAAAAACCTGCACTCAGGCCTAAAAACTAACCTGTTACAGCTCAGCAAGATTGGAAGCTTAGTGGAGGCAAGCCCTGAAACAAGACATCCAATTTCTTACCATTAATTGGAAGATGATGACATACAGTCCTATAAATTACCAGTGACCTAAGAGACATTAATGCAACAAAAGCCTTTGGGAAGAACAGTCAATGAAACTTCAGATTACAATCACAGCTAACGTTTTGTCCAAGATCTCACTGAACAAAAGCCTCACTTCCCACCGAGATAAGAATCTTTCTGCTTTAATTGGCAGTGAATGATCAGGCACTGCAAGATGTGACACTTGTGCTAGAAAAACAAAGGGTTTACTCTAGGCTTGACAAGAAACAAGCTTGCAGACACATGCATTTCTCTCTGAGCTCCAGAAGGCTGCTCCCTCCTTCAGACCCTTCAGCTGCCCAGTGCCTTTCATCAACATAAAAAAGCACTGAGTTCTCCTGAGACTGACTATCTCAGCTTGCTCAGGTAAGCTGAGCAAGCCCCAGGCCTCCAAGGTAGTTTTATGCGCATTTCACTGGAACAGTTGAACCACAGAGCATGAATCAGCTCAGGCATTTACCAATCCTTCTTCCCCCACCGTAATCTCTGGGAGAGGAGACACATCCCATCATGTATTTCCATGAGTTCAGCCACATCAACTCGAGGCAGTCAGTTAAGTGTCAATACAACCCTCAAAACATAAGTTTATTGAATAAAGCTGAAGAGCAGTAAACCAACATACGCATCCACCTAAATAAAAAAGTTCACGTATTTACAAAGTTCAGTAATTGTATAAGTTGTTCACATGCAGAGAGTAATGCACAGGTTAACAATTGGTAGTGTTTGGATGCCATAAACGCTGAAAGCAGTGAAGTATATAAACACCAAACACATCAAGTTTAGCTATAGGCCAGTTAACTAAACAGTGACCTGGTCCCCCACAACGATTCACACATTCTAGTTTAGGTTCCTTATTTTAGGCACAAGCAAGTTTGCTAAATAAAAGTAACTGTAGCAGTTCCCTGTGAACTCGGGACTACAGTAGCAAGTTAATTTACCCTCTTCTCTACAGCACCAGAGTATGACTTAATTGCAATCATGCTTCAGAGAACTGAAAGGGGACAAAAAGTTAAAATGCAACTTCAGACTGAACGCAGGCAGCTTGTAGTGTCTGTGCAACAGTGCCAGAGGTGGTACAGACAGTAAGGCCATGGCAGGCTGCATTAACACTGGCTTGTCACAGCTGACAGGGACTACACGTGTTCCCAAGCCAGGACTCCCACGGGATGCGAACCACATCGAGGTGAGGAATCACACACAGTGTGAGGCAACACGAGCAGGTGCACCATGGACTTGCACACACGAGGAAAGCTACACTGACACTGCTGTATGAACAAACCAGTCTTAACAAGTCTGTCCCTTTAAATAGGCTGAAGTCATTGAGAAAGTAAAGCTACAAAAACATTACAATCTGGAGTTTATACACACTTCCCTAAGCTGCAGGGGCTAGTCAAGAAACAGGATCATTGGCTCTCTCGTGCTTTGACACAGTAGGACATTTCCTCTTGCATCTTACAGGCTTTGCACATGGTTACATCGAAAAGCAGGCAGGTCTAGAGTTGTCACAATAGCCCAGGTATTCCATAGCACCAGGTGAAACTGTGCCCAGCCATTCCAGGAGCAGGAGAGACACTACACAATTACACAGAGATTGTGCTAAAGGTCAACAACCGCCTCGGTACAAGAGCATCAGTAATTTGGGTGTCATGCAGCTGCTCACAAAGCATGTTCTGGTTTCAGACAGAGACCACGAGTATCTGGAGATAGAAGAATGTATTTGAACAAAGCCTCATGTTCCTAGCAATTTGTTTTCATGCTGGAATACTCCAATTTTTGAAAGTTAGACAGAACAAGTCCATTCCCATCCCCCACATAAATGTGAAACAGAAGCAACAGAACGATTTTAAAAGATGACTCTTTCCTAATTCATCATCAGAGTTTTCTTTGTCAGGTGACAGGATCTCAGCTGTAGACTAGTGATGCTGATCTATGCCTTGTGCTCCCCTCTGCAAACAGTTTCCATTCCTCTGCTTACACACACACATCACATGCATTTGTGAGACAGATCAGTATCCCACAACTCACGCTTAAATGTTTTCTAACTACTGTATGTGGCATCTTACAGAATCTTAATGCTGTCAAGCATCAGCATCTTCAAGCCACTAAACACTAGAAATAAAACACTTGCTGAAAATCATATAAAAACCTGGCCCTGAAAAACCAGAACAGAGTGTACCATCATAGTTAACATGGTAGAGATATTCTTTTAAAAAGCCCCCCCCAACCCTCCCACCACAGATGGTTGTAAAATAAATATTTGTGCTGACTTTATCATGACAACTCTAGTTGTTTTGTGACAGAATAGGAATACAAGTCTTCAGCAGTGCACATGAGAAATGAACCGTGAAAAGGCAGATTCTTGATACAGGATTTTTGGGTAGTATCTCATTATGGAGGGAAGTGGACAATTGAGATTATGGCCAACTGGTACTGGAGATTCCAGGAAGACTTCAGCTTCTTCTAGATTTTGAATGCTGAATAAGCCACTGAAGCGTGATATCTACAGAGAGAGAGAAGAGAAGTGCTCAGGTGTCTGTATAACTGTCCTGGCTTTGGTACAGGAGTATCCAAGTCTTTCTCTAGAGGATGGCCCAAGGCAGATCAACTGAATGATTTTTTGGAATGCTTGCTGTCTGTGATCTGGTCCTGTAGCTGCTCAGTTTCCTCACAAAACTACTGCCAAGAACCAGATCTCACCCAGTACATGGTTTCTGCCTTTGAACTCCACAAGTTCTAAAGCATTTGATGTCAGTGCCAGACAGATGCACTGTTTGGCTGCAGGGAGCAGTGCTGAGCAGATGCCACAGCACAAGTGCTCTGATAAGGCAGGAGGGAAGGTGATTATTTCAAGGGAACGACTTGAGGAAAAACTCACTGCCAGTACTCACTTTCCTCCCAAGTGAGGCAGAGGTGGGAGCAGCTGATAAAGTGTAAAATCACTTAGGCCAACCTAACAGTGAGACTGGTCAGCTGTTTCCTGCAAACTAACCAAAGAAAGGAGCACAATTCACAGGGACTGACATACACTTTGGTATCTACAACCCTACAACTTCCACACCAGTCAGGCTTCCTCACTGCCACCAGGAGTCCTGCTGAATTTACCCACTGCACTCACACATTGTTCTTTGATTTCCTGAAGCCAGGAACCCCCAAACCATCCTCTGACAGCTCTTCATAATGTTAAGCATTTTGGGTTAATAGTTACCTATATTATCTTTCTCTTTGCAAGAAATTGAGTAGCAGCAGATTTCTCTGTCCTGAATAGCAGCAAGGTTCCTAAGAAAGAGAGAATATTTCAGCATAAACTTCTCTTACACAGGGATTTTTACTGAGAATCTGCATGCTCCCCTTCACCTTCTCCACATATCTTGTTCCTGTACAATGCTGTTACCTCCTCTTGCTGGGTTTCCTGCTTTTAAATGCAAGCTGTCTGATTAATACCAACCCTATGTACATGAAGTTATGGAGTTAAATAAGTCCCTCTTTGGAAGGGTTAGACTTACATCTTTTCAATTAGCTGTTTCTCATCCAAAGCATTAGGAAGGTCTCTCTTATTTCCAAGTACTAGAACCTGAAACACAGAGAAGGAGATGGTTGCAGCTTTGTTTAAAAAAAACAAATAATAGACAAAAATGTGAACCAAACCCACAAAACCAACACACTTTAAAGGAGTCTCACAAACAGTCTGCACTTGCCTGAAATTAAATGTAATACAATGATATGTTCACTATTAAACCAGACCAAGAAGGCAGATTAACCTATTGACAGGGAAAGAGGGGGTACAAATAAACTGTTCTGTGCAAAGAGCAAGCACAAGAACACACCAGCTGATGTGAGAACAATCCCTGCAGACTTTTATCTGAGATTCCCCAAACTTGTCCTACACTTCTGTGTTACACTCTGGTTAACCTTCAGACAGGAGCACCAACTCATACTGTGGAATCCTCTAAACCACTGCTTCGATTTTCTACGTGTTGTTTTGTGGGCACTGAACAAAATAAGATCACTGAAAGATTGACTGAGGTGAACAATTTAAGGCACTGGGGGCAGGTATTGTTCATGCCTACACTGACCAGTGAGGTTGGCCCTTACAATGAAGAGTTCAGGGCAGACTTCAGAGTTGCTAAAGTTATGCACATTCCTCAAACACTTAATACTGTTCAAGCTGATATTACTTACAGGGATTCCTTGTAGCTGTGGCTTATCTAGAAGGTTGTGCAGCTCATTTCGAGAGGCTTCTATTTTTTCACGATCTGCAGCATCTACCATGTAGCTTTAAAGAGAATTTCAGGTTAGGTCAGTGAGACTGAGCTACTTCAGTCTCTCTTTTACACTTTTAGTTCTTCAGTCTTTTACACTGCCAGTTTTGAGCATGCTCAACAAGGCTTTAAACAAAGCTAGGGCTTCTGAGTAAAGAATTTAGTTCTTAGAAAAAAAATCTCTAAGACTGGAGTAGAAGGAAGATCCTTTGAGTCAGACAGCACTCCCACCCAATTCAGACAGGAAGGAGTTAGTTCTCCAGATCAGAAAGATGAAAACATAACCCATCCTGAGCCCCGACCTCAGGGGTCAAACAGGTCAATCTGGCTGCAGCACTGTTTCAGAATTACCAGGAGAACTAGAGAGTGAAGCCTGCACTGCCAGGAGGCCCAGAGAGCAGAGCAGCACATGTGGAGGGGAGCAGGAGCGGGGCAGGCACTTACACGATGGCATTGACTCCTCTGCAGTATCGCTCCCACATGCTCCGGAACCGCGGCTGCCCCCCGATATCCCAAATCTGCAGGAAGGGGAGAGACAAGTGAGCCACGCACTGTGTTCAAACGTGTCAGGCAAGGAGAAGGCAAGAAATCAACCCCCAGTTTGTCCTTTCTCCTTAACCGGATGCTGGACCCCTCCCATGTTAAACCAGAACTAGTCCCTTGTACAGCTGCTCAGAGCTCACCCCCCCTGCAGGGGCTGCAAACCAGAGCACCTCACACCAGATGCAAGAACACACTGTGCTCTAAGGATACACACTGGGGGAGACAAGAAAATAGGATGTATGGCCTTAAAACTTTGCTTTTGAGGTAAGCCTTCCATTAAGCAATACTGATGAGTACAAAAGCAGCATCTCTGGGCCCTAAACACTCAGGTTAAAGCCAGACAGCCTTATCACAAGATTGCTTTAACTAGTCCATGAACCTGGAAATCACACACAGATTCTCATTTAAGAAACTCCATAAATAAACATAAATGTCTTCTTAAGCTACTTGACAGATTTAGCTGAGCCTCTTCAGTTTTCTATATTTGTCCCAAGGCTGGAAGCAAAACAGAGCAAGCGTGTACATATCAAACTAGAAGCTGAAGACAACAGCCAACAGTGGCAACATACCTTTATTGTAACATTACCCTTTGTAACCTTCCTCATGTTGAAGCCCACGGTAGGAATCATATCCTCACTGAACTGACCTGACTGGAAAAAAAAAAAAAGAAAGTTAAATTTAGTGATTATCTGACACAGCTGGTTTACACAGTAAAATATCACAAGCTTTTTCAAACCATTTGCCTTCCAACTGAAGGCTTCACAGCCAGGAAGTCCTAGATATTATATCCATGTGTACTGAAGTCAGTCATTTCTTACAAGCACTGAAATAATTTTTCAAGCCTTGGGGCAGTCAGGGAGCAAAGTCACCTGGGGGAAGTGCTTTGCACAGCTTGACAGATGGACAGCCAGGACAGGGACAGGAAAAGAGCCATTCACCTACTTCTGCTGGAGCCAAGGCCTACATGTCAGGATCTCCCAGTTACCTGGGAGCTAGAAATATCCAGAAGATCTCCTCTGATGCAAGCTACTCCATGGACAGCATTTACAGCAATAAATCACTCACTGGAGGAAGCCTCCAACCCACAGGAATGGGGTAACTCCCTGAGGAGTGTTAGAAGGCTGCAAAGTGGAAGGACCTGACGGATCAGCTTCCTGCCAGGCTGCAGTGTCCAACCAGTTCAGCACTGGGAGAGGCAATGGAATGCAACTGGAGAGCATCTGAGCCTGTTTCCACCAGACACTCAGCATCACCCCAAGCTCTGACAGCAGAACTGCTGCAACCAGCATTGCATTAGAGAGGTTCCCCAGTGGCAGATGTTTTACTGTCTGTTACTCTTTTGTCTGTAGCAGCTGGAGAGCCAAGTTCCCAGCCATCTCCTGCAGCCAACCCAGGAGCCATAACAAGTGTTATCAACATCAGATTTCTCCCCCTGCTCCCTGGGCAGCTTGGCACAAGGTGCATCAGCCACAGAGGCCATTATGAAGCTCACTACATCCATTATGTGTAATAAAACCAGTCAGTCAACCAGATTTGGGAAAAGTAGGGTTGATCCAAATGACTTCAGTTATTTAATTAGGGTTTGATATCACAGCAAGGTCTGTGTCTCTCCCTGATGTTGCACAGAGGCCACCCCAGGTTCAAACACCACACCCCCAGAGTTAGGGCCTGACTGCCACAAGCTGGAAGTACCAACTAAGCCTGACCAGGAGGCCAACAAGGCCAGTAGGTCCTGGTTTGTACCAGATCAGTGTGGCCAGCAGGACCAGGGCTGCACAGAGGAGCTTGGATCAGCCTCCTGCAGCACTGCTGCAGAATCCACTCTAAACTTCTAACTCAGCAAGGTGGTGCCCAGCTGGATGCCTGTCCATCAGCTCCTGTTCCTGCCCCAAATCCCCGTGTCTGAGCCATCCACTCCACTCATGTGCAGCTCAGCAGCTGAGGGCTGGCTGTGCCTCATGGCTGATGCAGCTCAGTTTGGTTCCTGGAGCCAATCTTCCCTCTGAAGGGTCACTTGCTGTGGTTGCTCAAGCCCCACTGCATTCCTGCCTCCACATTCCTGCCTCCACAGTCACACCCCACACCCACAGCTCCTATCTCAGCATCTCCCAAGCACTCCCTGAACCTCCATCTCTGTGCTGCTGCTGCATATTACCCCATATGTTGCCAGCTAGTCCCACTCAGATACTTCCAGAGTGTTCACTAGAGAGCTGTTCCTATCAACAGAACTCCAGGAATCTCCTAGACTTTTCTCTCTGCTGTGCTGCATTTCCAGCAGATATCTGGGAAGTTGAAGTGCCCGGCAAGAACTTGGCACTTGTGAGACTTCTCCCAGCTGCTTAAGGAGTATTTTGGTGCCTCTCCTTCCTGGGTTGGTGCTTCGGAACAGATTCCCACCAGGGTATCTGCCTTGTGGCCTTCTCCCTGATTCTTACCCATGAACACCCTTATCGTGACCATCATCAAGCTGTAGACAGTGCCAAGAGCCCTGACACACAGGCCTGTCCCACAGCCTGTCTGAGGAGTTCACAGCCCTCCCTCCACTGCAGCTCTGCACTTGTGCCAGCCATCCCACCAATCACAGTGTGCTCAGTATCCATTTCATGTTCTCTCACTGCTCTTTTAGGACACAAATTCCTTCAGACTGGAGCAGCACCTCGTTTGTCATGTGTTTCATGTAATGTTGAAGGAATTCCCATGGCCCACCACCAAGAAGCTCTTACAGAATCCTCAGGAAAGCTGCAGCACCTTCTATTCCCTCCCAAGTACTCTCTGCCCACGCTGCACATCCCCAGACTTGCTCTGACTTGCTTTAAACCTCCACTGCAGAGTCCTCAGTTCCACCTGAGTTTCAGTGTCTGTTCTCTGCTCTGCAGAGGGACAATCCAGCACTGACATGCAAGTATTGATCAGCTCAGGTCTCCATCTGAAAGGCCTTCCTGCCATGTGTGGGTGTTCCTCTGCTCACGGACAGTGCACCCTGAGAAAGCCACGGGCAGTCAGTCACCTTCTTTTTTCAGACAGGTCCCAAATTGGTTAAAATGACTGGAGAGGATTTAGCAAGCAGGCAGTGATCTCCTTTGATGGATTCTGCTTCTGGATTCAGCTGCCTTGGCCCAGACAGTTCTCTAAACCCAGAATTTAGGGAGCTTTTGTTTACTACCTCTACAGAGGAAAAAACCAGGAATTCAGCTGCAACTTGGAGTATTCACATGCAAAAGCTACTCACACAGCAGAACAACAGGAATATGCCTTTATTGGTAGGCAGTTCTGTTTGGATCACTTCCCTCCTAGAATAGATTACTCAGCCCTATCACAATATGATGCTTTCTCCTTCTGAAACAGGCACCAGCTTTAAAACACATTTGATGTGCCCAGCAGTATTTTCAGTTCCTGCTCAGAAAGCCCTTGGCTGTGGCCACACTCAGCAGCATTGCCCAAACTCTCAGCAAGGCCAGTTGCTGGCAAAGCCAGCCCTGTCTCGTTTCCAGCCCTTGTGCCCCCCCAGCAGACAGACCCTGCACTCCCTGCAGGGCTCCTGAGGAGCAGCCCCTGGCCCAGGAGTGACTGTGAATGAAGCCCAAGCTCTGAGGCCACAAGGACCACACAGAGCAAACACAAACTGAAGGTCAGCAAACAAACTTAACTCCAGCCCCGTGTGGGAGAGAAGGAACAGGGAGACTAAACAGACCAAATTTCAGAGGCCACATGCACGAGGAGCCCACAGGACTGGTGGTCCTTGAGCCTCCTGGTTTAAGAGATGCTCCCTTTTTGATATCCAAAGCTCCTGGAGAACCTGAACACGTGATTTTTGTGCAACATGAACTTATTTACCTGCATGAGCAGTACCCCTGCTAGACAAGGATTACTGAGAGCAGCAAAACTGCTTCCAGACTGAACCAAGTCCCTGCACTGCACTCGATGTATCAGCGTGGGCTCAGCTCACCTCGTATCCAGCAGCAGCACCAACTCTCCCACACTGTAGCAGTGTGCCAGCTACAGGGACAGTTCATTTCCCAGAGGAAAACCTGGGACAAGCCTTTAACTGGCCCTCACCTGACATTCTAGCTGTGTAAAAGGCATGCAAGTTTAGGGTTTTTTGATACTTTGTTAATATTATAACAAGCTGCTTACTAAACCTACCATTTTCAGTTGTCTGGAGTCAAAAAACCCAAAACAAACAAAACCACACTCTACTTCCTCTGTCCCTCCATAGCCATAAGACTCAACTTCCAGAGAGCTGTAGAGTAATAGAGTGGTTTGGGTTGGAAGGAACCTTTAAAACCACCTTGTCCCACCCCCTGTCTGGGCAGGGACACCTTTCACTTGACCAGGTTACTCCAAGCCCTGACCAACCTGGCCTTGGGCACCTCTTCCCACACTGCCAGCACCAAGACCCCAAGCAGCTTGTTTGTGATTCCACAGCCTGTGCAAGGACATTCTTTCCATCACCAGAAAAGGTCAGGACAGCCTTTAGTTTGCATCTCATAAAGCTGACATGATTCATTACTGTTATAGGACCAATTTCTTCACATAGGCTTTGTTACAACACAGCAATGGTTTTTTAATCTTTACCCATATTACTTTCCATCCAGCAAGGAGAGATCACAAACAAGCTTAACCAAGGAGGAGAAAACACCAGTGGAGTATGGATTCCAGCCAGGACACTCCCAATCCACCTGAACCAGCAGATTACATTAAACCCTGCTGTTCATCCCTGAATTTCTCTCTTTTCACACCAAGAAAAGAAGGCTGCATCTCTCAGCAATTTCTTCTTTAAAAAATAATTTTAAAACAGTGTGTTTAGCATGTTAGGAAGCCACCCCTACACTAAACCTCCTCTGCAACACTCATGGCCTCAACCAAGCAGTGCATCACAGAGGGACAAATCAAATACCTGGAGTCCAGTTTCCTTCTGGAAATACTTGTTCCAGCTACTCCTGATCATGTTCACAACCCTGAACTCAGGAAGCTTCAGGCTCTGTGATCTCACAGTCCCCTGAAAGGGTTTGCACCAGCACTTCCATGAATGATTGCTGCAGAAAGCAAAACAGCAGTGCCCAACAAGAAAAGGCATTTTTATTTCCCCAACCCTGACTTCCATGGAATATTTAAAAGGACATGAACCACTTATCATGCAACTACCACAAAAAAGACATATTTCTCTCTAGAAGTCAGTCATGCAAGAGCTCATATCATGTCTCTGACTGTCACTAAAGCATCTTGATCCAGGTGTTACTACTTAGAGCTCTTCCATTTCTTACAGTGCTCTGCAGGAATCCAGGACCACTATGGAAAAGTAGATTCCAGCTTCAGTCACCCGTTCAGCCCACCCGGGGTACAGCAAGCAGGACCTCAAAGACAGAGCATGAGTCACCTCCTGGTAGCTTTATTAGCTAATTAAGTGATGCAATGCATTTCAAGAGACTTCTGCCATTAAAAAACACAACGCTTGAAAATGTATCACTCTTCTCCCTGAGTTGCTGTGTGTATGAAGTGACAACACACAGGATTTATGGCCTACATGGGTGTTCCAGAAGGTACTGAAACAGCAGTGGAACTCTCTAGAACAATCTTTTCCCACACTTTGCCAATGTGGCTTCTTCAAGTCAAAGTTACTTGTAACAGTCATGAGCCAGAGGGAAGTCACAGCTCCTGAGTGGCCAAAGGAACCTTTTGTTGAGAGGTGGGCCAGGACTGGCCCCTCTCCAGAAACCAAGGCCTCATTCCAAGGCTTGTTGGATATTCTAAAGTTAAAAAAACAAACCACACTAATTCAGGCTCTGACATAAATCCTAAAAAGGGACCTTGTCACCACAAACAGGTTGAGTTTAGCTCTTAAACCTGACAACTGTATTGGAGGATCACCCTAAGGAGCCTCAGCCTTCCAGTGCCAAACACCTGGATTGGGATCAACCTACCAGGCTTCAAGCAAAATTTAAAAAATCAGGATGTGCCACTCTTCCATGAAATACCCTTTCTGAAGTGCCCCTTACCCATCAGCAGGGCTGCCTGGGACCTGGGAGCAGAGTCAGTTAATGGAGTCACCAGGTGTGTCACAGGCTGAGGAGGGGCAGGTCCCCTCTGTGCCTCCCCCACCAGCATGGCCAGCACTCCCAGCCCCACAGCCAGCCTGGGAAAGGCTGGCACAGCCACCACGAGCTGCAGAGATGCAAAGAGCCCCCAGAAATAATGGGCATTTCCAGCGCTCAGATAAGGAGCCCACAGTCCCCGAGGCGACCCCAGGGTGACAGGCAGCTCCTCTGCACAAGAGCCACAGGCCATCCCCATTAGGGGAATTAGGAGCAGGAAGAAATGATATCCTCCCTTGTGAGCAAGTTTACTCACACACATGGAAAACTGAGGCTTAATATCTAATTAGAGACAGTGACTAATGCAGAGTCTCAGCAAAGCAGAAGCTGCATTAGCCACATCCAGCTATAACAAGATTTCACTGCTAAGGTTGGGTTTTAAACCTTCCAGTCAAACTGATCCCAGAATGGTTTAGGTTGGAAGGGACATTCCAGACCCATCTGGTTCAACCCTCTTGCCAGGGACACCTTCACTAGACCAGGTCCAAGCCCTGTCCAACCTGGCCTTGGACACTCCCAGGGATGGAGCAGCCACAGCTGCTCTGGGCACCAGTGCCATGGCCTCACCTCCCTTACTGGGAAGGATTTGTCCCTAATATCTGATTTCACCCCCCATCTCTCAGTTCAAAGCCATCTCCATTGTCCTATCACTGCAGGCCCTTGTTTGGTCTGATTACAAACCAAGTGCTTGTTTACACTGGAGGAATAAAGGTGGTCCAAACCCACTACTACCAACCTAGACAACTATTCTAGAACTGGCCTGTCTGCTTCTCATGGCCTTCCCACTCCAGCAGCAGTCAGGCCTTGTATAAAGCTTCCTGTGGAATTGGTTGAGTTTCCCTCTAGTTCCAAATGCCTGACTTGATGGGCAGAAATTACATTAGAGATTTATATTGGATTAAACTCACTGTTGTTGAGACTGGTAACAGCCCTTTGTTGGACAGAGCACAACCTTCCAAGCCACACCAGGCTCCTGGTGTGCAATCCAGCTTTTAGAGCTCTTCTACAGGACATCTTGCTGTGTCATTCCTTTCATTTTAGTCTCAAGGAATCCCAACAGCCTCATCCATCCAAACCATTAACTGGCCTGCAGGGAGCAGTTACTCTTTTCCAGTGCTCGTTCCCAAATGCAGACTGAACTGAAGTCACTCAGGGAAGAAACTACCAAGTTATCTGGGCATGCCATGGACAGCAGCACTTCTTCAAAAAGCACTGATGACTGAAGCTTATGCTATAATTTTTTTAAAATCAGTAATAAAAACCTGAGCAAGCCCCCTCTCTCTGTTTTTTTCGTAAAGAGTTCATAGATTTCCTAATTAAAAACTTCAGAAATGTGAGTTGCTGCTTCCAAACCAAACCAACTACCAGGCTGTGTCAGCACACACAACTTCCCTGTTGCAGTGGGTTTTGCAAGGCTCTCTGAGTGACTCTCAGATAAAGGTCTGGGTGTGATCCCAACATGTGGCTGAAACCTTGCAAGACTCAAACCCAGCAAGGGAAGCTGGAAACTGATGTCAGCTTTACTTAGGAAAACTTTTACCACTTGAGACAACTTACAGACTAACCTGATGTGCAGCTACGACAATTCTGAACTCCTCCACATGTCTGCAGAGTTTCACAGGTAACTCCCTGCACTGCTGGTACTACACAGAGGCAAAGCAGCTCCTTGTCAAGCACCATCACCATGAAGACTCCAGAGGACACAAAACCTGCAGAGTAACCTCAGAGCCCCAAGTTGCAGGAACCCCAAGCAGTGCCAGCTCAGCAGCCACAGACTGAGGCTGTTCAACAATTTCAGAGTTCCATGTTTAGAAATACAAACCCAGAGGTAGTGGCAGAGTGTGAAAGAAAAGGCTTCTGGCACCCTTGGGTTAGTCCAGCAACTTTCACAGAAAAATTTTAGTTAGAGAAAAGTTACCTTTTGTGGGGGCAGAGCCATTCCCCATGATTATCAAGGAGCCCACCAAGTGCTCACACCTGAGCTACAGGAGACCTTGGTTACCTTTGCCAGGGTGTCTGTCAGTGTACAAGGATGATACATAATGTAAGAGAATGAAAGTCCTTTGCCTACTCAGTAACTCATTCACTTGACACTTGAATAAACACATTCCTACAAATATTCCATAGTGTTAAGGAGACAGCCTGAAAAAAACCTGAAAGACAAGCTGAAGGTTTGCTCACCCTAAGAGTGAAGCCACCAGCTCTCATTCTGGGTGCTCTGGACTCAGGTCCTCATGCTCCCTGCAAACCCAAAGAGCACACCCAGGATTCCCATTTCAGTCTCCCTAGAGGGGCTCCCAAACTCCAGCTTGTGTCCTGGAATGTTTTCCATCCCATACATCCACACAGCAGGACACTGATGGAGCTAAATAAGCCATTTAGGCAAAGCTACCCTTTATCTCCTTCAATAATGGAAAACCTTCGTGTAGGAGTCCCACACCCTCCTTCAGCTGCTCCAGGCACATCCCCAGATCAGCAGGCCCGAGTACAGCCCGGTGCTGCTCGAGCTTAAAGTTGCACTTCTTAAGGACGCTGCACCTTCAGAGAGAGGAGATTATTTGATACAGGCGATCAGCACGAGTAAACATCTGAGAGGAGAACCGCGAGTGGGGGACGTGTCAAACCACTCAGGGCCACTGGAACAGAGCCAGGGGGAGGAAGCAGTTGGAGACACCCGATGTTCTAAGGCCAGCCCAGCCGGGCCCGGGGTGTGAGCCGGGTCCTCGCGGGGCCCCCCGGCACACGGAGGGTCGTGGAGACACAGCAGCCCCAGCGGGGCACACACCGGGCACAGACAGGGCACATACAGGAGACATACACGGGACACTGGGAGGACACACATACCGGGCACACACACGACACGTACACGGGACTTAGGGAGGACACACATACGGGGCACACACACATACAGGACACATACACGGGACACAGGGAGGACACACATACGGGGCACACACACACATACAGGACACATACACGGGACACAGGGAGGACACACATACGGGGCACACACGCGGGACACACACACATGACACACAAGGCACACACAACACACACACGGGGGACACACAACACACACAAGACACACACACACGACACACACGACACACACGACACACACACAGGCCACAGGCGCCGTCCCCGCGGCCGGGCCGGGCTGGGCCCCCCTCCCGCCCGCTCACCGCGATGACGTTCACGAAGGTGGTCTTGCCCGAGTACTGCAGCCCCACCAGCGTCAGCTCCATCTCCTCCTTCCAGAAGAGCGAGCGGAACCAGTCCAGCAGCCGCGACAGCAGCGCCAGCATCGTGGCGGGGCGGGCGGGCCGGGGCGCTGCGGGCCGGGCCGGGAGCGCTGCGGGATGGGCCGGAGCGCTGAGCGCTGGGTCGGGCGATGGCTCCGGCGGGCCGGGGCGGGGCCGGTCGGGGCTGTGCCGGGCGAGGCCAGGCTATGCCGGGCTGTGCCGCTCCGGTCCGGGCCGTGCCGGGCCGGGACACCCGCGCTGTGCTCGCCCGGCTGCCCCCGCCGCGTCACGTGACCGACCGGGCCCGCCCCGCCCCGCGCCGCAGCGCCCCCTGCCGGCCGGCGGCGGCACCGGGAGGACCGGGGGGGGGGGGGGGGGGGGGGGGGGGGGAAA
>JAWWEV010000024.1:1274157-1309711 GCA_035583235.1 Hafferia zeledoni
TCCCGCTATCCCCACTGCTCCCGCTGTCCCCGCTATCTCGGTGTTCCCCCTGTCTTAGTGTCCCCGCTGTCCCCGCTCCCGGGAGGCGGCAGCCGAGCCGCGGTGGGTGCCGATGCCGATGCGGTGCAGATGCCGGTGTGTGCTCCCACAAGAACCGCTGCTGCGTGTTCTGAGATCGGGGGGAAATAAATCCCCCTACCCGGAGTGACAGGGGCACAAACGCGGACACGGAGAAACCGGCAGCTGCGGGAGTTTGGAAATGTGAGGGGAAAAATATAACTGAGACTCCTTAAAATGTGGCTCCGGGGGAATGTCGGTGCTGCAGGGGAGTTTAGGGCTGCCAGGAGCTCATCCCTGGAAGTGTCCAGGGCCAGGCTGGACAGGGCTTGGAGCAACTTGCTCTGGTGGAAGGTGTTCCAGCCCATGGCAGAGGGTGGAACGACATGGGCTTTAAGGTCCTTTCCAGCCCAAACAATTCTGTGATTCTGTGAGGAATTTTCAGAAGGAATTCTCCCCTGTGAGGGTGGGCAGGCCCTGGCACAGGTTGGGCAGAGAAGCTGTGGCTGCCCCAGCCCTGGAATGTCCAAGGCCAGGCTGGACAGGGCTTGGAGCACCCTGGGCTGGTGGGAGGTGTCCCTGCCCATGGCAGGGGGTGGCGCTGGATGGGCTTTAAGTCCCTCCCAACCCCAGCCATTCCATGATTTCCCAAGCTTGCACCAGGGATCTGCAGCCCATGGACACTGTTGCAAAACACCGAGTGATCATAATGGTGTGTGTTTGTACCTGCCAAGGCAAAGCTCTCCTGAAGGGCCGTGGTCATTTCCCTGCTGAATGCTGAGCAAGTAGAGGCAGGCTCATCTGATAAAGGCTGCATTTACCAAGATAAGGGAAGGGCAGAGCTCCAGCCCAGAGCTGCTGCTATCACCTGCAGAGTCCTGGCCTGCTCCACCTCGGAGGAATCCCAGGGCAGCAGGTATTATGTGAGAGCACCAAGATTTTACACAGGACAGCAATGTATCAGTGATATGGAGCTCCCTTAAAGCAGATGCTGGGGTTGTCCCACTCGGCATGTTCTCAGTGTTTGGCAGCTGAGCCTGCAAACCTGGGGATTATGGCCAGGACCATGGAATCACAGACGGGTTTGGGTTGGAAGGGACCTCAGAGACCATTTAGTTCCACCCCTCCTTCCATGGGCAGGACCTGCTCACTGATCTTGAGGGTTGCTCTGGTGCTGCAGCCCAGGCCCACCACAGAGGAGAGGACTTGGGGACTGAAAATGGAGCACTGAGTACCAAAGGATCACAGCTCTGGGCTGTGGGCCTCTCACAGCAGAGCTTATTTTTCCTACAGGCACTGAAAAATTCAGCAATAACCATCAGAAGCCATGGGAGTGATGTGTTTGTCCCTGCTGCAGCTCAGGGGACCATACCCAGCCTCAGTAACGAGCCCTGGATCAGACAGTTTGTTCTCTCTCTGCCCTGAAGACCCAAGCTGTTATTTTCAAAACAAAGGGTGAAAAAAACACGAACAATTTTTCATCTGTCCCATCACTGACCCTCTGTCCAAGGCAACAGAAATAATTAGAGCTTGCTGCAGCTGATTGCTAATGAAAAATGAGGTTTGGGGCCAACCTGCTCTTTATTTGAAGTTCAGGCTCCAAGAGTACGTGGACAGCTTCATGCCCGTGGATTGTCTGCCTCCTGCATGCTCTTGGAGATATTTGGTACATTCCTGCAGTGGGTGGTGAGCCACAAATCAGGGTCAGAGGTAATCCCCAATTATTTAGTTCTTTTAGTGTTCTCATGCTTGCCAAACAATTCTCCATATCAGGATTTGCTCATGACCTTAAGGGACGTTGCCAAGGATTTAGGAGTCCCCCTAAAAGGAGGATCCAAATGAAGTTATTACATTCTTGGGCATCAAGTGAGATTGCTCGAGAGTTGAGTTACATTTTCCTGGGGATCAGTTTTCATAAGCAAGGGCTGATGCAATCATCAATTTGCCTTCTCGCTTGTGTTTGCTGAATTATTTCTACGTGGAGAGTTCCTTTACAACATACGATTCAGGCAGTAGCAAAATGTTCAAAAAGGCTGAATTCCCTGAAGGCCCTGGGGCAGCAGCAGGTCCTGTGAGTGCTCCTCCAGCAGGGCTGGGACTCAGCACCGCGGCGGCGCCTGGCCGGGGGATCTGCTCTTATTTACACAGGCAGGAGGATTTGGGGGCTGGTTGGAGGGTGGGCTGGAGATCCGAGCCCCAGGATGTGCCCCTTCCCCAGGACTGTCCCCTTCTGACCACAGCCATTTGTTCTGAAAAAGCCTGGCACTGATGGAAGCCTATGTGGGCAGCGCCGGGAGTTAACAGATGGGTTGTGGATTCGAGCTTACGATAAGGTTACTGAGGGTGGTTTTGTTTTAAAATGTCTCTTACTTAATATATCCATGAAGGCCAGGCATGTGCCTGTGGCCTGTAATCAAATCGCTGACTCTCCCTCTCTCTCATTTCCAGCAATCCCAGCTCGGGTTTCTGGCACCGGAGGTGAAGGCACAGCCATGGCTGGACACTGCGTGGTCAGCGGTCAGCCCTCGGCATCTCGGCCCCGGGGCTCCAGCCCAACACCCACTGCTCTCTGCAGGAGGAGAAGTTCCTGTGGGAGTCTGCAGAGGAGCAGTGAGCGGGTGCTCTCCTGAGCTCAGGAAAAGCCAGGGCTCTCCTTCCGAGCCTGGCACCCGCCCCCAGGACGGATGGGAGGCAGTGGGTGGGCAGCAGGGTGCTGGCAGCCAGGGGCACAATGCCTCTGCCAAACCCCCTCCCCGTGGGCTCTGTGGTCCTGCAGCGTGTGGGTCAGTGTGGGATGTCTCCAGCCGGGAGCTCCCAGGAGACCTGCTCGTCTCCTTTTCCGTAGTGTCCAAGGCAGGCTCAGGAGAGCCCTCGCCCCTCAGCCGAAGGCCAGGGCCCAGGACCCCTGTGGAACCCCCTGGTGCAGGGCCTGAGGAGCAGTTTGATGCCCACCAGGGCTCTGGCGGTGTCAGGAGCCTGAGCTCAGTGTGAAGCCTGGTGGTTTCAGCTGTGTCTGTGTGACTCACTAGCGATAGCACAGCTGGCCCGGGATCACCCGCGAGTCAGGAGAAGTTGAGATTTAATACTGCAAATATGTGCACCCATCACTGCCTGATTACATTGGTTTAGGCTGCCACGGGCTGTGCTTGGATACAGCACTGGGAAAACCCAGCGAGAGCTGTTGTCTCTGTGCCCTCCCTGCGGCACGACCCTGGAGCGCTGCCGGGCACGTGAGAGCTGCGGGAATGACGCTGGCATCGCTCAGCGAAACTCGCCCGAGGACTATTCAAATGAAAGCCATTCGCCTCTTTGAGGAGGGATGTTTGCCAGCACCCAGTGCAGCAGTGGGAGGAGTATGTAGGTGGAAACTATTTGGAAGTGGCAAAATTTGTGGACATTAATAAGAGACTTTAGCCCACTTTGATACTGTGTTTAATGAAACATGCCGGCTCCCCGGTGACATCCTGCCCCGCCGAGCCCGGCAGCTCACGCTGTTTAACCAGTTCCCCGCTGGCCGGTTGCACCATCTCGTGAGAAAGAGCCCCAGGCGGGCACAGCCGGCACCCCCCGGGGCTGCACCAGCACCGGGCACGGCCCAGCCTCTGCCTGCACAGGGCCTGAGCATGGAGACAGGGAATGAGGTTGGAAGGACCGTAAGGAGTATCCTGCTCCAACCCCTGGCCAGGGGCAGGGACACCTTCCAGGTTCCAGCCAACATCCATCCTGGCCTTGAACACCTCCAGGAATGAGGCAGCCACGGCTTCTCTGGGCACTCTGTGCCAGTGCAGGGAAGAATTTGTCCTCACAGGGAAGAATTTCTTCCTAATGGTAGAATCATGGAATGGTTTGGGTTGGAAGGGACCTTACAGATTATACAATTTCAACTCCCTGCCATGGGCAGGGACACCTTCCACTAGACCAGGCTGCTCCAAGCCCTGTCCAACCTGGCCTTGGACACTTCCAGGCACGGGGCAGTCACAACCTAAGAGCCATTTCAGAGGTGATATCCTGGCTGCTGCACTGGCTGGGTGGTCTCTGCAGAGTTCAGGTGGGGCAGGGGACGGTGAGGGGTGACCCACCATTTGGAGGGGTTGGGAGGAGCAGGAGTCGCTTCTCCTCCTGGTGACGTGTTGTCTGGTGGCTGCTCTGCACAGAGGGATCTGATCACATCCCTCCTGCTGCCTCACATCAAACAGTGAGTCAGCGCTGGAGCCCCATCAGATGTCTCTGCTCCGGCTTTCAGATCTGGAAAGGAGAGAGGATGGTGCTCTGTGAGTATGCAAAGCAAGGGAAGCAGGATGCCTTCAGATCTGCCACTTGGAAAATACCATGGTATTTATTCTCCTCTGGCACCCACATATCCTGGCAGGAACCAGCACCACCGGGGCTCCTACTCTGGGGAGATGTTGATCTTTCTGGGGGATGCAGGTAACAACAGCTACAGGGCCAAACTGCATCATGTCTGAGTCAAATATTAACATAGAAAATATTCTAAACTTACACACACCCCTGCAAACAATAATAATAAAATAAAGCCTGAACAGACAGAAGAAGAGGAGCATATTTCTCCATGTCATGTCAGGACATGGATGACTTAAACCTTGACCTCTGAACCCTGAGGCTTTGGGACAAGATCTGTGTGCCCTGTGTGCTCATGGGGTGTGAGGTGCCCAAGGACTGGGTTGAGGGGATTTGTTTCCAGCTGTCAATGCCATCAGCACAGCATCAGAGCTCAGGAAGAGGTGGAGGAAATGGCAGGTCCATGTGGGGAGCTGGGGGGGCTGAAGTGCTGCCCAAGGAGATGATGGAGTCACCATCTCTGGAAGTGTCCAAGAGGTGTCTGGATGTGGCAGCTGGGAACACAGTTTAGGGGTGACTGTGGGGGTGCTGCATTGACAGTTGTACTTGATGATCCTGAAGGTCTCTTCTAACCTTGATGATTCAGTGATTCTGTGTGGTTCTAGGAGGAGGCACATGGGGAACTCAGATGGACTTCTGTCAGGATGCTGCTGGCTCCTGTGGCTGGAGATAAGGGAGAAGCAGCCCATGTGCTGCACATGGACTTGCTCAGCCCAGCCTGATCCTTGTAGGCTTGTGTGATCCTACAGGATCACAGACTTGCTTATGAGGGAGCCATGGCTGGCCAAGGGCTGCAGTTGTCCACATTAACCAGGGCCTGCTTAGGGTGGGTGGATGTCTGGCTGCATTGGGAGAGGAAAAGGGATTATTGGCACCCCAGCTCATCAGCACTTAATGAACATTTGGCCTCTTGGAATAAATGGGATGCAAAGAAAACGAAGGTAGAAGGGGAAGTGCAGGTGCACAAGCTCATTCACTCTAGGCCAGACAAATCATAGCATGAGATTGTTTCCTAGTCAGGCAGACCTAAAAAACCCTTGGACACGAATCTCATTCAGCTCTGGGGCAGTCTGGAGCAGCCGTGGGAGAATGCAACCCGTCATTTTCTAAATAAGAAGCCAAACCTCTGAAAGCAGATCCACCTCCTCCCAAACTCCCGGTCTGATCCCATGTGCATCATGAGCCAGATGTGGCTTGGGCATTAGTGCTGCTGCAAATTCAGCTGAAATAAGCACAAACAGGACTTAGATGGAATAGGAAATATTCACGGTGGATTTGTGCCTAATCAAGATGACACACAGCTCTGCTGACTGTGTTCCTTCAGAGCAGAGCACGAACCCCTTCGTGACACACAGAGCCACCTAAACTGCACCTCGGCTGGAATGGAAAAAATACAGTCCACCAAGACAGACAGAAGGGCAAAGGACACCCAAGGCATCCCTGTGAGCAGCAGCAGTTGACAGGAATGTCTCTCATAGTGCCCTTCCCTCTGTATCAGCAGGGATCTGGCTGAGAAGTCCTGGAGCAAACCACAACTGAGGGTGTTGCTGTCTTCCCCAAATACTTTCTCTAATGAGGTTTTTAAATAGTTTTGCCCCGCCTACACTGGCAGCCAGAGCACTTTCATCTCCAGGTGAATGGGAACCGAGGTGGGACTCAGCTGTCTGCCGGGAGCATCATTTCCATACTGCAGGAGGCGGGAGGAGAACCCGCGCAGGGGCAGGGAGCGCTCGGGCTCCTCTCCGAGCTCATCCCGGCGCAAACACGCACCTCGTGCCTCGGTGTTTGAAATGCAAAGGCCAAGCGGTGCGGGTTGGCAGGACAGGGGGTGCCTCTCGGTTCCACCCTCGCACCGATGGGAACGGCCAAGAGCCAGCGGGTACCCGCTGGAAAAATGAGGTTTGTGAACAGGACTCAATTTGTTACAACCTGCTCCGAGTAACCACACACCTTTCGTTCTTAGGTGGCAAAGATCACGTCTATCCTAGAGGGGTTTTGGTGGGTGTGGAAGTACTTTCCGGAGAAGCGCATCTCGCCCCCTCCTCCCCTGCGCTGGCTGTCGCCGGAGCGGCGCTGACGTCGCCTGGGAGGCGAGTGCTCGCCCACCCGCTCACACCAGCCGAGAGGAGCCCGAGACTCACAGATTCATGGAATCATTGAGGCTGGAAAAGCCCTGCCAGCCCATCGAGTCCAGTCTGTGACTGAGCCTCACCTTGTCCCCCAGCCCAGAGCACTGAGTGCCTTGGCCGGTCCTTCCTTGGACACCTCCAGGGCCGGGCACTGCAAACCTCCCTGGGCAGCCCCTTCCAATGCCTGACTACCCCTTCCAGGGAGAAATTCCTCCTGATGTCCAACCTGAACCTGCCCTGGCACAGCTTGAGGCCAATTCCTCTCTCCCTATCACTAATTCCTGGGAGAACAGGCAGACACTCCTTCCTGTCAGGGATTTGCAGAGAGTGAGAAGATCCCCTCTGAACCTCCTTTCCTCCAAAGTCACCTCCTTCCTCCCATGGGGATCATAACATCATAGAATATCCAGAGTTGGAAGGGACCCACAAGGATCATCCAGTCCAGCTCCTGGCCCTGCACAAACACCCCAAGAATCCCACCAGAGCAGGCACCACTTTGGCCTCGCACAGCTGCCCTGCAGGGCTGAGTGTGGGGTCTGAGAGGTCAGACAAGGCTCTGAACATTTCTTCTAAGGGCAAAGGAATAATTTCATCCCAAAATATCCACGTGGGCTATATTCCAGTAATCTGGGGAAATAGAAATGGCCACACAAGCTCATTACAACTGTCCCTTCTCATTTTATAAACTGCACGTCCGTAGGCTGGAAATAAAGCCCAGCCCTGGAGAGCTGTGAACATCTGCAGCTGCTGCCCAGATGTGGCTGCCTGGAGCCTGAGCTGAGGTTTCAGGGGAAAACCCCCATCTGCCTCTCACAGAACACCAAAACAGAGGACAGAGGTTTCGCCTCACAAACCTTGACCAAGGAGACATTAAGTGCCTTTGATCTCCAGATAGAAAAATGATCTTTTGATTTGAGATTATGAGAAGGAATAACCATCTGCTGAGAAGCAGCTCCGGCCCCGCGTTTTATTGAGGCCAGATGGTGTCCAGGGCTCCTGCGTATGAATCCAATTAGCTGCCTGTGTCTGCGTCAGAGAGGCTGCATCCACCCAGTCATGTTTTTGGAACAAATATTGTAATATTCCCATGGATCCTCCAGACAGTGGGAGGTGTTTCCTTCACTGTGAAGGTTTGGGGAAGTGGTGACTTTGTCTCATTTTCATCTTGCCCTGCTCTGCATTTCTAGTCCCTCAGTTCTCAAGGCTCAGGGCTTTCCCCGGAAGTCTGAGCCAGCTGTGCTGAGTAAAGACATCCCTGATTCCAGTCTGTCCATCAGGGCTGACATTTCAGCCCCAGGGAACATCTGCCAGCCACCTCTCCTACACTGGGACTGACTTTACAGCGTTATTTGGAATATAATCCATTTCTAACCTAAGCCAGACCTGCTCCAGTCTCCTTTCCACGGTGCTTACCAGGGGTTTCCTCAGGGCTTAGCTCTGCTGAGAGCAAGGTACCTTTGCCACCACCTTGCAGTCTGGAAGGGTGGCACGATGGGAAGGCCCTTCCCAGGAAGCAGAGGGTGGGAATGACCAGTTGCCTGACCAGCCACCAGCCCCAGCATGGACAGATTTCCTGCCTGGCTCTGCAGAGCCCAATTAGCTCCTCTCATCTTTCCAATCTAATAATCTGGAACTCCCTGTTGTTTTTTATAAAGGTGTGGCTCAGCACCACATGTTACACTCAGCAAGCTGCGTATTTGCACTGATTTCCCACTTTACAGTGTTGGAAGTGGGAACCCTCTGTTGTGGGAGTGGGCTGGGCAGCAGCCCCGAGAGCAGCAGGCTGTGATTCAGGGCTAGAAGGGCCTCACTCAGCCCACACCTTCCTCTGCATCCTGGCAACTCACCTGCACACGAGACAGCCTTGAAAAATGCTCCTGAGCAGGAACTATCCCGAGCAAAGGGATGGCACTTGTTGTTTTCTTTTGGCCCTTTGAGGAGGGAAGGGGCTGTCAAGCTAAGCTGCTATTTATAGACACATTTCTCCAAAGGTTTCCCTTTTCCCTCCCCTTTCTGAGCCCATATGGGTGCACACAGACCCGGCAGGTCTCACCACCCCCAGGCTGGGCACAGGGGCTGGAATCAGGGTCTGCCACTGCCCATGCTCTCTTGTCTCAGGGTTTCTCACTCATGGCCTGTGTTTGCCTCTGGTTTTACATCACAGGGACTCCTGAAAGGTCCATCCTCTCTCTGCCTTTCCAGCCATGGACTCAGTGGTCCATCTGGGCACGCTGTGGCTGCTGTGCCTGGGAATCCCCAAGGGGCACCTTTCCGGGCTGGCTCTGCTGTTCCCGCTGCACAGCTGTGATTACAGCCCTATTACCAAATTACAGGATTATAAGCATAATAATGCACAGAGAAACTACTAATTTCCAATGATTTCTCCTTTTAAAAATAAAATACAAGCCCTTTAGCAGATGGGTTTTGCAAAGAAAAGCTCTGAAGGAGCAGTCATGAGGGAAGAGCTGCGGAGCAGAGGGATGAGAAAATGGAGCAGGTTCTCATTAGGGTGCAACGTGTGTGATAATTACTCGAGGAAGCAAAGGGGAAGGCAGGGCTCTTTTCATCCTGGATCCCACAGCAACAGCAGGCTCCCTGTGTGCAGCTGCTGCGGGTCTGGAACACAATTTTACAGCTCTGCCCAACCCAAGCATCCCTTGCTCCTTCCTTCCCAGGAATTCTCGGGAACTCATATCTGATCCAACACGCCACTTGGGGATTTTCCTTCCACTTGATGCTGAACTGCCTGAGAAAGCAGTTATTGCTCCAAACCCAGGATTTTAGGCAGCTGGTTTGGTACTCATAAACATGGATTAGTCAACTTTACACCGTACTCATCAGCCTCCATTGACAAACTCACGCTCATCCCCACCATGCCATTACCACATGTCCTGGTTTTCCATCCTCACAGTGTATCTTATCCAAGGGACCCACCAAAGCTCCTTGGATCTGCTGGCAGGTCCCTTGGGATTCCCTTACTGCAGCAGGCAGCAGCTTTTGGACTCACAAACCTCAATGCAGAACCTTCCAGAAACACTGAACCCACCCACTCCTCCCTGTCGCCATCACCCGTTACCAACATCACCCGTTTTGAGGAAGGTTGAGAGTTGGCTGGTTGTAGCCAAAGTTGTGACTAATATTTTTTGGGGAAAGTACTTTATGTCAAAACAAGTGAGTAGTGAAGTGGAGACATGTGGTGCAGAGATGTGGGAAGGGAGGGAGGGAGGGGCTTTTTGTGCCAAATTTCCCTGTTCCCTAAAGGGAGAACCCAAGTTGCTTTATTTCTTAATGTAGAATGAGACAGAGAAGGAAAACAGAGAAGGAAAACTTCCTTCTTTATTTCTTTTAGATCCTCGTATTTCTAGAAAGCTGCTGAATCACCCCCTTATGATACCTTGTCATGGAAAAGGGTCCCTTGGCTTGCACTGGTGGCCACGGACCAACCTCCTCCAAGCCCCTCTGGGGGTCCCAGAGCTATTGGAGCCCTCGGAGCCCCTCCTGACCACCCCTGAGCTCTGCCCAGTGCAGGCTGCAGCTGCCACTGCCCCAGAACAGCCCCTTTTCCTCATGTCTCAGGCTCTCCAAGCCTTTTTCCCAGGCAGAGCAAGGTGTGCAGGCACCTGGAGCAGCAGTCGGTGGGGTCTGGCCCCAGGGACAGCCGGTGCTTCCAGGGCCATTCCTCACAAGCCACAGTCAGGTGTGTTCCATGGAAACGTGTGAGTTCTGGGACTTTGTCAGCGAAACAGATTATTTCTAGTCAATTAGAGCAGGCAGAGGGCTCAGCCCTCAAAACTACTTTGCTTCCAGAAGTTATTCAAGCCCTATGGAGCCACATATATTTGCTTATTAATGAAGTGACTGTGCTGGCCGAGCCTCCTTCCGCTCTCTGGAGCCGAGCGTGGTGTGGAGAGAAGCTGAGCCTGTCCTGTCCCGGAGCCTGAGGAGGCTCAGCTGCACAGCTCATTTCCTATTTGCATGCCCAAAAGCCCAGCTGGGCACAGGCTCTGCCCCTGCAGCCAGCAAGGTGCGTCCTGCAGGTGTGGGTGGTGACTCACCCTGCGCCGGCAGCACCCACGGGTTATCTGCGTCCTGCGGCTCCCGGTGCTTCCCCGGCACAGGCAATTCCAAGCACACCCAAATAAAGTCCCAAATCAGTCCTGTCTGGCCTCACCCTCTTTCTCAGCAGAGGCTTTGGATGGTTTCCACGTCTCATTTTCTCTTCCTCCCAGAGGAAGTCCGCCCAACAAGCAACTCCCTGTGAAGGCCTGAGCCAGAAGGTCAGAGCTCGCTGCTGTCCTGCCCTCCCGATCTCTCCTGAGCAGAGTGACAACCTCCAAGTCTCTCCTACACCCCAGATGGGTTTTCCTTTTCCCCACACACAGCATCCCGTTCCTGGAGAAGTCCAGTTAACTCCTCCTGCCCCCATTAGCCCCTTCTCAGCCCCAGCACTCTGTACTGTGGGTGGCACAGCCTGGATTGTGGGAGCCCCAGGTGAGCTCTGGAGCTGGGGGGGATCACTGGGAGTTGATACCTGTCCCACTGATAACCACAGGGAGACACAGGCAATGAGGAACTGCACATGGAAATTAAACACCCATGGCATCCCCCTTTCAGCAGGGCCTGTGGTGACAGGATGTGGGGAATGGCTTCCCACTGCCAGGGGGTAGAGATAGATGGGATATTGGGAAGGAATTCCTGGCTCTGAGGGTGGGCAGGCCCTGGCACAGGTGCCCAGAGAAGCTGTGGCTGCCCCATCCCTGGAAGTGTCCAAGGCCAGGTTGGACAGGGCTTGGAACAACCTGGGATAGTGGAAGGTGTTCCTCCTTACAGCTGGAGGTTGGAACAAGCAGATCTTTAAGGTCCCTTCCACCCCAGCCCCTTCCATGGTTCTATAAACAGCTGGCTGAAGCCTCTCAGTTCTGGCTACTCTTTCCAAACTCATCGGAAATACTAAAATACACTGATTTTGGTTTGCCATCCCTCGGGAACAGTGGTATTGTTCCCAGCCAGCAGTGAGGAGCTGTCAGGATGCCCAGACCATGACATGACTGGCTCAGTGCCTCTGATAACCCCAGTTTCACTGGAAATGACGGGGCTGGGCTGGACATCCCAGTGCTGTGGCTTTGCCAGGCTCCAGTGCAAATGTGTGGCAAAGGCACTTCCTGGAGACAGACACTTGAACAACTGAATGTTATCACTGCCAGCTGACCATGACCAGGACTGATTTCAGATAATCTTCACAGGGACCTGAGGAACAACCCACCTGAGCAGAGGTTGCTCCATTAATCACTTTGGCTACAGCTGAGAGTCACCAAACCGAGCGAGGTTTGAGGTTCACTTCTCCATCTGAGACTCCGTGTCACACTGTGACTGGATACTGTGCTGAAATGCAGCTGCCGGAATTATGGAGGTGGAAGACCTTTATTTAGCCCAATCTTCCATCATGAAACCTCCTCCAGACTTCCAGCAGCCCCCTCCCAGAGCGCTGAGTAACAGGACCAGCCAGCTGCCTGCCGTGACCTCCCCCGAGCCGCCGAGCCCTGTGTATTTTGGATACCAAACTATTTCCATCAGAAAGTAACTTCCTCAGAAAGTTAGTGGGAGATCTTTGGGTTTAGTTTTCTTATGTTTTTGGTTTGTTATTTTTTAAATACAGATAAATTCTATTTTTGTTTGCAAAGAAAACTGCAAAACCTCCTTTAACCATAAAGCAATCTGGAAGCACATCCTGCCCTCACTCGGGTGCCCTCGGCTCTCCCTAGGCCAGCCATGGCTGTCATTTTAGGCATCACTTAGCAACCCTTATAGGCAAGAGTTTGTGCTGTGCTGGGGTCACCACACCCACCATCACATCAAACATCCACACAGCCAACTTTCCAGAAAAATGAAATTAAAAAAAAAAAAAAAGACATCAACTCTTTTGGCATCTCATTCCCACTACTCAAACGGTACCAATTTGGGGTGGAAATTCCCTGGCAGCAGGTCCTATTTCCATTCTGTGTGTTGTTGAGAAACGTGGTGAGGAGGGGTTTGGGAGATGAGCTGGGGTGTGCCAGAGCTGCAGCCCCACCCTGGCCTCACTCAGGCTCCTTAAACATAACCCCAGCACGATGGGGACTGGTGGGACCCTGTCACGGTGCCTGTGGTTGCTGAGCTGTAGGTAACGGTGTTCCCTGATCTCCTGGACAGGGATGCTCCCAAACTCCACAGCAGGAGAATCCACAGTGCAGTTCTGTGAAGAGGTAGGTGCACAAGCACCACACACCCTGCACCTCTCCTACACACAGACACACATCCCTGCCAGACCAAACTCGGCTCATG
The DNA here is from genome assembly GCA_035583235.1 of Hafferia zeledoni. Taxonomy (NCBI): domain Eukaryota; kingdom Metazoa; phylum Chordata; class Aves; order Passeriformes; family Thamnophilidae; genus Hafferia; species Hafferia zeledoni. The sequence continues at coordinate 1,287,024 of JAWWEV010000024.1, forward strand.
CAGTGGAAGCAAGAGCCCTTATCCTTGGTCAGGAGAGTGTGGAAACACATGGATATGGCATTCCCATGGCAGGAATCTGCTCCTGCCTCTGGTGCAGGTCCAGCTCCCAGCTAAGGACAAGATGCAGGTGGCCAAAGGAAGGCCTGACCTTCATCCCACCACCCCCCAGGACAACCAGCCATTTGGACAACTTCTCTCAGCTGCCTCAGGAGGCACCTTTAATCACACACAGCTCTCCCTGTGAATCGTGTGCCCCCCACAGCGCTGCCATGGAGCTGCGATGGTGCCACCAGGGCTGGCAGGAGGTGACACACAAGTCACATCCCCGCTGGGACACCGATGATCCACCATCCCTTGCCACCACTGTCCTATCTCATTTCTTTCCAAACACAAGGCATGGGAAAGCCCTGGAGCCTGACCCCAGCCACGCACCAAGGCAAGCTGAGGAGAAGGGCAGTGACTCAGGAGGGGGTGCCAGGTCAGCCCGGTCATGGGGGACCCACCAGCACTCCTGTTCCTGGGGGAAGTGGGATGGGGAAGAGGAGTGTGCCCAGTGGGCACACAGTGGCACTGCTGGGATGGCTTCCCATGGAGATTTGGAAACCAGTGCTCGTTCTCGTGTCTCTCACAAGGGCAATGTGAGTGTTACCTTTGTATGTCTGTCCAGCTGCCCCCTCCCTCAGAATTCTTAATATAAAGTTTTTCCTTATTTTTATTGCTGGTACTATCACTCAATTGTCATATTTTAGCTCCATGGACAGTTTCTTTATCATATTGTCTGCTCTGGGGCTTTTTGGGATGAAAAGCCCTGTGTAAGTTTAAAACTCCATCTTTCAGTGCCATTAAAATTTCGTAGAAATAATATAACCCCTTCAATTCTGGAAAGTCATCGTGATTCAGGATTTAATCTTTACCTGTCCTTGGCCAAGCACAGTCTTGTGCTCCACCAGCATGTCTGAGCACCTGCCCTGAAGTGACACCACACCAGAGTTCTGCTGCTGGGCTGGTGATTGATGGGTTTTCACTGCTTGGGTAAATTAAGGAAAGAAGTGAAGTAGTGAAATGAATAGAAGCAAACCCACAGCTTTGTTAGAACTGCACTACCCCCCTTTCATCAAAAATGTGATTTCTGCAGCCTGGATGGCAATGCCTTGTCACTTCAATGTCACATTATGGCCCACGACACCCAGGAAACCAGAGCAGCACAAATCCTGTGCTGTTCCCTGCCTTCCTTCCCCAAGGCAAAGAATTAGGAACAGCGAAAACAAAATCATGGGACTGAAATAATAAGAATTAAAAAAAAGAAAGAAAGCAATCACAAGACCGGTGGTTTGGAGCTGGGTGGCGCAGGGAGGGAACCCACAGCCACTGCACCATGGGCAGCACACAACCCCTCTGCCACACAGGGACCTCTGCTCAGGCTCTCACCAACTCAACACACCACACAGAACCTCCTCAGCTGGAAGTTCTCCCTCCTTTCTGCCCCTTTCCAGCTCCTCAAGCCTGCACCTGAAAAGAAGGCACAGAGGAGCCAATCTGATTTACTGAACCTTATCCTTTTTTTGACCCTATAAGGAAACATCCTTTCTCCTCCATGAACATTTCAAACCCTGCACATTTTGGGAATGAAAGCTCCTCTGTGTGTCTACAGCGAAAGAGAGACTGTGAGTTCCCACCTGGGGCTCTGGGACTGAGGAAGGCAGGAGAGCACACAAGCTGCCTACCATTTCCCAGGAGATGGTTCAGCCAGATTTAGGAAAAACTGAGCAGTCTCCTGTGCCAGGCCCCATGGCAGATGCTGGGGGAAGGCAGGGATGGAGCCCAAAGCCTGTGCTGAGGCTCATTGCCAATGATGCAGCACAGAGTCCGTGCTCAGCGGCGCAGACACCGCGCTCGGCTCTCCCAGGGACCCCAAACCCTTCTGGTCTGCACCCAAATGCATTATTTGGGGTCCCCTTGCCCTGGTCTGTGTGGGAAGAGAGATGTTGACCATACCTAGAAGTCCTGTCACTCCCCAGTGACTACAGAGGGATCTCAGAAAGTGTCTCCTGCCCTGTGGCCTCTGCATCAGAGAAGAAGCTTTGCCAGGTGTGTTGTCCACCTGCCCTCCATGGCTGGAGTCAGGGAAAGGGATGGGGTGACACCTCCTGCCCAAACACACCTCACAGGAGGTGACAGCACCTCTGGGGTCTCCTGTGTGCATCACCTGAGCACCTCACACACGCTGGCACACGCACACAATGCTGTGGCTCCCTGTGCCTTCCAACAGCAGGACAGTGGGATTCCTGCACTGGGACAGGGGATTCCGTGACCATCATTACCCCAAGGGCAGGGGTTTATGATGAGATCAGCACTGTGTGAGTGTCCCTTTGCTTGGGATGCACATGGACACTGACTATTCATACCTCCTTCATCTCCCTCCATTACTCCTTGTCCATTGGTCCTGAGGGCCATTTTCCAAAACTTCAGGCTAAGGCCACTGAATGTTCCTTGGCTGCATCACTGTACAGCTCGTCACAGGTAAATTATTTTGCTAAATCCCTTGAGCAGTTATTCCCTCAACAAGAACAGCACTAAGAACCCCAAAAGTGCTGCAGCAGAAGGCAACCTGCACACTGCTGGAGCACCTCTGCCTTTGGAGCCTCTTCACTCATGCTGGCAAATCCAAGTTTGCCGTAACCCAGATCGCCTGACTCCTGGTCTTGTGCCTGGATCACAAGATGATCTCTCCCTCTGCAAGAGCACCGGGAGCGAGGGATGAAACATCACTTGTGTTGCCCAACACCTCCCCCACGGACATGCTCCACTTAGACCTTGGTACATGGAGAAGAGCCAAAACCCAGGGCAACAACACACACCCCTCCTGGGCAGCCTGTGTGGGGCTCTGCCCTGAGCTCCAGCAGCAACTCTGAGCTGTCAAAGGGTTTCACTCCAGTCCTGGTAATCCCTGACTTGTACAGCACAGATTTGGGACCAAGGTGAAGCTCAGGCAGGCAAGTCTATACCATGAGCAATACCAGCTTTGGCCATGGGAAGTCTTGTTTTGGGGGAAAAGAACCAAGATAACACCCTGGAAACTAAACACAACTTTCTGCATCCCCTCTTTTTCTCCTTCTGAGCCCAGTGAGGCCCCACTGCATTCCTGAACAAATGCAATGCATCAAACTAATTAATATGGAAACTGGCCCCAGCCTACAGTAAGGATTCAGTATTAAGGTAAGTTTTACTCAATGAAGCATCTTTATAAACTGAAGCCTCAGGGATTCATCTCTTCAGGGTATCCCTGTTTCCTGTCCTGCCCCAGAGCCCACTCAGAGGCTTTCCACTGGCTGCAGTGGACTTTGGATCAGAGTGGTGATTCAGACTGCAAACTGCAGCAGCCAGTCAGCCTCAGGTCCTTAGGGGTCCTTAGGCTCTTAACTGGGGCCAAACTGGGGAGAACTGGGGAGCCCAGCCCCGCTCTCCCTCCTCTGTGGATCCATTGCTGGAGCTGCACAGGGGCACGAGCTCTGCTCTGCATGGACCAGAGATGCTCAGGCTCCCTGAGTGCCACAGACACACCTGCTCCTTCTTCTTTGGGTTTGAGTTCTAAATTGTCCCAACATAAAGTGAGGATCTCTGGAGGCAGAAGCAAAGCCAAGGAATGTGCTGTTGGTATGGATGCTCCAGGTCAGGTGCTTGCTTTGCCTGTATTTACACGCTTTGGGGAGTCATTCCCTGCCTTGCAGAACTGCTTCCATGCAGTGTTAATGTTTCCCAAGCATCCTGGAGCTCACTCCACATTCCTTCTCATTAGTGAAGTGACTTTTTCTTTCTGTAATCAATAACGACCCTCATTATCTAAATTATCTAGAACTAGATAACTTGATATATAATAAAATTTGATAATTTGAAAATATAAATGTTTTATTGATCACATTTTTACTGATCCAAATTGCACTGTCTCCTGAGGAGACAGACACCACAGCTTTGCATTACCCTGCTCTCTCCCCCTTGGCTTGACCCACTTTTCCCTCTCTTTTCAGTGGAATCAAACCCCGTAACTAACCTTTAAGGGTTCCTCAGTCTTTGTTTTGTTCCTATTAACCTTCTGTTTCTCTGGATAATTCTGCAGCCAAGAGTAGGTGTGACTCCCACGGCACAAGTCTCGCTGTGCTGTTGACTCATGTGCTGTGCTCGCTCAGCCAGCTCTTGTGGTGGGGAGGCTTATGCAACGTAGCGAGGTCTCCTGGAGCATATGCTCTTACTCGAGCTGTGAGATCTCGGCGTGTTCTCTCTGCTGGATGAGACCCACGGTGCTGGTGGGCCGTGCCGCGGGCACACGCTGTGCCACGAGCCCTGCTGTGCCCCGAGCACGCACAGGAGCTGCCAGACCCTGCACAGCCCTGGGAAAGGGGCTTTGGGCACATCCTCCCTCCCCTCTTAACCTAAAAATCAGGTATCTGCACAGAGACGCTGCCTGGCTCCCAGCGTGGGGGTTCTGCAGCCCACTGCCCTCCCAGGCACAGGGAGCTCCCAGCCAGGAGCCCTCCCTCCTGGTTTTCTAAAGGCCACTCAGTTCTGTACAGAGATTATATAAAGTGAACTTAACAGACGGTCAGATTTGGCCTGTCATGTTGGGAGGGCTCTCACACAGGTTTTTTTTTAGGAGGGAAACCAGCAAGACATGTGGTGAAAAACACCCTATAGCTTGTAACTCCTGTCTCCAAGATCCAGCCATCTGTTCCCATGAACTTCAAGTGAGAAGCAGCCACCATTTTGAAGGCAGGCACTTAAAAAAGTGAGAGGATTCAGCCCTCAATTCCTTGGGCAGGAACCGGCCCTGATGCCTGTCTGAAAGGCAAACCTCTCTGCAGGAGATCCTGTCCCTGCACAGGGGAGCAGCAGCTGAGCTAAAAATTAGTACAATCCCAGAATGGTTTGGGTTGGGAGCGACCTCAAAGCCCATCCCATTCCACCCCCTGCCCTGGGCAGGGACATCTTCACTAGCCCAGGTTGCTCCAAGCCCTGTCCAACCTGGCCTGGGACACTTCCAGGGATGGGGCAGCCACAACTTCTCTGGGCATTGAGGGGCTCCTTGTCCCTCCTTTCTCTCCAGGTAGATTTGAAGCCACAGCTTCTCTGGATACCCTGTGCCAGGGTCTCCCCACACTCTAAGTAGAGAATTTCTTCCTAATGTCTAATTTTATCTCCCCTCTTTTATTTTGAAGCCATCTCCCCTTGCCCTATATGCAGCTGTCCTTGTTCATTCCTGCTGCTTTGCCCTCTGTGCAGGAGGGGGTGAGCTGGGCTGGTTTGGGGTCCCCACGGCCCCAGGTGGGACCCCTGGACCGGCAGCAGGCAGGAGCCAGTGGGATCCCCGCCTCTGCTGTTTCCACCACGACTCATTGCCACCCAGCCCATAAACCCACAGGATTCATAAACACAGAAATAAAACCTCCTTAAAGCCCCGCTGTGGAAAGGAAAAGCCCCTGTCCCGCTGCCCAGCCCGCTCGGGTTGGAGCCAGTTCTGCAGTGAGAGCAGCTTTGGGGCGAGGTGTCCCCACGTCACTGCCCTTGGCTGGGGCTCCCGTGCAGGGTGGCGGAAACATTAACCTGGGCTGGCCGTGGCACCTCTCCCAGAGGAGATGAAAGCAGCAGCTGCTGATCTGGAAACGACTGTGGCACTGCCACATGCGAGCGCAGCCACCGGCTCTGCAAACGTGCTGCAGGAAATGACTAAACATTCAGGGCTTGTTATTGAGCAGGATTCCTGGAGACACGTAGGTGGTGTGGACAGCGTGGTATGTGCATTAAAGTGCAATTTAGGTCAATGATTCTTTGAAAGGACCATTCTTCCTTTTTGCCCCCTCCCCTCCCTTTCTCCCTTCAGGGACATTTGCTATTCAAAGATTAACTTTTCCAGCTCTCTTTTCCAAACGGTTCCCATCAGCCCAAAATTAAATTAAAAAGGGGGGAAAGACAGTAGGAATTGCCCTGCTTTAATATTAAAATCTCTCTGCAATTTTTTCTCATTTTAGCTATTTTTAATGCTGAAAAAGAATTCCAAAGAAGCTTTAGAGGGAAGAGTGCGTGTTCAGACAAAACCAATTGTATTTCATGAGGTGTCTGAGTCTCACTTTTTAACAGGTGAACCCAAAGGGAGAGCCAGCCCCGGGGAGAGCGGCCAGATCCGGGCTGTGGGAAGTGTCAGCACAGCTCCAGCTCATGCCGAGGCGTGCCAGGGCTGAGAGCCACCTTTTCCATGGACCCTCTGGTGCCCAGCGGTTCCTGAAGCACCTCCAAGAATGTGGGGAGGTGCCTCCAGCACTGCCCCAGCACAGAGACCTCATCAGCAAACACAAACGTTCTCCAAAAGCTGCAAAAGCTCTGCTGCATAAATCCAGCATTATCTCATCGATCACAGTCACATTACTGCAAGGAAAACTAGTGCATCCACCTCTCTTCATGGATTCAAAGGCTCCCTGCCCTCCTGGGAGACACAGAAACCCAGGGGAGATGAGGCTGCCATGGAAAAGTGTTTCATCTCCTGCAGTGGGAGCAGAGCCACAAGACTCCCAGGTTTCTCCTCATCGTGGAAGGGGCTCTGACACCATTTTCAGTGGGAGGCAGAGAAATCCCAACCTGGAACTGGTGGCAGATCTGCAGCAGGGCTGGGGAAGGGAGATGGGTTTGTCAGAGGACAGGCCTCTAATGCAGGAGTCATGAGAGAAAAGGTCTCTTTGCTAAAGAAAGACAAATAAATTGTTGATGGTGATGCAATTTCCTGCAGTGAGAAATTCTGAAGAAATAAGAATGACACCAGGCAGAATGCTGGTCTTCTCAGGCCATCTACTTTTTTTTTCCAACCAAGGACCAGCTAAACAAAATCCCAAGAAAAGCTCATTTGTATCCATTTAATTATTTAATCAATAGCTCTGTTTCAAAGCTCCTCCTCACCCTCACTCCAGCAAAGCCTGGTGTCCCTCAAGTCCTGGGATATCCAGGGCACAGCAAGGCATTTCAGGGGGGAATTGTTACGGGAGTTGAATTTCAATAAAATTCCGTTAAAAGGCACTAAATTAAATGGACAGAGCGAAAGAGCAGCTGGAAGCCTTTCCAAGGCTGACCTGTGTGTTGGGGCACAGGAGCTGGCTCTGAGGAAGGCGAGCGCCCCACTGGGATGTCCAGCTCATCCCCATGTCCTCCCAAAAGCTCCAACTGTCCTGCAGCTGCCAAGTGGGCAGCGAGCAGGGCAGGCAGGATGGAGCTGGGTGGATTGTCTCCTCTCCTGGCCAGGACATCACCTCCAGCAGCCCCGTGCCCCAGGCATGAACCCGTCCCCTCCTGACCCAGCAGATCCCAACACCAGTTGACTCATCCTGACATTTAACTGCTGCTGGCTGTTGTTGAACCAGGGCAGGGATCACAACAGAACATAAATCCCCATAATTTTTTAAAGCTTTTTACTTTCTTTTGCAAGTCCCTTCTCCAAGTGTTTCCAGAATGCATTTGGAGTGAAGGAGTGGCTGTGGCTGATTCCGAGGTGCTCCCGATGGTGACCGGGCAGTGCTTGTCTAGCAGTGAACGTTTTCTGGGAAGAATTTTTCACATCATTGGAAAACCTCAACTGAACTTGAGATGTTTCCTCTGGAGACTCCCATCAGCTGGAATGCACATCCTCTTGGTTAGGGGATCCACAAGAGAACTGGAGAGGGACTTTGTCCAAAGGCCTGGAGGGACAGGAATGGCTTCCCACTGCCAGAGGGCAGGGTTAGATGGGATGTTGGGAAGAAATTCTTCTCTGTGAAGGTGGGCAGGCCCTGGCACAGGTTACCCAGAGAAGCTGTGGCTTCTCCATCCCTGGGAGTGTCCAAGGCCAGGCTGGACAGGGCTTGGAGCAACCTGGGCGGGTGGAAGGTGTCCCTGCCCATGGCAGGGGGTGGAATGGATGGGCTTTAGGGGCCCTCCCAACCCAAACCATTCTGGGATTCTATGGAATCAGGATGAGTCAGACCCATGGTAAAGGGACTGTGCTTTCACATGAACCCCAGTTTTAGCAGAACTTCCCTGTGGTGATGGGCTGTGGGAACACTTTTGGGTGTGAATCTCACAGGAATTTCTCAAAAGGCATGAAAAAGTTAAATGCAAAAGGCCTCAAAACAACCCCTTTGCTGATGCAAAACACAATGCACAACTGTCATTAGTTTTCTCACATTTCCTTCCCCACCTCTCCCTTGCTCCTGGTTCATATTGCTCCTGAGGTTGGGAGCAGACAGTGGCACCACCAACCTCTCAACAGCAAGCTTTGCCTTAGCCAATTTTCCAGCATTAACTGCCTCCCAAGGCCATTTGTTCTGAGGTATAAAGCCTTTTTTTTCCTCGGGAATTGATCTGGCAATGCTTTTGGGAGTGCTGCCAGGGAAAGAGTGTCCCTACTGCTCCTTCATTACCATCACAGCTACGGGACCTCTGCTGCTGGTCTCAGGATCTTGGCTGCAGTTCCTGAGCCTGAACAATCTTTCCAAATGCAGGGAATTCCCTTTGGATACAGGGAGAGGGATAGTCACAGGAAAGCTTCAACTGCCATTCCTCACATGTATTCCTTGATGCCCCTCCAGGCAGCTGCTCACACCACCTCTGTGCTGGCTCCATCAGGCTTCAATCCAGCCCAGGATACAAAGGTCAATAAACCCCCCAATTTTACAAGTGCAGATGCAAAATCAAAATATAGGAGATCTTCACTTTTTTTTCTCTTAACCCACTTAAAGGCCTTACACAGCATAAAAAGTGTTACTGGAGAGAATAAAGAGATGTGCAAATACTGGGTGTGATTGAAACAAGAGCAGCTCATACAAACGTGGTAAGGAGCTCCTACATTACTACTCGTAGGACAGGGAGAAGCTGCAGTGATCACTGCAGAGTTCCTGCTCCCAGCAGCTCCTCACCCTGGTCCCTGGATTAGGGGAGCAGCAGCACTCTCTCCTCTGCTCTGTCACCACCCTGACCTTTCCCAATCACCACTCAGTATCTTGCCTGTCACTGCTATGTATTTTCACTCCAGACACTCTCTCTGGAGCAGTTATTACTCAGAGATGTAATTGCTCAGTGCTCCCTCAAGTCACAGATGCAAGACATCAGAAGACATTTAAGACTCCAGCTTCTTTGAGACCCCAAAGCACGAAGAAAAGAATTTTCCAGGAAAACTTAGGGAAAACCATAGCTATGATCCAGGATGTCTAACCCATGAAGTCACCTCAATTCCTTATTTTAAACAAGGATGACTTTACATTAACAATGACTTTGCCCTTTCGTACTGCATCAGCTAAACACCTCGAGTTTGGGGTTCCCAGAATCACAGAATCATCTGAGTTGGGAAAGACTTCCAAGATCATCGAGTGCAACCCTTAAACCCTGGTTTGGGCCCAGGGACAGTGTGGTGTGGAGCTCACGTGCTTCCCAGTAACTCCACTTGACCACATGACTCAGCACAGGGATCCCACGCTTCCCATCGCTGCTCAACGCTGCAACACAGATCTCTGCTTTCATCTCAAATCATAACATGGGTGGGATTTGTTTACGCTGGTGGAAGGATGTCAAGAGCCAAGCCGGTGACCACAAGTGTTAGGAACTGGCAGAAAGGGCAGCAGCTGTTATGATGCAAAAGTACATATTTGCCTGAAGACTCTGGCTAGAAAACCAGCAGAGAAATCCAGACTGATTCATGCTCTGCACCCTCCCCAGACGACTTCCTATGGCCACGCCAGCTCCTGCAGCAGCCGGAGCCCAGCCAGAGTGCTGGCTGCCCCCAGCCAGCTGTGCCAGCTGTGCCATCCACCCAGACCATGGCTGGGACCAGGCACTGCCTCCTGTGCCAGTTAAACACGGACTGCTGGGCCAGGAAGAGTTCTCTTTAATCAAAGTACAGCAGTGAAGTAAGATATTAAACGATGGTTTAACTACAGCATCACCAGCTGAATCACAGCAGCTGAGCAAGCAACCAGTGCCACAGCCCCTGTTCCCCCGGTGCCAGGGAGCCCCAGGGGAGCAGGGGAAACCAGGCAGGAATGCTCAGGGCTCCAGCACCTGCACTGCCACATCCACCCAGCCACAGCCCCGTGGCAAGGCCAGCAGAGAAATGCCCACGTACTCCCTATTTGCAAGTGGGAGTAAAACACTATAAGCCTCATCTCTGTGACTTGATGCAGAAAAACCTCCTCATTTGAGGGACAAAAGTCAGGGAAGTGGGAGAAGTTGCCCTTCAAGATGTGAAGTCTTGGAAATGTGGGCTGAAGTTGGAGCTCATCAGTAGACTCCACAAGTTAATTTACAATCTGTAAGCACACCCCTCCCTCAGCCAGAGCTTCCAATTTACCCTTCCACGGATTAGGAAAAGACATAGAAACAACTCTGTGGGGTTTATGTGATATTAAATGAGCATAATATGCTGCCTGAAGAAGCTTTCACTGTCATCTGTCCTGGTTTTGGCTGGGGCAGATTTAGTTTTCTTCTGGTCACTGGTACAGGGATGAGTTTTGGATTTAGGATAAGGATAATGCTGTTAACACACCAATGGTTTAGTTGTTGCTGAGCAGTGTTTACATTAATTCAAGGACTTTTCAGCTTTCTACCCCCAAAATAATTTCCCCTAAAAGTTCATAAAAACTACAGTTATCCCAGATTGATGGGGTAATTCAAATTTCCCAAGATTTGCAATAGTGGCCACCACACCTTGACTGTCAGTGAAAGGTGGTTTTTCCCCCCTCACTAGCCATACATCCCAGTATTTCACTGCCAGCAGCAACACTTGTAGGTGCTCCTCCTAATTCTATCCAGCAGCACTCTCAGAATCAAGCACCAGTCCTAGATATATCAGTATCAATCAGCAGTACCTTCCTCTACTCCCAAATTGCTTGATTTGTGCCTGCCAAGTCAGGACAGGAATCCTCAAGAGAAAAGCCAGCCCATCAGGCTTTGGGATTTTGGGCAGTCCATCCTGGGGTGGGACAGGCTTTCCCCCTGCCAGGAGACAAAGCTGCAGATCAGCATGGTCAGCTCCTGGGAGGACTAACACCTTCATGGGGTAAACAGTGACTGGTTACTGTCAAGGGGGAAAATGGGCTGCTCTGTAGAGAAAGAGCATCAACCACCCCAGAATGTCCTGGCTTTACAGAAAAGAATGAAGACCCCTTGGGAGTATTTGGTTGGAGTAAAACCTGCTCCAGGGTGACTTGCTCTGTTCTGCTGGTGGCAGAACAACCTGCAGAGCTCCATATGTGACAGCAGCACAGTGAGCAAGACTCCACTGGTGCCAGGGGTGAATTTTATGCCCCTGCTGTATTCCCAAGATATCCTCATTCCCTCCAAGTCAGAAACAGTTTGGAACAACGGGCTGCTAATTTTGGGGAGGGTGGCAGCCTGTTTTTTCCCACAGTGCTTATAACAAGACCTCTACTCACAGTAACATCAGCAAATTCTCTCACCCAGCCAGGAGTGAACATCTGAGCATGTTGCTCAACCACACCACAGGCAACAAAGCCATCAGCTGACAACCCCCAAACCCTCCAGCACAGCCCTCTGAGCAGGATGGGAGAGGGCCAAACACCAGTGCCATCAGCAGATGAACCGCTTGGCAGCTGCTCTGCCTTCCCTATCTGATGGGGTTTGGCCACACAGCTCACACAGACCTCCCTGGACCACCCATGTGTGGAGAACCACCTCCCTGGGGAGGGCTCTGGCACCAGCACTGGGGGCTGAGGTCCACAGGGGCTGAAAAGCTCTGGTGATACACTTTGTTGTTTGGAGGGACATGCTGCCAGCAGGGCAGGGGACCCACAGCACTGGTCTCCTCCAGCCAGTGATGAGCCCTGTGCCCCACAGCCACCACGTCCCCCAGCACGAGGCTGCCTGGCTGCAGAAAGTAAGGGCTTGAAAATCCAATCACTGAGGGTGCCACGTGCATGTTCCCACATAACCACGTCCCTTTGGGTTGTGTGCTGAGGAATTTCAAAGAATTGCATTAAGGAGCCCAATGCATAATAAAGAAATGCAATGATTTCCCTGCTTTTGTCTCCCTCCTCTTCAGTTTTGCATCAGCTGTTTCCCCCTCCTGCATTAACTTCAAACTCTCCCTTTCCCTGCAATTACAGCACAGAACCCCCAGAAATGCAGTGATTTCTCTGGGCTCTCCAGCCTGAGCTTACTGCCCACACCAGATTTATGCTGTGTTTGTTTATTTGATGGCACAGTTAGGAAACTCAGAGTGGAAACTGTGCATGGGATACACACAGATCACAGCAAGACCTGGCAAAAGCACCTGGGAACTCTCTGCCCTCCAACCAGAGCAGCATCAGGCCACACTGCAGTCACAAGGAGAACATCACTGCCTTTCTCTGGGAGAAGAATCACCCATTTCAGCAGGGCTACACACAGAGCTGGGTGACCAGCACCCAGCCTGGGGCCACTGGCAGACACAAGGTTCCCAGCTTTGGTTTCTCTGTGGGCTGCAGCCTTTGGGATCAGACCTCGCCTCCTCCATTTTTGTCTCATTGCTGTGAAAACTGCAGCAGAAAATCATAGAATCCTAAAATGGTTTGGGTTGAAAGGTATCTTAACACTCATCTTGTTTCACCCCTGGCCACAGGCAGGGACACCTCCCACCAGCCCAGGTTGCTCCAAGCCCTGTCCAGCCTGGCCTTGGACACTTCCCAGGATGGGGCAGTCATAGCTTCTTGGGGCCTCCCCACGCTCTGAGTAAATAATTTCTTCCAAACATCTAATCTAAACCACCAAGCATGCTGGGCCCATGTCTCCAACCTTTGTCCGTAGTTAATCACATCCAACTCACAGGCTTTGCTAGCACTGAAAGTCCTGCTACTCCACTTTCTGTCCCTTCTGTCACAACAGTGTTTGAATGCTGTAGGACACATCAAGGACATTTCTCTTAGCTGTATACAAACAGAAACTCCTGTGGGACTCTTTGACCAGTTTAGTTTTGTTTTACACAACACAGAGCAGCACAGCCAACACTGAAAATGGCACACAAGTATGAAAATCCAACAGGAATGAGAGTCGCCATCCTCCCTCCCTGCTTTGAGGTCAGGTGGTGGCCAGGCAGGCACAGGAGAGGTTTCTCCTCTGGCCACCAGCCAGCACTAAAGAAAAGCCAAACCCAAGCACCTGTTCCTACCGTGCTCGTACCATTTCTGCTCCCACCTCTGAGGCCCATGACTTACTTGGATGCTATTCCAAAATCTCCTTCTTCCAGCTCCAAACCAAGACTTGAAATTATTAGAGGGAGTAATGCCTCTCAGGGCAGAATGCAAATTTAAAACACTTGTCCCAAATAACAGGAGGTAGTAATTAGGCTCCAGCACTTCCCAAGCAGCATCCCTCAGCTACACCCTTTCCTGCACTGATGTAGGACACTTGCTGTTAAAACACAGGGTGGTTTTCTTTATCTGTGTCATAAATCAACTCTTCTCTTTTCATTTTCTTCCTTCACTCTGTCCTGGCGGTCTATGAGCTTTGCCCTCTGCTTGTTTCAACCTTTGGCTTCTTGTTGCTGTTCTTTATCCTGGTCCCACTTTTTTTTGCTTTTCCCCTCAAGGTGTCTGCTTCCTTAAATAGTTCTCTCTCTCATTCTTTCCCCACTTTCCTTATCATCTTCTCTTTCTCACAGTTACCCAGTGTCTCCTTCCTCTTCCCCAGGCTTTCCTGCAAGGCCAATTTGCATCCTTTCTCAATCACATCAAACAGGAGATTTCAATTTAGCAGCAATCAGGGAAACACCTCAGACATCCACATGGCATCAAAGCCTCCTGTCACCTCTGTTCCCCAAATCCCACTGAACTCTTGGTCTGTGCAGCAGAAGCTCAGATTCACCTTGCAATGAGGTGATGCTGCTGTCACCCCCTGGCACTGAGCCATTCCCAAAGCCACCCGTCTGCTCCAGGTGACTGTGTCTTGTCTGACCATACACACGTCAGCCACACCTCTCCAGGCCAGGAAGGGCAGCTTTGCTGCTCTGGCCATGCAAAAAGTGAAGTGAATGATGCCAACTGCCAAAGGATGAGGCTGAGCTTATGGCTGTGGCAGGACCAGATGCCTGAGGCAAAATAACAGGGACACGAGTTCCTTGCCCTGCTAGTGCCCATGCCCTCAGGGAGCAGCAGAAAGCTAAAGAAAACAAGTCTTTTGGAAGTAGATACATTCATTATAATCTGATTCCAATTCCTGACAAATACATGTTAAAGTTACCTCTGGAATCAGGGAATGGTCATAGATCTCCTCAAGCACAGGATCTGTATTTAAGAAGCCCTGTTGTTACAGTAAATCTACAAGAAAGTGTCCAGCTGGACTCCAGCTCTAGCCTCCAGTTCCCATTGTGCATCCCGACTGCCAAGTTAAAGACAGGCTGAAACTGAAATTCCAGGTAAAATATGTCAACCTAGAAACAGGTGTTTTCAGAAAGGGACATGGAAGCAAACCAAGTAAGGTTTTACATATCACTTTTTCACTCTCAAATTGTTTAAGGTAGAACATCTCCAGACCCTCCAAATGAGTCTCAGCCAAGGGTTCACATGCTGAGAAAGCAGAGGGGAAGCAGCGTAGTTCCAATTACACCAACCCAGGGCTCCAGGACTTGTTCTTCAGGCCAGCCAGGGAATTCATTTGAGTGATGTATCAATTGCTACATTTTTATTTTTTTAAGGCCTTCTAATTTATCTGGAAACTTAGTTGCTCTGATTTTGAGACTCTAGTCTGCACTTTGATCCCTCTGCAGCCACCACAAAAGATAGAAAATGGTTTTGTTGTAACCTGAAAGCAGCACTCTTGGGGCATCACCCATCAGGTGCAGGGGCTCTGGACATGCCGCAAGCCTCGCAAAGCAGGGGCAGTGCAAAGCTGGCACAGCACAGGTGAGAAGATCCATGTGCCAAGGATGTGCCATCGCTGCCCATACTGCGGGCAATGAGCTATGTCAGCTCCACCCACTCCTGGACACTTCCCAAGAAGAGACAGAAGGGTGATGGTGCAGAGGGCTGGCCTGCACCCCGGAACGAGGAGAGGGCACGGGGGCACACGGGGCAGCGCCCTGGCCTCAGCTGCCACTTGTTCCCACAGCTGCTTGTTCCCACAGTCCCTGGCGCATCCCTGCTCCAGGACCGGCACCCTCCTCCCACCCAGCCCAGGGCTGGTTTCACATCCTTCCAGCCCGGCATCCCTTCCCAAAGCAGCGGGAGCTGCCGGAACGCAGCTGCCACAGCGGTGCTTCCCACCACCCGGCCACCCTGCTGCCCAGCTGCTGCTCGTGGCTCCCTGTCTGGCACGGTCTGGGCAGTAACTCGGCCCGGAGCGGTTCGCGGTGCCCGAGCCGCGGGCGCACGGACGGAGCGGCAGCGGCGGCAGCGCCGGCGGGGAACGCCGCGCACGGCGCGCTCTATTTTAATCCCATCCAGGGTCTTATTGGAAGCGAGGCAGAGCCCGGCTGTGCAGAGTTAAGAATGAATCCCTATTTTTAGCCTGTCCCCGGTGAGGTAAGTGCGCGTGAGTCAGACGCCGGCGTGGGATGTTGCATAAGCGGAGCCTGCGCCGCAGCTCCCGGCGCACGGGGGTGCGAGGAGGAGGATGGAGGGAGCCTTCCCTCGCCGCTTCCTGGCATTGTCATTTCAAGACAGACCCTTCGCGGTATTTAAATGCAGGGTTCTTTCTTCCCTCCCCACCCCCCCACTTCGAAAAATTTAATTAGAAACAGCAGTAGGCTGGTTATGTAATGTGATTAATTGCAGCATTAGAGTGAAAAAATATAGGGCATACAGGTCTTAAAGATTCACATGCAAAGTCATGTGTGGGAGTGAGAGAGACAAGGGTGAAACGCAAGACTTATCTGTCTGATTAGGTGCTTTTCACGGGGCAGTGATTTATTCCCTGAGTAATTTCGTCAGAGGAATCTGCAGATAGCTAAAAAAAAAGCTAAAAAAAAAGAGCAAATAAACATCCAGGAGACAACGGAGCAAAACTGCTTTCACAGCACCTGGAAAGGTTAGTGCTGTACCTGTGAGCAGGATGTTCCCTCAGCTGCAGACCTGCCCCTTAAGAGCGCTCACTCACACCAATAAAAAGGAGGTTTTCCACTGAGTCATGATGAACGAGCTGCAGACACATGCAGACACTGCAGCGAACTTTCACTACGCTGGAACTTTGTCTGAGGGAATATGTGAAACTTCAGGATGAATTTTTTCCCCTGCCTTTTGTGAGCCTCTCTGCAGGGAAGCCCTGGAGCCCAGGCTGGCATTCCCTCCCACTGGTGACCTCCAAACACGCTGGAGGGTGCAGAGCTGTAAATGGTGTTGCTGTTGATTAAATCCAACCCAGTTCAATAATGGCAAGAAGTCACTGGTGTGTTTGATTGCTCAAGTGTCCTATATGTGTATGTCTCCGTTGCAAAACAACGGCTGTCTGGGTCTGACTGAGCAGCCCCACCACAAAAAGGAGCCTGGCGAGGCTGAGCCAGTGCTGCTGCGACTTGAGGAGGCATATCTGGCTGGGGTTTAGCATTGCAGTTTTTCAGAGTGAAAGAACTGCTGTTAATATTCATGGAAGGGAAGATGAAAAGGCACCGGAGAAGGGAGCTCGTGGCAGGGTACCAAGGATGTCTCAGCAGGTTTTATCCTGTGCTCTTGCTGGGAAGAGGAAGGTTCACAGCCTAAGTGTGGCTGTTCTTACACTGTAGATATTCTCCAGGACTGCCTTAATGTCAGCTACCCCTAAACTCAAATCGGGGGCTCTGGTGAATGAAGTATTAATTTAAGGCAGCCTGAGCTCCCTCTGAAGTGAAAGCTCTCCCCTCAGTGAGCTCAGTGTAGTTCTACAAAGCTTAATTCCTGGCAGCTTTAGCTGTAAAGCCATGGCTGGAAACACAAAAACCTCTAGACCTGATCTCTCCTGAATAAGAACTTAATTTGCTACAGCCATGCAATGATTTCAGAGGCTTCAGATTTGTCAAGCAGCAAAATGCTAAGATTCATTTAAAAACAATTTTAAAATTACCCCAGGTTTATGTCTTGTTTCTTGCTTTACTAATAAGAAAAACACTAAATGATTCATATTAAAAAATAGATTTCAAGAGTCTTCTCCAGCAGGCCCAGTGCTCACTCTGAATAGAGGCACTCCAAATGATAAATGCAGAAATTCCCTCCCACGAGGCTTCCAGTCTTACTGGAGCCATAATCAAGGGCGAGTGAACAGGCCAAGAAGTCCCAAGCCAAGAGCTGGGCTGTGCAGCTACATGGCATGGCAATATTCCTCAGCTGCTTTCCTGCATTGCTAAAGCTTTCCTCCCCCTGCACAGGTTAGCCAAGCATGAAACACATCCATGGAGTCAGCAGTTGACTTCATCTGTGCCAGTGCACATGTTAGAGATCACCTGAGCACACTTCCTTCTGCAGAACCTGTTTGTAGACAATTATCAGGCCAGATCCTGAAGATGCTGCTTGCTGAAAATTTCCCTGGAACCATTTTCCTGTGGAAACATTTTTCATCTCCTAGAAACTGGACAAAGCAAAACTGTTCAGGTCTGTCAGAGTTATCTAAGTGCACAGTAAAATATCTCTTGAAGAAATCAAGATCAAAGCTCGTGCAATTAGACAAACCAAAAGCAAGGGCACCTTTACTGAAGCTCATTAAAAATATCCTTTGTACTGCTCTCCTGCGTGGCACCCAAAGTCTCCCGAATAGTGTGGTCTAATGAGAATGCAGTGAGAGTTTTTTTCCTCCAGTATTTCTCTTTTCCATAGTTAGCAAATGTCATAGTTTAATTAAGGGATGTCAAAGGCACGGAGCGCTGCCCCGAGATAATCGTACCCTGCTGCTAAATAAATGCTGAGGTGAAGACAAGCAGGAACAGCCGCTGTGCAAACGTGAAATCATCAGGAGAGGACAGAGTTCAAAAATGGAGCTGACAATCCTTCATTCACAGAGGTGGGAGATATTTTTGCCACCATTGCAAACAGGCCCCTCTGCCCGGGTGCCTCTCGCAGCCCATCCTGAGCTTGCCAGTTCCTCTCCTGCCTGTTCGTGCTCCCACGTTGTCCCTTGCAGGAATATTCACTCCAGGGTATCTCACAGGTGTCTTCAGCATCCCCTGCGTGCTGCTGACACAGCCCTGTGGTTGGAGCAGCCCCCTGACCAAGGCAGGAGTGCCGGGTGCCAGTTCCCAGCACTGCCACAGCCACCCCTTGGCCCTGAGCCCTTCACCAAACACGTGCTGAGGGCTTGACCTCCAGCCATTTAAATCACTACAAAGGCTCCTCTCCTGGCTTCCTTTTGGGCCCTTACCAACAGTCTTTAATGTAGCCTTTGAAAGCTTGCAGGTCTGGATTTATTAATATTTACCAAAGCCCTTCCAGTCTTTGGCTGTTTGATTTTACAACCTTTTATGATTCTGGCTAGATAAAGTTTTCTTTTCCTGAAAGACAACCCAACTGTCTGCTCTCCTTTGTGTCTGCTCTTGCTCTCATGGGAAGGTTGTCTCCCTCTCCTTTCCCTTTTCCCCTAGTGATTTGATCATTCCAGCAGCAGTTTTGAGCTAACAGCTCTCTCTGTGCTGTGCCCTCTGATGAATCCATGACTTGCAAACCATCCTTATTTCTTGCTTGTCACCCTCATCTGGGTTCATTCACAGGTGACTTCACAGAACATTTTTTTGGAGGGGTGGTCTATGCTTTATTTCACCAATTACTCCCATTTCTCAACCTCTGTGGACAGATGATGCCACACATTATGGGTTCCCTCTCTTCAAAATTATCACAAAATTAATACACAGTTACTGTATTTACAGCAAGTATTTCCTTTTAATAGAAGAAGTGCCCTAAAAATAGCATGCTGGAGTCCCTGTAGAAGTTCGTTGACACAAAGTGCCCTGAAGATGGCTGGGCAGGGCTCAGGTCCCTGTTCGGTCTCAATCCCTATTCCTGATGAGGACATTGCCAGCCACACAGAAATAAAACATCTCTGTGGAATCACAACACCTCCTACAACTCCCTCTCAGCACTGCAGACAATGCCACCATGGGGCTACTGCATTTCCAGACTCCACAGGACAAGCAAGATGAATAAATTTTCTTGGATCCTGACAGATTTCTCACTGCATTAGTAACAAACAGCTGTATTTTGACTGGCTTTGATGTAAACTTTATCTGACCCACTGGTGAGGTTCTTCAAGTGGGACCACCCCACAGAGGCCCCTGGGTGAGGGGTTCATAAAGTAATTGTGCATAACAAAGAGGAGCCAAATGAATTCCTTCACACTGAAAAACAGCGTGTCTTCTGAGCCAGGAAACAAAAGGATTTCCATGACAAAACTATCAATCATTTCATTTCCGTGAAACCAGCTTCATAAAATATTCTGTGGTTTTACCAACAAACTGTGATAAAACCAAGCCCCCATACTGCTTAATTGCACTTATTAGCAAGCCAATTGTCTGTCAGATTTATTTTGTTATGTGAGCCATGCTCATCAGAAAGAGCATGAGATTTTTAATCAAATCTGTGATACTCACCACGAGACAGACTTTTGAAGGGCACGACTTCACCCAAACAAGAACATTCATCATTGCTGGGCACAGAGGAGAGGTGGCTGTATCTTGGTATATGAAAACATCTGGTTGTATAAAGATTTATCTCCTCCATCACACTCTGACTCTAATGTATCTGCAGTCTGCCTGATGGACCTCTGGGTGAGCCCAGGACTGACCTGCAGCAGCATCTCGGGTTCCTGCCCACTTGTGGGGAGTCACAACACACATAATTCGACAGAAATACAGATTTACAGCCACATCAAGTAGGAGTTTTAGCAGAATGTTGGGAATACTCAACCCAAGGCTTAATGTGGGGATCATCTCACTATAAACAGCTTCCCCAACACAGCAGCTGCTTCCACGGAGGACACGCCATGGGAGGCAGCTTTGGGTGGCATCCATCCCTTCCTGTGACACCCCACAGGCCCTGTGGGCACCTCCTCTGCCAGAGAGACACCGAATGTGGCTGTGGTTACCACGGCTTGGTGAGACGTTTGGCAAACACGGTGCTCGCCAAGAAATGCTCCCATGGGCTCAGGAGGTCATGGCAGCACTGCCTCCCCGGCAGACCTGCTGGGCTCAGGAGGTCGTGGCTGCACTGCCTCCCTGGGAGACCCGCTGGGCTCAGGGACACGGGCGGAGGTCATGGCAGCACTACCTCCCTGGCAGACCTGCTGGGCTCAGGAGGTCATGGCTGCACTGCCTCCCCGGCAGACCCGCTGGGCTCGGGGACATGGGCAGAGGTCATGGCAGCACTGCCTCCCTGGCAGACCTGCTGGGCTCAGGAGGTCATGGCAGCACTGCCTCCCCGCCAGACGTGCCCTGGTGGACTCTGGCCTGGCAGTGCCAGCGCTGGCACACCACCCGTCCCGCCGTTATGTCACAGAAAGCGCCGCCACTGAACTTTCCTTCCAGACATTTATCTTAATAACCCGTGCACATCTTTAGCACAGCGCCCTGTGCTCATTGCTTGCATGAATGTTCCACACAGCACTAGTACACTGGTCACAAAGGTTGTCCAACCCTTTCCACCATAAACCCCCTGTTTGAAGTTGATTACAGCTTCAAAAAGCTTCACTGATTCTCTCAACCAAAGAACCAGGAGGCAGGAATATTTTAGCCATGCTAACATAATTCTAGAATTGTTTCTTGTGGAACAGTCTGATGCCAACTTGCCTCGGGCTTGCACCCAAAGCCTGGCAGTGGAGGGAAGGGTGGGCTCTGCCATTTGAGCAAAGCAATCGACCCAATGAGCAGATAACTGCTAAGCTTCTGAGAAGCTGCAGCTGGCTCACTTCTCAGCAGAGGCTTGCTAGATGCTCCCAGCTCAGTTCCCCAAGGATTGCATCCATGTGAGGCCCAGCTGCAGATGGTCTGGGCTCAGTCCAGGCACTTGGACTGAAGATGGGACATTTAACCCCCTTGTGTTCCTGGGCACCTTTGGGGGTTGAGCACCAGGAGGACAAAATCTCCACTTGCATTCGAGAAACTTGTTTTACCACAAACTCATTTTTTCAGAAACTGGTAGGGAATGGTAGGACTGGAAGGGAGACTGGGAGCCAGGTAAGGATGTAAGTACAAGCAGCCATGAGAGGTGAAAGACAGATCCTGATGTCCCCAAGCCCAGTGTCTGTCCCTTTCAGAGCTGGCACCAGTTCCTAAGCCTTCCTTCCAACTCTCCCTGCTCCTGCACCACCTGCAGGTGTCCATGGAACCTCCTGGCACGGTGCAGGAGGCCACGAGCATGGCCAGATGTGCCAGGGCTGGGCTGGGGGCACATGGGGCTCCTGAACAGCAAAGGTAAAGCACAACACTGATCCTTATTCATTAAGGAACACCACCCGCTCTGCTGTCGGCGAGACAGAGCTCTGTGCAAAAAGCAGGAGATGAATATCTAATAAGAGTTCTAATCCATGCCCGGAGATAAGCCAAATTAATTTTGCACAGGCATCTCTTTTCAGTCCGGGATTTGGCAGGCACAGAATTGCCTCGAGGAGGTTCCGTGTCTGCGTGTGAATCGTTTGGGGCCTCACAGTGCCAGCGGTGACACGGGTGGGGACAGCAGTGACCAAGGGGACATTTCTGTCTGTAGACAAAAAAATACGCAGGTGGGGACAGGAGGACAGCGAGGGAGGGTCACTAATGACACCTGGGGGTGATCCAGAGGGTCCAATATCAGAACCTTCCAGCATCCACAGGGGCCTGCAGGGAAGCTGGAGAGGGAATAGGAAAGGACAGGGAGCAAGGGGTAAGGATTGAAAAAGGGGCGATTTAGGGTAGGCATTAGGAAGAAATTCTTCCATGTGAAAAAGGAAATTTTACATCCATTTTACACCATTTCCCAGAATCTCCAGAGCAGGATGCTCTTACATCAGCAGGAACATTGCCCAGCCCGGACATCCACTGTGTCCCTCAGGGACAGAATTCCCACCAATTCTGTGGGAAGCTGAGGGAGGGTGGTGAGGAGAGGGGGCTGTGAGGGATCCCCTCCTGCGTGGTCCCTGAGGGGGTGACACAGTGTGTGAGGGGAGGGATTCCCTGTCTTGGGGTCCCTGAGGGGGTGACGATGCATGAGGGGAGGGATCCTCTCCCCTGAGGGGTCCCTGTGTGTGAGCGGGCTGTGAGAGTCACACACGTGTGAGGAGATCCCCTCCCATGGGGGCTGCGAGGGGAGGGATCCCCTGTCTTGTTTCCCCGGTGTGTGAGGGGAGGGATCCCCCCCAGTCTCCCCGAGTGTCTCCCCGGTGTGTGCCCCCCGAGCCTCCCCGAGCGGCCCCGCGGGCGCTGCGGGCGGGCCGATCCGCGTGTGCCGGGCCATGCGGGGCGGGCCAGCCCGGGCCATGCGGAGAGGAACGTGACGGGGCCGCCCCCGCCGCCCTGTCCCTGTCCCTGTCCCCGCACGGGGCCGGGCGGGCGGCCAAGGCGTGTCGCTGCCGGGCGGGCGGGCAGCCAGCGCTGCCTCCCTCCCCTGCCTCCGCCCGGCCCCGCGGGCATGGCCGTGTCCGCCCTCCCGGGGCTCTGCAGCCTCTCCTCGCCCCCGGGCACGGCCGTGCCCGCCCTCCCGGGGCTCTGCAGCCTCTCCTCGCCCCCGGGCACGGCCGTGTCCGCCCTCCCGGGGCTCTGCAGCCTC
>JAWWEV010000024.1:1310023-1345592 GCA_035583235.1 Hafferia zeledoni
CAGTCCTCGCCCGCGGGCATGGCCGTGTCCGCCCTCCCGGGGCTCTGCAGCCTCTCCAACCCCCGGGCACGGCCGTGTCCGCCCTCCCGGGGCTCTGCAGCCTCTCCTCGCCCGCGGGCACGCAGGGGAGAACCCCCCCGAAACACCGAGCCGGGCCCGGAGGGCTTTGCTTTGAGTGCCCCATTAGGCAGCGGGTGGAGCCCCGACAGCCTGGCAGGACCAGCTGCTGCTCCTTCGGGCCGAGCTGTCGCCTTCCATTTTCGGCTAAAATTAACCACAGCACTGGCAGAGCTGTGTAAGGCAACCCCAGCCCTGCCCCATGGGCAGCACAGCGGGGGAAATGCCCGCAGCGCCCGGGCTGCCCTGCCCGCCGTGCTCAGCCTGGCACCGCCTGCCTTTCCAGGGTGTTATTTTGGAAATGTTGAGCTCACCTTTTGCTAAGCACATTCCCCAGAGACTTCGGGAGGTGCAGCAGGCATTTAAAATAGAAGAACATGTGAGACCTTGTTCTTTCCAAAAGGCCCAAGCATGCACTCGCATAATATTCAGGTGTTACTCCCGTAATTATATTAGATTTACTTTTCACAATAATAAAAAAGTTCAGTTAGAACTTCACTTTGCAGAAACTAATATTGCTTTTGAGCATTTTATAGCTAATATTCTGCTTTAAAGAAATTAGCTCGTTCATGAAAAGCACTGTTTCTCAGGCTGTTCCCTTGCAGTTCATTATTTACCACTGCAGAACTGCAGTTTCTTGGGGTCTGTCTGATGCACTTGACTCAGGCTTGCGAAGATGATGTGATTTTGCAGACTTTGGGGTGGGACTGATCTATCTGGCAGCCAGTGGGAGATTTGTGGCTGTGCCATCCCGTCCCATGTGTCAGTGCCACTGGTGGCATCCCAGGCTGGTCTCAGCGGCGGCTCCTGCCCCAGTTGATGCATTATCTGGTTCAGCAGAAATCGGTAATTTAGCACAATCGATGTCTTGCTTCCTTGAAGAAAGAAACCTTTCATGGTTTTTAACTCAGTGCCTCCGCATTTGCTGCCAGTGTTGTATTTCCCCAATAGAATCCTGCAAATTGTTCTATCTCTTAAACAAAATATTCTTTACTATATAAGTGATATGTAAACCTTCTCAAGCCCTGTCAGTGCACAGCAAAAGTGTCTGACGTGGTCTCTCTTAAAAACACTATGAAATACAGTTCAAATGTGTTCATGTTTGTTCCAGTAATGAGGGAAAAGCAATGATGGTTAACAAGAACCAAGTGAAAAACCCCCGGCACAGTCATTTTTTAAGTCAAACCCAGAGGCTGTGCCAAGCCAGGAGGGAAAAGATTTTCTGCCGTATTTTCACATGACTCTGGGGGTTGAAGGAACTGCTGCTGCCTTTCCCTTGCACCAGAACCATCAGTGGATTAAATGTGGGTGTACCTGGGCAGGTGTCCAGGCTGGATCCATGAAGGGGTCTGGGCTGGAAGCTGCTCTTGCATCCCGGGGTCCCCTCCGTGCAGATGGACCTGCAGGGGGATGGCCAGTCCCTGAATGTGCCACACAGGGGAATTACATCCATAATTACATCCATAACTATTAATAACTGATTCTGTAAGTAAAGAGAGCTGGTGGAGATGAGTATGGATTGATTCTCCCTAGTAGCAATTAAAACTTCCATGGAAGAAAACAGAAGTTTGGGAGGTATTTATATATAAAAATTAATATAAATTAATTATATAGTAAAAATTATATTGTATATATAAACATTATATATATCAATATATTTATATACATGTAAAACATGAAAAGGAAGTTTAGTGCAATGTAGGACTTCTTACTTTAAAAGAAAATTTTGAAGTGTTATCAGCAAATGGCCCCTGCAAGTATCGGTGACTTTCCCAAATGTGTTTTGGTAATTGTACCAGTTCTTCTACTTGATGGCCACTTCTTATAATACATGTGCTTTCTGGGAGCAGAACTGGCTGCTCCTGCAGCAGAGGACACGCAGGGCAGCGAGGCAGAACTGGCAGTGCTGTGCTCACCCTCACCCTGACCTTCGCTCCGCGGGACCCGGCGCCTTCCAGCCAGCAACGTGACTAATAGTGAGCAATCCCACACAGCCAGAACAAACCAGGCTGGGGATGTACAAAGGATATGAAACTCCTGCTCTAGAGCTGTGGGCAGCTAAAGAAAACAACCTATTAAAATCTACTAATTGCCCCAAAACTGGATCAGTTGTGCATCTTCATAACAAGCAGGAAACCTTTTCCATAGTGCAAGAGAAGGCAAACCCAAATCGCAGCAGTGCTGGGGCAGAGGTGATGGTAACGTGGAGAACCCTGGCAAAAGTCTCTAACATCCCATGCCAGCAATCTCCCTTCCCATCAAAACATTTGGAAAAAAAACTGGTAGCACAGGAATGGAGAAGGTCAAAGAAGGCCTGTAAAATATTTGGCCATTTTGTATTTCAGTCCCTTCTCTGCAGCTTCTATGCAAAGTGTCAGCCAGATGCAAATCAACACTGCTGAGTCACAGCCAGTGTGGGGGGAAAATAGTAATTTAAAATGGGACTCAAAAACTAATGTGAGGGAAAGAAAACAAATCATCCTGAGCTTTTGAGTTTGGAATTTGAACCACTCCTTCACAACAGTCCCAGTGTACAGTGAGGGGACTGTATATCAAGGTAAGAAATGCTTAGACAACTTAAACACATAAAAAGCCAAAATTATTGTAAGTATCAGGTAAGAAACAGTAGAAATGTTTTTCATCTCAGCATCTTTCAAGAGCTCAAGAAAAATGTCCCAAACTTCTTAAAACCAAAGGTAAAGCAGAGCAGATGAGTAAACATCTGAATAGTAGCAAAACCAGCTATCAGCTCTGGGAGTATTTTATATAAAATAAGAATGTATCAATGAAAAGGACATGATAATCTAAGTCATTCTGGGTTAATTTCTCTAAATATTTTGGGCTTCATCCTGCAGAGATTCTGGTTTAAGAATAAAACCAGGCATAGAGTTTATCTTATCTTATTCCAATTTTTCCCAGCAGTGAGGATGCAGGATGGTGTTTGTGGCTCTGGAGGCACTGGGGAGAAAAGCTGCTCTGCTACTCTAGGAAAATGCCTTTTATCTTTCCCTGCCATTGCCCCTGCCCGTGTATCCAGAGGTGGGGACGCTGGAGCTGGCCCAGCCCAGGGCTGGGGTGCAGGGCATGGGTTGGAGTGAGGGTTAGCACTGCCCTGTGGGGCTCCATCCAGTGCTCTCAGGACGGGGCAAAGTCCTCCATGCCACTCTGGCGTCACTCCACATTTATCTGCAAAGGCCCTGGTGGTTATGGAGTTGTGACGGGGCAGAGGGAGAGGGGTGGGAAGGAGGACTTTGGGCTGAACCTGGCCACCCCGGCAGGATTGCAGCCCGAGCTTAAGGCCAGCCCTGAACCTGGGATCTTCAGGGTGGTTTTCCCACCTCCCTTGCACTTGTGTGAAGGTTCTGGCTGTTGGTCCCTGGCACAGCTCTCCACTTGAATTCCATCCTGGTGGTTCTGCTGTGGCTGGGGTTCAGAAATCTGTTTGAACACAATCTTTTATCCAGGTTGTTTCTTACCAATCACACCCTTCCACTCAGGCATTTTCCTACCTTTCCCTCGTAGTTTTGCTGAGGCCACCTGAGGAGAAGCATCCCCAGTCAGGTTTGGGCAAGGACTGACTCTGAGTGAGCGTTAGGAGAAAAAACCCTGAGCATTCAAACGAAGGACAGGAGCAACAGCTGTAGTAGAGTTTATATTCTACTGATCATGGGACTTTGGGTCGTTTCCTATCTGTTTTTCAGTAACATGTCTGGTGGTTATAAAATGAGCAGTATTTATCTGACCCGGGAGGCAGAGACATTACCTCATTGTCACGGGGTCAGTGGCAATTAGACTGCAAAGCCCAGCCAAGCAGTGCCTCTGGGTACAATAGTCTGTGGCAGCTTAACCTTTACGGTCAGCGCTGCTGCGTGGGGACAGCCGGGCAGCACCGAGCGGGGCTGGCACGGGAACAGCCACGGCAGGAAAAAAGGCCCTTTCCTCTCAAACCCCTCCCTGGTGGCTCGCACACACCTACCTGTGTGTGTGCTGAAAGACTGCAGTACAGTCATTTAGGCAGGACTGATGCGTTAATGGTTTATATCAGCTCAGTCTCGATTTTGAGTTAAAAATTAAGTTCATCCCGCCAAAAGGTGTAGCAATGACCGAGTATAATGCAAGCACAATAATTTATAGATATCACTCATGCCGTATTTACTGTAAACACGGTGGCCAAAGGTGAGGAGCCAGGTCAGCAGCTGTGCCCAGTGTCACCAGCTCGGCGGGGAGAGCAGCTGAATTTAACCTGCACCTGCACAAGGTGACGGTGGCAGTGGGGAACAGTGGAGGGGCTGGACCTGCTCCTGCAGCCATGCCCTCAAGGGCATTCAGAACTGAAACCAGGTGCTTTTCCTTTCTGGAGGTGGCAACCTTCTGTTTCTGGTCTGTTAATAACATACGGTTATTCGTCACGCACAGTTCCTGTGACAGGCTTGAATCACAACCTGAAACCTAACCCTGAATTCAAGGGCCATTCACTTTCAGGCTGCACGTTAGTCAGGCTGACAACAGTCACCCCAAACCAGCCACTGGCTGAAGGACGCTGGTCCAGCTTCCCACTGTTACTCATTAGTGCCTGCAGGGGTTTGTCAGGCGGGGTGGGCAGGATGCTGTGGGAATGCACGCCAGGATGCTGCGGGAATGCACGCAGGAGGAGCTGTGCCTCAGCCTGGCTGCCTGCCACCAGGGCTTTCCTCCTCCGTGGTGTCACCAGGCCCTCTGATTCATGCTGTCTGCCCGGCCTGTTCTTGCACAAGTTCATGCACCACCTCTGGGGTTTTTTGGTTCAGGAAAATGTAACGTTCTGCCTCTTTATTTTTCCACTGTATAAAATTTGGGGTTTGGCACAGACTGAGGTAACCCTGCTCTCCCAGAGACAGAAGCTGGGAGAGAAGGGAGGGGGAGCACTGTAGGTATTTTACAAGTATGTAATCATCCCTTTTGCTTTACTATTCCAATTGCTCAGAATTAGGGTGAGGATGTGAATAAGGAGCAAGACTTTCCCCTACTGCCCTGTCAGACTGAGTACTAGACCCACAGGAAGACCAGCAACTAGGCTCACAAAGGTCTGAAAAACAAAAGTCTGAGTGTTTCAGCTCTTACCTTGTAGGCACCAACTCAGGCCTCGAGTTTGGGGTCTTTGTTCCTAGGCAGGCAACAGGGTGGTTGTATTTGGGAGACAGGAGAGGCTCTGACAGAGGGATATAACCTCTGGTCAGCATGGAACCTGCTTCTAGTTGCTTTTGTCCATGCTGGAATCCCAACTGGGAGCTCTGCCTAGGGGTGAGGTGGGAAGCAAACCACAGCACACGCTGGGCAGCAGCGTGGAAGAGCCACACAGCACTCCCAAAATGGGAACCAGGAGCATTGCCCTCTCTTGCCCAGGGAAGATTTTAATCTAGTTCTTCCAGGTAAAAGCTCTAACTAGCAAGATATCTCTGAGATAGGAGCTCCTTCCTTCCTCCTTGGACGTGTTCTCCTGTGAACCCTGTAACACTGGTGTGCTCCCTGGTGAGCCTTGCTGCCTGAGCCTGCTGCAGGCAACAGCCAAGGGGTTATATTCAGCATTCCCTAAAACAGCAGCCACACACAGGTCTGCTCCCTGGAGTGCTACCCCTGCAGTCACTGCTCTCTTTAGTCCAATAGATCCTACAAGATCCCAAACAACAGTTTCAGAAGGTGGTGGCATCCTCCAGCTCTGGCTGTGGCAAAGTTCAAGTGAGGTATCATGGAATCACAGAATCATTTGGGTTGGAAAAGCCCTCTTAAGATTGTTCAGTCCAACCATTACTAAGAACTACCAAACCCACTACTAACCCATGTCCCCAAGTGCCACATCTACACATCTGTCAAATCCCTCCAGGGATGGTGACTCCACCACTGCCCTGGGCAGCCTGTTCCAATGTTGAGGCCTAGCTGTTGGTTGGTAGAGCATTCCCTTAGTAAACAGATAGTTTTATTTGGGATGGTGTAAGCCAGGCCCCCTCCTGTAGGGCCACCATTCATCCATCCATCCATCCATCCATCCATCCATCCATCCATGCATCCGCTTTGTGCAGAAGATCTTCCCAGGGCCCTGTAGAAACTTAGGAGTGGCCGTGACAGCACTGACATCAAAGGACTGTGAGGAACCTGCATTTCCATCTCTGTTCCCAGCATTTACATCAAGCAGGTTTTGGAGGCCACCATTTCCTTCTATTCCTCCCACTTCCTAGTTTTAGGGAATAAAGCAGAGCAAGCTCTGGTTGCCAACCACAAACACACACCTTTGAGAGAAAGGCTCCTGACGCAGCAGAGCAGGATGTCTGGGAGCACGTTCAGGACGAGCCCGTCAGCAGCATTTCCCTGGGGATGACTCATCCTGCCCGGCCAGCCCTGCCTGTTTGAGGTTTTCCGGAGCTCTAGTCCTGGCTTCTTCCAGACTTGGAGCAGCTGTAGGCTTGGGGCTGTCTTCAGGGTGAGTCTGGATTTCCAAGCATCTGCATTTTGGGTTGAAATAGCTTAATCCTCTAGTCAGCTCTGGATCTAAGTGGACACAATCCAAGTTTCTCATTGCAGAAGTCTCCTGGCCATCAAGGTGACCTTTGATGCTGGAATGAGATTCAGTGGCAGCAAAAATTCAAATTAAAGGCAATAAGTACATTTATCAGTAAAGCCAGTCAGTCACAGGGACACATTGCAAAGGTCTACACCAAATTTACCATTACATGGAGATGTTCTTGAAGATGTGGGGCAGCTTTTACCCCAGTTTGTGGTTGGACACTGGGAGATACTCTGTGACTTGGGTCCTGTAGGTAGTTCTGCTACTGCACAACCTCAAAGTGCATCAGGGGAGCTTTAGATCTGATACTAGGGAAAATTTTTCATTAAGAGCATTACAAAGCATTGGCACAGCTGCCCAGGGAATTGGAGGAGTCACCATTCCTGAAAGTATTCACCAAGATGTGGATGTGGTACCTGGGGACATGGTTTGGTGGTGAACAGGATGGTGGTGCTGGGTTGATGGTTGGACTTGAGGATCTTAGAGGTCTTTTCCAACCTTAACGATTCCATGATTCTACTGATTATTATGATATATGAATAATGAATGATCCTGTGATTAAATTGATGTGAAAGCTCCCACGGTGTGCAAATAGAGGCAAACTGCAGTTTTTAACTACTTTTGGGGTTGCCAACACCAAGGGGATGGAATTTTCTTCCTGTAATTTAATTGTACACGATGTTTGCACCCATCATTCATAAGCAAAAGTTCCTTACAGACTTAACAGATTGTGTTTCCATCTCTGTTGCGTAAAAACAGTGTTATGGACACAAGGGAAATGGAAATCATAACACAGCATCTCCACTATTTTAAGAGTCATATTGGAACACATGGAACAGATACGGAATTCCACTCTTTGCTGCCTTCAGATCTGGTGTTCTGTGTATTTACTCAGTGCTAGAAAAGGAAAGTGAAAACAAGCCTGTTGCCTCAGCAAGGCCCAGGAACAGCCTTTGCTCCTGCCCATTCCCTTGGGACCAGGACCATTTCCAGGCAGTGGAAGGGCTCTGGGCAAAGAGAGCTGCAAAGTCATTCCTGAGATGAGACAACAGAGTGAAAGGGGAAAAAAAAGGGCTCAGTGTCAGGGAGAGAGGAGCCAGCTGAGGAGGACTAATGGGTGAGAAAGCGGTGAGACAGGTCTGAGGGATGATAGTGCTTCTGGAGGGAAGGGCTGACTGGAAATGGCTCTGGCTGTTCCTGCTCCGTGGTGCTCCTGGGGAAGTACCTGCCTTGAGGCAATTTATCCAGCGTCAGCCTGTTTTCACACAGACTGTAAGTGCATCCTGGGATCAGGACTCCAGCTAGGCACAGGGTACTTTTCCCATCTCGTGGTTATTGTTGAAATTTCAGGCCTTTCTCCTGTGTTGCACTGGCTCAAACTGCTCCCATTTCTCCCACGGAGACCTGAGCACAGGGAGAAGAGGCTGCAGCTGCCAGAGCTGACCTGCAGCAGTGGCTCCAGGCAGCTGGGACGTGGAGCACATGCCATCACTGTGTCCTCAGCACATCCACAGAATCTTTAGGGTTGGGAGAGACCCCTGGAGATCATCTGGAGACCACCTGGAGCAGGTGACACAGGTGGGTTTGGAATGTCTCCCAAGCTGGAGACTCCACGACCTCCCTGGGCAGCTGTTCCAGGGCTCTCCCCCTGCACCTCTTCCTCATGTTGAGGTGGAACTTGTGTTTTAGTTCATGGCCATTGCTCCTTGTCCCTCCACTGGGCACCAGAGAAAAGATTCTGGAGCCATCCTGCTGGCATCCCTTGGTGATGCTTGTATGGATTGATGGGATCTCCTCTCAGGCTTCTATTTGGCAAGTCCTTTTGTAAATTTGGGCATTTCCCTACCAGCTGTTAAGCTCTAAATCAATCAGATTCTCTGGTGTTTGTTTCTGAAAACTTTTGTTTTCTGCATTCCCAGAGTTACTCTGACTCGGTCCTGACCAGTCTCATTTGTTTCCCTCCAGCTTTACATAATTTCATTTCCAAGTGTCCCACTCACACATGTGGGACACAGCAGAGAAGGAGTGCAAGCACCTGGGCAGGCTGGTGGGACAGAAGTGGCCAGCGTGGCATCTCCTGTGTGCATGTCAGGATCTGTGTGTGACTAAGCACACTGGCAGTGGTGTTCAGTGGCACCTCTAGAGCACTGCTCCATATTTGTCTTTCCTTCCTCTGTTTGTCTCAGTCCAAAAGAAAGAGGTGGGTTCAAGCGCTCTGTGCTGACAAGACTTGGCGATTCTGGATGGCAGGAGGGGCACGAGCTCAGCGCAGCCGAGTACTGGAAAGATATTTGTCACTGCAGATTTTGCTTGTCATATGCAGAGATGACATGCAGATCTCCCTCTGACAGATTGATAGTCATTCCGAGATGCATCCACCCACAAAAACCACAGACATGCTGCTTGACTCAAATCTTGACTTTAACCACAACTTTGTGATGCAAAACTGGTGGAGTTTTTGGTACTTTTTGTTAAAAATGAAATCTTTATAGGGGTTTTCCAGCATCCTTGCTAGTTACTAAAAACAAACCAACATCAGCCTACTGGATGGGACGACTCAGTTTACTCGTGGGTGGTTTTGACATTCAGCTCATTAACATGTTTAGTCTGAAAGAAGGTTGGAAAGGTAGTAAATAAAAAAAATTTGACACAGAAGTACAGCATCTCTCCAGAAGTTACTCCTTATGTCTCAGTTACAATGCCAGTTTCATGTAGACTATTTGTCCTGACTTTACTCCAAATATCAACAGCTCTTCCTGACCAGGTTCAAAGAGTGGCAGCAGCACAGGTCAGTCTGTTTGGAGATGTAAATGCCCCCTGTTCAGTGTAAAGGTTACGCTCTGCAGGGCCAGGAAATTCACAGCTCAGGACGGAACTTCCATCGCGGTGTGTGAGAACCTGGGCATGTTGGCTCGCAGCCAGGTAGTCTCCAGCGCAAACAAGGAGCCACCCCAATCAGTCAGCAGGAGCTTATGGCCCCTTTGTGTCCATGTGCGAGCAGGTACTTGA
Source organism: Hafferia zeledoni (assembly GCA_035583235.1). Lineage (NCBI taxonomy): Eukaryota > Metazoa > Chordata > Aves > Passeriformes > Thamnophilidae > Hafferia > Hafferia zeledoni. The sequence continues at coordinate 1,319,688 of JAWWEV010000024.1, forward strand.
TGTGGAACTTGTTTTGGCTGTTCTGGCATGGGTGGGCTCCGTGGACACCCCCTTGAGCCCTCACTTGGGGCAATCCTGTGCAACGTGCTCTGGGATGAGCAGGGAGGTTGGAGCAGTGACCCAGTGTGATCCCTTCAAACTTGACCCATTCTGTGATCCCACCTGAAAAGCCAGCCAGGGGGTCTGCAGAGCTCAGAGAACACACATGGCAACGTCTTCGGCTGCTTATGTTGGAAACGTAAAAAAGAAAGTACTCCAAATAAGTTTCTCTTGTTCGGAAATACAATGGGCAATTTAAAAGCCCCCATTAAGCATGTGTGTAGGAGCGTTTCCCATTCGGGGAGACGACTTGGATTGTTCTCTGGAGCTGTATTATGACTTCCCCGATGCGGCACCAATCAAGGCCCCATTATGTGCCGTGGGATCCGGCACACGCGCCCCAGAGTGCGGCCCCGCCGCGAGCACGGGGCTGCAATCCCGGCTCCTTTGTCCTGCCCGCCGCCAATTTGCTGCAAAATTGAGGATGAGGCTTGAATTTGCCATTGTGGTGGTGCCGGGGCCGCGGCTGTGCTTTCAGAGCACTTATTTGCATTGCCTTGATTAGCATGTCACCTGCTTCATTAGCGGAGAAAACGCTCCTCCACAGGCCCAGCCATTCATGCAAATTGGAGAATGCACGGAGATCCTTCCCCTCGAGGACTTTCCATTATTAGCAAAATTGGTAGATTCGGTTTGTGCCTTCCTCTTCAGAAGGTCACTTTCATTTCCACTTCCAAATGAAAGTTCTTATTTGAAAGACAAAGTAATCCCAAACTTCAACAGTCCTGCTTAATGAAACCTGATGCCAAAGGAAAACTCATGTGTGTGCAAGGTAGGTGGAACCTCCCAGGTTTCTCTCTAATCCTTACACCAACTGCCACCTGTCTGTCACCGAATCATTAATTTTACTGGACATCAGGGAAGTGTTTTTAGAGCCAAAAAGCTCCCTCCTGTGTAGGACCTAAACCTCCAGGGCTCAGCTGTGCAGTTCCTTCTCACATCCTCAGCAAACACTGCCTTTGCTCTGAAGGCACATGGGAATAATCTTTTCTTACCCTGTCCCTGCTTTCCAGGCTACACAATCCCAGTTCTTCACAAACCATCTTTTCCCAAATCTGGACGTCCTTCTCGCTTTCCCTTAAACATGCCCACACCATTTTACCGGAGGTGGGACTAAAGCAAGTCTCCAGAAGGGCTTTGGGGGCACCAGCCAGAGCAGAGCAGAGCAGGCACTTTCTCCATGTATCCACATCCTCCCCTACATCTGGGAATGAGCCACTTTCTTCCACAGCAGTCCCCCTTCCCTGGTGTCCCCTGGACCTCCTCTGAAGGTGGTGCCCAACCAGTGCCCCTTGCTCTCCCCACCATCACTGGCACCAGGAGGAACTGGCTGGTTCCTCCTGGTCTCCCCAACATGTGGGCTCCACCCCAAAAGCCAAGCCTGCTCCTTCACCCTGGCTGTGGTCTGCAAGTGCTAGTTTTGTTCCTTGAAGTCGTCTTTTGATCTTCGTAGCCATTCCGCTCCATTAACAGCACACACCAAACTTGACACTTCTGGAGGACTCCCCATGTCCAGTTCATTTCTGATGTCCCTGACATGCCCCTGCAAACCACCTCTGCAGAGGAGCACAGAGAAAACCATGTGCTGTATCCTACAGGATCTCCAGAAATGGTGCTCCCCCTCCCAGGCATAAAGAAACTAAAATTATCATTACAGATGCCTAGCTTATGTTTTGGAGGATTTTTTTCCACTTGAGAGTCCAATGGTTGTGAATAAAGCTTTTTGTGATGATGTCAAGAGAGACTCAGCTTTTGTGGAAAAGAATACCCAAATGTGGAAATTAAACAGATCCCTCACACAGCTTTTTCTTGAGATCAGGAAGTTGCCATGAGGTGCCAGGTCTCAGTCCAGGATGGGAAAGTCCTGACACAGCACTGACCTCGGAAGCTGCAGAGTCAGAGCCACCACCAACCCCAGGAGTTTTCTGGCCATTCCTTGCCTCTGCTGCCACGATGGGGCAGAGGAGTTCAGCCAGAAAGAAAAGTCCAAGAGAGTCTTGAAAACCAGAGAGTGCACGAAGAGAAAAGGGAAAATGTGATGGTTATGTGTGAAATGTCATTGCTATAAGGAGTCTGCAGAAGTGAAGGGCCTGTTAGTGGACAGAGGGGAGGAAGACACAGTTGCTTTCCTCTGCTGAGCAGCTGACACAGTCTCTGCTTGGGCTGGGGACGCAGCATGACCAATGAAACCATCTGTGCCACCCCCAAAGCCCACTCCCTGCCCCACACCAGTGCATCCTCACTGCCAGGGTGGTGGCCATGCTCTGCCTCACTCGCTGCAGCTGCACCAGAGGGAGAAAACCTCCCTGTCTGCATCTCCCCACAGCCCCTGGGAAGGCACAACCACACGGGAAACACCAGGTTCTCCCCCACTGCCTCTCACATGGATCACTGGGCACCCTGGGGTTGTGCCAGGCTGAGGCACCCTGGGATTCTGCCTTTCTGAGGTAAAGATGAGGCAATATTGCTCACTGTTAGGGGTGCCCTCTCAGGCTGAGCATGGCCACCTCCCTCTCACCTGACCGCCGAGACTCCAGGAAGCCTGACAAATCTGTGTGTGTCTGCTTATCCCTGGATGGCAGGAAGGGAAGAAGTGAGTCAGACACGTCTCTGCTGCTCAGGGAAAATGAAATCCTGTTCCTCCATTGCACAACCCCGGTGGCAGCTGCATCCGTCACGCTCCCTCTGCATACACCTTGCTGCAGAGGGGAGGAAGGCAGACTTACCAGGAGATACAGATGGAAATACACGTGATTAAGAAGTCACGATTTTGCTGATAAATCTCTGGCTCGGAGACTGCTGGTCAGGCTGCCCTCCCTCCTCCCCTCCCTCCCTCCTCCTCGGCTGCCCTCACGCTGAGGTTTCCTGATGACCCATGGTAGGGACACGCACCCACCTCAGACAGTTGTGTGCACTTACCAGGTTAAAGATGATTAATTGTATCAGGTAGTTCCTGCTACATCTTAATTAAATACACATAATCAGCAAGGCTCCTGTGCTCAGGCCACTTGGAGCTGGAGGGTTTTTTTAACTCTCACAGACTCCAGTCTGAGGACCCCAAGCCTGAACTACCAGTGTGAAGTATCCCAGACTGGGGTAACCACAGGTGAGGATTGCTGGGCACTGCTGGAGGAGGAAGGACTCACTCTGGTTTTCAAAAAATCAGCCTCTGCCCCTCTGGGCTCTGGGAAAGGCCCACCCTTACCTGCCAGGCTCTCGGGACGCGTGGGAAGCGCGACAGCAACCGCCACACACCTCGGGGGACACAAACCACCAGCAGCCTCGCACCGTGGAGTATTTTGCATCATTTATTTAAATACCTATATTTATGCATTTACAAATTTTCATAGCTCTGTCTGTAGCTTTTTTTCTTTCTTTTTTTGTAGACAGTATTGCAGAGAAGTCAGCTTCTGTAAAATGAGGTCCATGTATAAAACTATGCAACAGATCGGAGAAAAAAACCAAAAACAACCCGACAAGTTTTCTTTCACACTCTGGAGAACTAGAAACCAAAGAAAGTGACTGAATGGAGAGGGAAAGGGAGAGGAAGGGGTGGGCAGACCAGCCTCAAACCAGTGGCTCTCACACAAGCATTACACACATCAGTGCTCAGCTACAGGACACGTTTCAGTCGGTGCAAGGCCTGTTCGCTAAAGCTTTAGCAGGCACGTAGGTCTCTAATGAAAAAATAGAAGGAAAGGATCCTACACACTGAGAATGCAAAGCCTGGACAGCCTCGGGATCGGTTCTGGGAGACTGCACCGACTCGCCAGCAGTGCATCCTCATCCCAAACTTCATTTTGCATAAAAAGTTCCCTTTAAGAAATCTTAGCATTTAAAAAACCCGGTGTCTGAGCTCTTCCAGCCTCAGTACTCTAAAGAAGTCTCTTGAAAAATACCTCCTGCTTTCCTCATTTGGAAGCTTCAAAATAATGTTTTGCTTTATCTGATACCAATTGAACAAAACTCACGGAGTCCCAGAGTTATCTCTGGGAGGAAGAGGCAACAGATATGGCATTGCAAGATATTTACACACATGGTACAAAAATGTCCAAGGGTATGAAAAATCACCAGTTACACAATTTTGCAGCAGCCTCATTTACATCTGTAATTTTATACCATTTATTACATTGTACTAACACACCAGACCCAAAGATGTGCACTCCCTTTAGGACATTCAGGAGTTCCAAATATATTGTGATTGCATAATTCATATTGCACAATTGTATAAAAACATAAATACTAGCTATTCTATTCTTTTTTAAATACAAAATACATGTCACATAGTCAAATAATCTTTTCAAGTGCAATTCAGGTGCTCTCTTTAGTCCTTCCAAGGAAAAGGCAATTTCGATAGTTTTGGCACAAAGTTTAACCTCTGTCCTGTGCCAACAGTTCTACTTACAATCCCAAACTCGATAGGGCAGCAGTCATATACATACAGTATAAAACCAGGGTATGTACAGGATGCACAGAAGGTACAGGGAGCAGCCTGTGGGCCGGGGATGGTGTGGGGTGTCAGGAGGGGCCGGGCCCCCCCGGCTCACACCGCCTGCTGCTGCTGCTGCTGCTGCTGCAGGTTCACATTCATGGGCGGGGGGTGGCCCAGGAGGCCGATGCGCTGCTTCTGCTTCCTCTGCTCCGTCATCTGCAAAACCAACCAGTTTGCTCATTAGGCACCGGCGCTTCCTGCGCATCAGCTCGGCTTGGTGCCCACCCTGGAGCCCGCTGTCCCTGCCAGGCGCTACCGGAGCAGGAGCAGCTCCAGCGCCCACCCTGGCCCCCTCAGCCCGGCCCTGGCCACTGCTGAGTGAGGGAATTGCCCAGGACAGCCCTGCAGCCAGCGGGAATGAGTGTGGAGAGCAGCCTGCAGAAGCCTCCCCCGTTGGACATTCCTTGTAACCGCTCCAGCAGACGAGACGAGAGGGCGGAAAAAGGGGCGAGCCCTGCAGTCAGGCTGGGAATACCCTTGCCTTTGCTGGAATAGACTCGAGTGCTCCCGGTCTCATCCGGAGCCAGCCAACATCCCTCCCCTCTGCCAAAAGCCAAGGCAGGGCTTAACCACCTCACTGCCACACAGCCCCACCTTCACTGCTGCTTCCCAGCAGATGAAACAATGTTCCTCTGATTAGTGCAACCATGAACAGAAAATGGATCAGGTTTGTTATTACTGATACTGAGAAACAGCCACAATCCAGTGCTCCACTCTGGTTTTTTAAAAGTTTGGGACGTTTCTGACAACTTACATAAGCTGACAGGCCCTGTAAGGAACAGCTCCGGCGTGGGCAGGAGCTCTGGAGTGAACAGCTGGATCACTGTACAGCTTTGGGGTAGCCTCCACGTGGGGTGGGGTGGGCTGCAGCAGGGTGGGAGAGGGGCACTGCCCCTGACCCACCCAGAGCCCTGACACTCCACAGCATGTGACCCACGGGGCAATCAAGGCAGTGGGAACAAGAGGCCACACTCACATCCCACTCCTGCCACTCCTTCTCTCAGGCTGGGGGTGCCCAGCTGTGCTTTTCCTGCAACATCTACATCCACCATCTCATTTTTCAGTTTTACAATATTTAATTACAAATGTCAGCAGTGTCAGTGCTTGTGGCAGTAACTCCAGGAGAAGGGGCATGGTCTGAGCACGATTGGTTCATTTGTAACACACTTAGAATCGCGGAATCTTTAAGGTTGGAAAAGACCTTTCAGATCCTCCAGTCCAACCACCACCACTAAACCACTAGACTGAGTTTAAAATCCCCAGTTTCAGTGAGGATGGACAGTTCCCATGTGGTGCAGGGTATCCTGGCATGCTGGGGTAGTGGCTGCTGGCTGACCTCGGGTCTGGAGCTCATTGTGGGGAATGGAATTGGCCCAAATGGGCAGTTCTGGGCAACCTCCAAGAGGTTCCTCCATGTGCCACAGGCCAGGCAACGCTGTGCACCCCACAGCTCTTCACTCTGTGTCCAATGACACTCATTTAACCGCCAAGGAAAGGGCTGAAATACCATAATTCCTCTTGAAACCGTAATTAAAGTTGAGCCCAGCCCAGCCTCTTGCTCCATGGCAGACCCAAGGGGAGGCAGAGCTGGGATGTGCCCCTTCCAGGAGGATGATCACAGCCTCCTGGGGCCAGGTCACACCTCCTGCTCCTCTGCACCACAATCCTGGAGTTCTGTCCACAAAAGGCTTCTAATGCTTCACAGGGAACAGGAACAGGAGGAGAGGGACCTTCTCATGGTTCTCTGGACACACACAGAGCTACTCCTGCTGAACCTGCTGGGACCTTCAGCCATTTCTAAGGTAACCCACGAGTGGGAATGCAGAGAGGCCACAAGGCCCATTTACATTAATTAGTTTCACTGAGCAGACCAAGAGTCATTTCACACCACCAGTAAACTGACTGAGAGGATGCAGGGAATAAAAATGGAAAGGAAAATGGAATAATGAAAAGGGACAGGCATAGGTATTTTTCATGCTGTGTAGAAAAGGGACCCTGATACAGTTGTTTGTAGAAGATGTGGCTTTTAAGAAAGGGAAGAATAAAGCAAGCAAACATAAATAAGAGGGAGAAATGCAATTTTAGTGTTAATTCCCCAGCCAGGGTTGGTGTGAGCAGCACTGCCTCACACCTCCTGCCACCGGAGCAGGTGCTGGGGAGCATTTTGGGGTGATTACATCTAATCCCCAGCTGCTGCACACAGTTATGGGGTAATCTTTTCTCCCAGAATTAAAGCGATCAGGAGTTTAATGGCTCTGGCTGCACCTTGGGAAGGCAGGCGGGCTGGAGCTCGGGTTCCAGCAATTACAGTCTCCAGAAACCTAACGAGCTTGAAGAGCAAATGAATGAAAGGTTTTCCCTTTACTTAATTACAAGAAAATAAAGACAAATAAAAGTTCCCTGAGTTAGTTCCTTTTCCTGGAGACAGTTCCTGATCAGGAGGAGGGATATACTGGCTTTGGCACATAATTGGAGCATCCTGCATCTTCAGCAGGGCTCTCAATAATGGTACTTAGGGGAATTCCTAAAAGCTATCACCACATTAATGAACCTGGTTTCCTCTCTTGCTTTTACAGTCAAATAGCTCTCTAAAAGCTAAACCCCTCATTCTTATTTTCACAAAGAGCGAGAAGGGGTTTTAGTGCTTGGTCAGCCAAGAGGGCTGCAAGCTTCAGAAATAAATGTGTCGTGAGCCAGCGCTGGCTGTGGCCGGTGGAAAGACTCCTGGTGACTGCAGACCACTTTGAGTCAGACCCTTCAGCAGGGAGACACAAGACACATGTTTCAAGATAATTGTTTCCAGGCAAAACAGCAAAACCGCTGCCCGGCAAGTATTAAAGCCCAGACAAAAGAGCAACTGCCTCTGCCCTCCATGCTCAGACCAAGTGGAGCAAGGGGCTCCGTGGCACAGTGCCTGGGAACTAATTACAGCCCAGAGCAGCGAGGCTGCTCCCAGTCCCACACGGTAATCCCTTCCTTGTGCTCCACGGGGTGTTCGGGAACAGGGCCCGGCTCCCTCCGAACTGCAGAGCGTGATCAGAAGGCAGCGAGCCGGGATCTGTCCAGACTGGCTTGGAGACTCACGTCTCCCTAAAGATAACTGGCTCATGGAGCAGCCAGCCAGCCCCAGCAGAGGTGGGAAGCAGGGATGGGATTAGAGCTGTGCCAGCCGTGCCAGGGCAGGCAGGGCACGTCTGAGGAGATAACGCCCCAAAGCTGCTGGGCCTTCCCTCCCTGCACAGCTCCATCGACTGCCCCTGGTGCAAGTCAGCAATTAATCTTATCCAGTGCTGATACTTATATAAATTTAACTAATTGATCAATCTGGCTCGGGTTATTAATGCACAGAGATAAGCAGCCACCACAAAGAGCTCCTGCCAGCACAGGCAGCAGCATTTTCCCTGTTCCTCCCTGTTAGGCTGTAATCCCTATGGAGAACACGAGCTGCAGCCCTGCTGCCTCTGTGGCTCTGACCCAGCCATCGCTGGGGTTGGGCTGGGAACCAGCCCCACGATGCCCTCAGGCCAAGCCAGGAGTCACACAAGTCCTCAACCCCCTGCTGCAGAAAACCTGCTGTGCCAAAAACATCCCCCGAGGTCTGCGGAGGGAGCACTCGGTGTCACACTCGAGCACACGGTGCAGTGCAAGCCATCCCCCGGGGCTGTCTGTGCTGCAGGTGGGAGTGTGGCACAGCCAGGTCACATCTGCAGTGCCAGCACAGCCACGGCACCGAGGGACCAGCAGCAGGAACCACTGGGGTGCTTCTCCAGTTTCTCGGTGGGTTTTGAGGTCCGCGCAGTGACACAGCCAGCCCTTGTATCAGTATCACACCCTCTCACTGACAGGGGCTTTGGGTTAAAACCCGAAACAACAACAACAACACAGGCTCCCTGCCCCAGCCAGGACTGACTAAAGTTAATTAGTGTTAACTTTTTCAATGCAGGTTTTCCCTTTCTGGGGGTGCCCACTTAGGAACACGCTGGTTGGGTCAGCACCAGGCAGGTCAGCTGGGGCACAGGGCTCTGGAGGGACATCTGGTTTGTTCACTTCTTTCCTAAGTTACTTCAGAAGAGTTGTCCCTGGGGTTTGCAGAAGCTCTGGAGCTGTGAGACACCCCTGGAGGCTGGCAGGAGCTGTGTCCTACCCACAGGGATGTGAGACCACCCATCTGCTCCCTTACCTGATCTTTCAGCTCTGACAGCTGGCCAGAGAGGTTGGTCACGAGCTTCATGGTGGACTCCAACTTCTCCTGCAAGTTCCTCAGCTCATTCTGCTCCCCTTCTGAGTCGCTGCTCACCAGGGACATGGCTCTCATCCGCGGGAACCAGTCGAGGTTTCTCTCCTGGGAATCACACAGCAGGTCACAGTTAGAGTGTGCCAATGAAACCCTGCACGCAGGGCCGAGCACAGACAGAGCTCTGATGCCACACGGGGCCATTCCTCGGATGCAGCAGCTCTGCAGTCATCTGTTTTATCTGCATTTGCATCTTACTGGAAAGTTTGCAAAATTGCCTGCTCAAGGCAACAAGGCACTGCAGTGGCAGCTGAGGGAATCAGGGCTGCTCTGCACCAGCTTCTGCTCCCCAGCCCTCTCCCCTCCACACACCCCTCACTATAAATACACTAACTCTGGACACTAGACCAGCCCAGATTTCATGTCTGGACTAACTAGAAATCCACTGCCATCTTGCAATCCTTTAACTTGTGTTTGTGGAACATTTGCTGCTGATAAAGCTGGTGTGCTTTTTTGGTCAAGCAAAGCCTGGCTGTGCTTTCTGATGGAAAGAAACCATGGTCTTCTGGAAATACTTCCATGTTTGAAGTACTTCCCTTTCAATGAAAATCATATTCTGGCTGGTTCAGCCTAAAAGATGGGACAGGTATGTTACAATGCACTGACCATAGTGAAGTTTTCATTCAGCCACACAGATTCTCTAACATTCTGTGTTTAGTCACAGTCAGGAATGTCAGTGGAGACACACTCAGCACGATGGGCACGGACAGAGACTCACACATGCACTCTGTGATGGGCATGGACAGAGACTCACACATGCACTCAGTGTGATGGGCATGGACAGAGGCTCACACATGCACTCAGTGTGATGGGCATGGACAGAGGCTCACACATGCACTCAGTGTGATGGGCACGGACAGAGGCTCACACATGCACTCATAGTGTGATGGGCATGGACAGAGGCTCACACATACACTCAGTGTGATGGGCACGGACAGAGGCTCACACATACACTCAGTGTGATGGGCATGGACAGAGGCTCACACATGCACTCAGTGTGATGGGCACCGACAGAGGCTCACACATGCACTCAGTGTGATGGGCACGGACAGAGGCTCACACATGCACTCATGTACATGCCAGAGACGTTAAAAATAAAAACAGGAGCGGAACAGAAAGCCACAAAAGAGGAGGAGGGGTGCACACGGCGTCCTGACACCTTACAGTGCAACAGCAAACTGGTTTCCCATCTAGTCTTGTTCTCCTCCCACGCTGGAGATATGCTCTGAAATGGAAGCTAAAGTGGGGCTGGCTGGGATAAGGCTGTGTGTGCTCTCACAGGTGACAATGCAACAGCTGGCAGGGCTTGGAGCAAAGCAGAGACGCCGACGGGCGACTGCGGTAACGCCATGGGATGCTGCTCACCCATCACCTCGCAGAGCAACGGGGACCAAGTTGCTGCCCAGGCTCTTCACTGGGCTCAGCTTATTTTGGGAGCACTGCAAACTCTTTGGCTGTTTGCCATTCCCAGCCTAAACCCCCAGCAAGAGTCTGCTCCCCCCACTTCCGTGCTCCCCCATGCCCAGGAGCATCCACCCTGCTTAAGGCAGGGCTGTGCACCTCTACAGAGCTACATCCTCTCTGCAACTCAGATGCGATGCCAAGACTCATCAGCCTAAATTAGCTGCTTCTGATGTGCCTGGAGTTTCCTTTAGCTGGGATGAGAAGGCAGAAAGCAGGCCCTTTCCCATGCAGGCACCACAGCATCCCCACGTGATGCAGAACTGCCAGGAAGGCTGTTCGCTCCTGATCTCTGTTTACAGGGCAGATGGTTTCTGCTAATAAAAGAAAAAAATCTATGTACAAAAAAATATGCCTGTATCAAGACAAGTGCCAAAATATTTTGGACTTTAGGGAACGCCAGTCCCACAATTAAGGTTTAATAGGAGGAACAGGCAACATTTCACTGTGTTCTTCCAGCTGTAGGAAAACCCTCATTAAGGAGGAAAGGGCAGCTCAGCACTTGTGCTTGGGTCCAGCAGCTCCCCATCCAGGGAAAACAAACTAAACCCACTGCTGTTCCCAGCCCTGTGTTCCTCCAGGCTCGAGGTTTTCAAGGACAAGACAAATTAGAGTAAAATGCAATTTGTATTTGCAGGTTTGCCTGGACCCTCAGGCCCATGTCCTGAGGTTTCTATTCTGGGCAGACACAAGAGCCCTGAAACTCCTTACTTGCTCCAGAAAGACTATTATTCCCTTTGTTCCCCAAAAGGTGAGCTTTCCAAGGCCATCCCCAGAGCACTCCCAGGCCCCATCCTCGAGAAGGATGAAGAAAGCACCAACTTTCCCCACCTGCAATGTTTTAGTATCAATTACCCCAACACTCCCGGGGTATTTTGCAATATAAGCCAACACTGGAGCTGCTGCAGAGGCCCAGAAGGTGCTGGGCAGTCTTGGCTGCTGAAATCAAAGCAGCACCCACAGTTCCTGCAGGCTCCTCACAGGGTTCCGGCTCTCTGGGTTTCTGAAAGTCCCAGCTCTCCAAGTCGGGAAATCTTGGCTTTGATTTGAAAAAAACAACAAAGCACCTCTCTAGTTCTCACGCCAGTGGTCAAAGATTAAAACCAAAACTCTGTGCTCTGGATCCTGGGCTGCCATGGCTCTGGATCCTGGGCTGCCTTGGCTCTGAGATCCTGGAGCACCCTGGGTCTGAGATCCTGGGCTGCCCTGGCTCTGAGATCCTGGAGCATCTGGGCTCTGGATCCTGGGGTGCCCCAGCTCTGGCCCCCGGGCTGTCCTGGCTCCAGGACCCCGGGGTGCCCCAGCTCTGAACCCTGGGCTGTCCTGGCTCCAGGACCCCAGGGTGCCCCAGCTCTGAACCCCGGGCTGCCCTGGCTCCCCTTCCTGGCACTGGCACAGCTCCTGTGCCGCAGCAGCCGGAGCGAGCGGAGCCGCTGCCGGAAGGCCCCGACCACAAGGGCTGGGTTTCGGGTTAGCTCTTTTCTAGGTAAAGTTGGAAAAGTCCCTCCTGTAGAGCCGATCTCGTTCCATCTCAGACACGGGGGTGATGCCGGCCCGCCTGGCAGGGGGGAAAAGAGGAAGCGGTGCTGCGTGATGCACATGCAATTCATTCTGAGAAGCGCCGGCTCCTCCTGCTTCTGCCGAAGAGTTGGTTCTGAGAAAGGCTCTGAGGCAACCCCAGCGTGCCAGGGGAGCACCAGCCCTGCTCCTGGGGCATGGCACGGGCAGCTGCTCATGGCAGGGACCGCGGCTCGCCCGCCGCTGTCTGTCCCCAGCGCTCCCTTTCTCCAGCTGTCCCTGTGCCTCACAGATATGGGGTGCTAAGGGCTGATTCGGTGCTCTCCAAAATAAATCCCTGCTGCTGCCAGCAGAAGGCTGCCCAGCAGCATCACTTACAGAATCACAGCATCATTCAGCTTGGAAAAGACCTCCAAGACCGACTCCAACCTGTGACCGATCCCCATCTCATAACCCAGAGCAGAGCACTGAGTGCCACGGGCAGTTGTTTCCTGAATACAAGCAGGGGAAGGTGGCAGCAGCAAATTTCAGTTTCTGTCATGTGAAGCTAAAAATCAGACCCACACAGACAATAAACAGCTCTCTGAAGCACTTAGAAAATTAAGCTGTTTGTTTGTGGTGAGATGGGAATCCTCCTGGGTCTTTTCTGTCCTTCCTGGAAAAAGCCCCACATCAGGTTCTCTCTGCTGCAAAGGGCTCACCATCACTTCTTCCACACCGAGCTGCTCTTCTCCCCTCCCCATCAACACCAGCACTTGACACTGTCCCTCCTCCACACTCAGAGTATTTTCAACTCCTCACATGCTCCGTGTCATTAAACAAGGGGCTGATGACACAAGATTTATGGTGCAATAACCTCCTTTTCACTGCTGCCACAGGTTAAATACCCAAGTGCCACTTACATTGGTGCAGAGCAGGGATCCTGGGAGACAGACACCATTCCCAAAGGAGGAGGATGCCCATGTTCCTACATGGAATGATCCTCCCTGCACATCCCTGTGAGTTCTGCTGCAGGTGACTCACTCAGCTGAGCCAAGCACCTCCCAGCCTGAAGGGCTGCAGGAATGGCCCTGCTGGGCAGCCCTGAGGGCCATGTCCTCACTCCTGCTGCAAGGACAAGGCCACCTCTCCACACCAACCTCCTCTGGGCGTTTGGATGCCCATTTGGAGTGGGCCATGTCCCACCAGCACAGCTGGGCAGGACAGAACAGTGAGCCAGGCACAGGCTGAACACGCAGTGCTTGTGCCCATGACACTGTTTCCAGCAGCCCAGGCCTGCTGCCAAACACACCTCTTGGCTCTTCCATGCCTCAGCCATGATTTGTTGTTTAATCCTGTAATTATATTGGCTAACTATGGCCAGGTATCTCAAGGGTTGGGAAGATACCACCAAATTCAGCACTGTCAGCTCCAGTTCAGCTCCTGACCTCCTCAATCCTCCCCTCCCAGTCTGCACCAGCCTCACACTGACTGGGAGCCCCAAAGCCCCAGTTTCCTCATCTGTAACCGAGTTATTTGCCCAGGCTGGTCTCTACTGGTTTGCAAAGTATTGATATGACAAATCTTGCCTGTTTGACTTTGCCCCAAAGTACAGGATTTCCAGGCACAAATGACAGACAAACATAACTATATTTCTAACACTTTCTCAGGCTCTAATTTCATGTATACACATCTCTCCCCAGTGCTGGAATCATTAAGCCCCCTTTGAAACGGCCCAGCTCTGAAGCATCCTGGCCTAGCCCTGCCATTCCTACAGGTGCTGCAGCCCAAACCCAGCCCTGGCCATCTCCTGCTGGATTGTATTTCATGGAGAGTCTGGCACAGTCACCCTTCAGAGCCATCATCACCTGAGCCTTGTGCAGGTGCTGAATCCCACACTCCTGCTGGGTTTCAGAGCACAGAGCCTGTCATGGCCAATATTTAACTCATTAGGAGAGGTTTCAGGTCAAACCTGCCCTTCTGGAAGGATGTAATTTCAAAAGCCTGACACTGATGGAACCTTGTCTTTGCTTATCAGGAGGCTCTGCCTTTGGCACCAGTCACACTCTAACCAGGAACCAGAAACACTTTCCATTACAGCACAGAGCTCGAGAGACAAGGAAAGAAGCCCAATAACATATTTACATTTCCAGGTTTGTACACAGAGGTGAACTAGGGCACACACGAGGTCTGTAGCCTTCACTGCCATTCCAATTCCTTTAAGGGTATCTGTGCCATCACTCCTATTTGTAAATGGTTTATTTTCAAATGACACCACAATCCACACTGGGGACTTACTTGGCACCCTCAATCTGGATGTCAGAGCTTGGGCAGCCCTTACACCTCTGCCTCATTTTTGGAATAAAGGCTGTTAATGACACAGATCCTGCGTGGATTAAACCCTGGAGAAACCGCAGGAGTTTGGTTGTAAGCTTTGTGCTAAAAACTCAGCCTTTACTTTTTAATAAGCACATCTGTGTCCCAACCCCCTGACTTGCCCCCACAGGGCTCAGGGATGCAGAGCTGGGCATGCAAATGTTTGTCTGTGCTGTGACAGCCCGTGCACTGCCTGCAGACAGCTGAGGAATGCACACAAACCCCAGAGCCTCTGTGGTTTGCTATGCATCGAGCTGCAGAGCGAGGGATGTTACAGCTTCCAAATGCCTGCACACAGCTGGCTGTGGCACAGCTGCCAAGCCCCGGTGGCAGCTGTGCTGGCCACGCTGCCACAGCAACTGCAGGCAGAGCACAAACTCCAGGAGCGATTCTCAAGACAGCACGGGAAGATAAGCCCTTTAAATGAACTAATCTGCAGGGAGTTGCACCGAGTTCACATTAGTCATTTGGGTGTGGATGTCAATGTCTGGCCAAGGCGATAAGTGGATCCCCCCTCCCACACACAGGGTGTTATTCAGACATCACCTGATCTTCCCTGGTGACTACAAAGCCACAGGAATCGGGGCCTTTGTTCCTGGGAATCGCAGGAGGCTCTGGGCTGCCAGCTCTGCAGCACCAGCAGCATCCTTCCCACAGGAACGCTCCTGGATCCGCCCTGGTCCCACTCCCTGCAGTGCCCATCTCCAGGGATGGAGCCAGATGGGAGGGTCAGTCAGGAGAGCTCTATCCTGGATCCGCCCTGGTCCCACTCCCTGCAGTGCCCATCTCCAGGGATGGAGCCAGACGGGAAGGTCAGTCAGGAGAGCTCTATGAACACCAGGAATTAAGGAGCATGTCTGCTTCTCAGAGAGGTTTTCTCACATCCTGCAGCACTGCCAGTGCTGTTAAATCAGTATTAGGAGGTGGATGCATTGCAAAGGGGAGCTGCTCCAACCCATCTGCCATCTCCTGACATCCCCGAGGTTCCCAGGGAAGGGACTGCAGGGCAGGCTGAGTCAGGACAGAGCTCGGGTGTGGACACGGGCTCAGCTTCCCCAGCAGCCCCAGCCCCCTTGCAGGGCTCCCAGCACAGATTCCTAAGATAGCCCAAGTCTTACATCATCTATCACAGCAGGCACACGCTCACCTCACTGATGAAAGGGAATATTATCCCTGTTTACATGGGGAGAAGCTGGCAGTGAATTCCAGCCTCCTGTGAGCAGCCTGGACGTGCAGCCACAAGCCCAGAGCAGCCCAGCCCAGGCACGTGGGGCTCAGCCAAGGCAGCCAGGGCACAGAGTCCCGACAGAGCATCCCGACAGAGCCCCAGTGGGACCAGGACAGCCCTATGGGTTGAGAGTTCCAGGCTGTCACTTTACAGCCCCAAATCAGCACTGTCAGTGCAGTGCATTATAGATTCTCTTTTACAGAATCACAGAATCCCACAATGGGTTGGGAGGACCTTAAAGCCCATCCAGTGCCACCCCTGCCACGGGCAGGGACACCTCCCACCAGCACAGGGTGCTCAGGTCAGAGCACTGCTTTTTTTTTTTCTAATTTTGATTTTTTGGTCAGTCTTAAAGTGCTCAAAATGCTTCTAAACCTTCAGCTCTGTTTCCAAGTGTACCTGTTGACTTCTT
Source organism: Hafferia zeledoni (assembly GCA_035583235.1). Lineage (NCBI taxonomy): Eukaryota > Metazoa > Chordata > Aves > Passeriformes > Thamnophilidae > Hafferia > Hafferia zeledoni. The sequence continues at coordinate 1,335,547 of JAWWEV010000024.1, forward strand.
TCCACAGGCTGTTTCAACTCAATGAGCTTCTGTCCATGAAGAAATACAAAATTCACTGAAGAATTGTAGTTAAGTCATTGATTTTCAAGGTTACAATGACTTTTCATGTGGGGTCAGATTCCTGCAGAGTGCAGGATGAGCACCATGAGCCTGATCCTGCTCTGCCATGCCCAGTGCAGTGGGAATCCTCTAAACTGCTTTTCTACACACAATATTTTTAGTAAGGAAAACATCAAAATTCACCATCACTCAAAGGCTCCTGAATATTCACCAACCTGCTTAAATGAAATTGTCCAGGATTCTTTTGATACCACAGTGCTTAAAATATCCCTAAAGCACTGGATGCAACTCACAAACTGATGGTGGATATAATTTTAGGGGATTTTTTTACTGTTCTGTGGTGTTGGAACAACTCACAAATACTAAACGGCAAAGGGAATTTTTAAATTATATTTTCTTAATTTTTTCCTTTCAGTTACCAAAGGGCACAAATCCAAGAGTTTTCTCAAGATATTTTGTTGGGAGTCAGAGCACAGGTGAGACACTTGAGGTGTGTTGTGCCATCCCAGGATATGATCTGGAGCACGTGGTGTTTCCTTCTCTCCAATCCTAAAAATGGGAATAAAACTGCAGCTGAAGGATGGTCCCACCTAACAGCCCATGGCAGAGCCATGCCCCATCTTTGTCACTATCCAAGATGTTACAGTGCCACCTTCAGTCTGAAATATGGGAAGAAAATCCCTTTAAAGCCCAGCCATGCCCTACGGAGGCTTTCCAGGACAGTCTGGTGGCTGCAGACATGACCCAGGCACAGGTGCCCACTGGATCCCATCACCTCCATGGGGGAACCTCAACACTGGGAATCATCCACATATTTAAGGCTTTCCCTTGGCCTGTCCTTCTGGATTTGTGGGACTCTGCCCAGAGAGGTCGAGTTTTTGGAGTTCCCATCCCTGGGAGTGTCCAAGGCCAGGTGGGACAGGGCTTGGAGCAGCCTGGGTTGGTGGGAGGTGTCCCTGCCCATGGCAGGGGTGGCACTGGGTGGGATGGGATGATCCTTAGGGTCCCTTCCCACACAAACCTGTCTGGGATTCTGTGAAGACAGAAGGCTTGAGTACCAGATGAACCAGGCCCCAGGTCACCCCTAAACACACCTCAAAAAGAAAGAAACCGTTTCTGACTCCTACAGAAGTCCTTGAAATAGGTCTCACAGGGAAATGGAGTCACTGTGTTTTACACCCAGATCTGTGGCAGAAAAGGATGTTTCTAATGTTCAAGGATAATGGAAAGAAATGGCTCCTGATTTTCAGAGTCAGCTTTGCCAAAGGACTCCAAAGGAGAGTGCCCTGCGAACTCTGGAGTCAGGGCAGTCCCCAAGCCCTGGACACTCAGGAGCCACATCGTGACCCACACTGAGGTGCAAACCAACTCCCCTCCTGTTCCACACCCCACACATCCCACAGCACTCAGGGACACCCTGCTGGCAGCTCTGCACTGAGAACTGGCTCATGAAATGCAAAAATCCCACCAGCCACAGCCACACTGCAAACCTCCACCTGGAGCACATGGTTACATCAAACTGCATCTGCATGAGACTCTTGGGCTATGCATAATTTATCCTTATTCCCATCCACACACAGTAATTAGCCCTTGCTGACACTTAATGAATAGCAGCTCTGATAGAACATCTCCAGTTTTTGTATTTCATGCAAACATATTCAATGACTAATTTTGGGTTCTTATCTAATTTGAACTGTTATTCTGAAATAATAAATTGGCAGTTAACTGAAGCTTCTTTTAAACTAGTTCTGACAGCAGCAAAGATACAACACAAAACGATCTTTTTCCAAGCAAAAACACAACACAAAATGATACTTTCTAAGCAAAAACACACCACAAAATTGTTTTTTCTAAGCAAAAACCATTTCAGAAGTGCAGTGCTTCCCCTTGAAGTCATGTATGCTGCAGGGGAATAAAGGAAGGGAGCAGCACAGCCAGCCAGGCTGGAAAGCAGCAGTGATGCACTTGGTTATCTCACTGTGCTAATCCTCTATCAGGTGACTGCTCACAAGATTTCTTTAAGCCCTCATTACTGAGGCAGAGCCCAGAAGTAGGACAGGCACTTCAGTGACCCCAAAGAACGTGTTTAACCTCCCCGAGTCTGGGGGATTCACACGACATCGCCCACTCACAGCTGGGTGTGCCTCATGGCAGAGCAGCTCAAGGCAAGGCAGGAAAAGTGTTCTGCTGGAAAAAAATCACTAATTGAAATGCTATAAATCAAAACAGCTTCTGCTCCCCAGCCAGGAGACACACAAATTAGTGATGGGGGTTTCGGATCTAATTCCACGAGCTCTGAACCTCCAGCTTGGCAGAGACAAGGCTTTTAATTCTCTCATTAAAAGCCCTTCCAATTGAGTAGATATTAATTGCAGTTTTTTCCAATAGGCTCAAATCATATGACAACAAATCCTACAAGTCAGTTGGAGATATTTATACCAGGACAGGTCATAACCTGTTGGTTGTGCTTCAGACACTTCCACCAGCTTGAATAAAGACAGAACAGCCTCTCCTCACCTGATTGAAAACCAGGGAGGCCACCTGGCTGTCCCCACTCCCTGTCACCTGCTCCAGCTCACACAGTGCTCTGGAGGCTGACAAGTCACAGGTACACTTACAAAATAAATACAACAAAAATCATTATCTACTCAAGATTCCAATAGATTGGTCTAAGCTAGAAAAAAGCAGCAAAACTCACCTTGATCATTTCTGCCACGTAACTCTCTGGTCCTGTATATTCCGTGGAATCTTTGACTTTCACTAACACAATAAAGCACAAATAGTGCCACATGTTGTGCTCCTCTTTGATGTGCTCTTCAAACGTGACCGTCTTGTTGTCAAACTTATCCCTCTCCAGACCTGTGAGAGGGACACACACAGAGCCCTCAGTGTTTGCCCTTAGTGTTTGGGCACCAGCAAAGGAGCTCTGAGGAAAAAACTCATTCTTAAAGGCTGCTACACATGTTAAAGTCAGAACCATTCTGGAATGGGCACTGAATAACAGGGGTAAATGAGAAATGCCCAGGAAGAGGAGAGGAGAAAGAGAGAAGGAGAAAAGGAGCAAGAGAAGAGAGAGATGGAGGAGAAGAGAAAGAGACAGAGAAGAAGAGAAAGAGAGAAGAAGAAAGAGAGAAGAGAAAGAGAGAAGAGAAAGAGAGAAGAAGAAAAAGAGAGAAGAAGAAAAGAAAGAGAGAAAAACAAAGGGAGATGGAGGAGAAAGAGAGAATGAGCAGAAGAGAAAGAGAAGAAGCAGAAGAAAAGGAGCAGAAAGAAGATATAAGTAGTGCTCTTATTTATTATACATAACAGAAATATTTTGGTTAAGAAAGGCAGCAGCCATGTATGCAGCCAGTTTGTTGGATTTCCTAACACATCTCCTATTTTTAGGCAAACTAATAGCAAAAGCAATGTTTGCTTTGCAGCATCTTCCAAAGGTTGCTGCTGTCAGGCTGTGACATGGCAGGACCATGTCACTCAACCATGGCACCTCCATCCCCAGTCTCCTCCTGGGAAAACCTTCACAGGCACCACTCTGGAAAAAATGACTCCATACAAATCTCTCCTGTTCCAACAGGAAACTATTCTTTGAGGCAGAGGAGAAACACAAAGTAAAGACTTGAGGGGAAATGGTACCCTGAGCATTCCTCATCTCCTGCTTCTGCCAAGCTCCAGTGCCTGTGGGACTGGCTGGGGAATGCAAGGAGGGACAGCCACTGTTCAGGGCTTTTTAACTGTGAATTTGCAGCTACCCCTGACTTAAACACAGTACCCCTTTATTCTTATGTGTGTCTCTCCACACTTACCACAAATAAAGCAAGTAGTTTTTAAAATTTCTTCTTTCTTCTGTTTTTCACTCCTTAAATCAGCAAAAGTGTCAATGATCACCCCAAAAATCAGGTTGAGGACAATAATGATGACCATGAAGAAGAACAACAGATCATATATCACTCTAGCAGCAAAGAGAGGTTCCTGCAAGACAGATATTTTAATTACTAATAACTCCAGTAGGTCCCATCATCCTTCCCAGTGCCCTGCCCCACACACCCTCCCTTGAGAGTCTCCACTGCTCATGCTTTCCAAGGGTAACTCCTTTTCCTGCTCTCTTGAGCTGCCCCATTCCTGCTCCTTTGGGCTGCCCCATTCCTGCTCTCTTGGGCTGCCCCATTCCTGCTCCTTTGGGCTGCCCCATTCCTGCTCTTTAATGTGATCCCACAGAGGTTTCCCTGTGCCACACCAAGCTGAGTGTGCTCCTTGCTGTTCCTACATGTGCTTCAAGGCAGCGTACACACATTTTCCCCAGCAGAAGATCCCAGCCCTGCATGGTTCTCACTCCTCCGCCCCCACCAGTGATAATTTACCTCTTTGGAAGGTTTCCTGAGCACATCACCTACTCCACCCCCACTCCTGAGCCCGTGACTCAGTACAGTAACAATGCACATCAGCAGCGTCTCGCACGTATGCTCCTTGTTCTCTTCCTCCATCTCTTCAGTGAGCAGCTCTGGGAATGCAGCAAGCAAAGGCACGTTGCAAAGCCAAGATTAGCTCTAAATCATCCTCTCCATTCTGTGCTGGTTATGCTCTCTCCCCCCTTAGGTTGCCAGCCCGTGTTGCAAAGCCCTGTAGGTCCCCCAAAGGATCCCAGAGCGGTTGGGGTTGGAAGGGACCTCTGGAGTTCACCCAAGGCAGGGTCACCTGGAGCAGGTGACACAGGTGGGGTTGGAATGTCTCCAGAGAGGGAGAATCCACAGCCCCCCTGGGCAGCTGTTCCAGGGCTCTCCACCCTCCATGGAGAGAAGCTCTCCCCCATGTTGAGGTGGAACTTGTGTTTCAGTTCATGGCCATTGCCCCTTGTCCTGTCACTGGCACCACAGAGCAGAGCCTGGAGCCACCCTCCTGATATCCCTTGGAGATATTTGTATGGATTGCTGAGATCCCTTCTCAATCTTATCTCCTCTATGTTGAACAGGCCTTAAACAGTCTCCCCTCACCAGAGAGATGCTCCAGACCCTTCAGCATCTTTGTGGCCTCCCCTGGACTCTCTCCAGCCAGCACGGGAGCAGATCTTGTCCCTGCCCTCCTCTCCCCACCACCAGTTTGCTTTTGTGCTTGGCCTGCTGCCTGTGACTTGGTTAAATCCTCTTCCCATCCCTGTTCACATGCACAGCTCCCATCACCAGCTGCCTGTTTATACAGAATCCGAGCTTTTTGACAGCTCAGAGGACAAAGTGTTGCCTCTTCCACTCTCCCTTGGTGCCTGACAGATTGCACAGCCTTTGGGCTGCACTCAAAATGGCAACTTCCACTTGGAGCTTTCAAATGGCTAAAATATCACTGCTTGTGGAAACAGCACTTTGCTAGAAAAGCAACACGCTTTTTTTGACCTTCTCTTCACTTGGCTGAAGGCTCCAACTTCACAGTTTCACTTGCAGAACTGCTTGAATTAATTCCCCAACCTCATACGCTCTCCCTGTACCCATTAAAAGCCTCATGACCTTCATTTCATCCCAGAAATGCTCAGGAGCAGCTCCCACCTTCCCCCAGGCAGCCCTGGAGAGGCCTGAACCCTGTGCAGTCCTGAACCAGCCAAAACCCAAGAGCAATGGCCAATGTGAACATCCCTGGCCACATCACACCCCGACACCAGGCTGGTTATTTGTGCTATAAAAACATCTCTGGAGTTTTCCTTCCTGTGGCTAAAGTGTAGGAGCTGAATAAAGCACCTTTTCTTGTATCAAAGCTGAATTTGAGTTTCTCAAAGAGGACATTTCTCCTCCTGTGGCCATTGAGGCCCGTGGCCATGGCTGACTTTTGATGGCCATGCAAGAGCTGCACTTCTCAGAGGAACAGCCCTGTCCTGTCTGCCCCTCCCAGCCAGCACCGTAAATCTCCAACAAGGAAATCACATTTTCTAGGAAATAAAACTGAAATATTTCAATACCCAAGTAATAGCTCACTTTTTGGATCTCCAAACCCCCCAAACCTACTCTGTCTACTTAATCCCTTGAGTACTTCCTGATCTGATACTAAACCCAGTTTCCTCAGTTTGCCAGATAGAATAATGCTGCCAATAAACCATATTTCACAGGGCATTATGCTCTGAGCTCACATTTAATAGCCTGATGTTTTAAAATAATAAAACTTTGCAAAGAGGCAAACTGCATCACTTCCTTCTCCAATTGATGGAGAAAATTAAAGAGTATGACAGTGTTTCATAAAGTCTGGTTAAGTTCTAAGTTTCTCTGGTTTAATCACTTCATGTAACAAATGTTATTTATGCTGTTGGCATAAATTAATGATATTTCAAGTAAGTCTCATGACAGCTTTGTGCCCAAATTTATTCCAGAGGATTTTTTAAAGAAATTATTAATTATTTTTAATTGAAGGTGCTCAACTAGAAAAAAAAAGTGGAAATTCCGAGTTGGGAATTGCAGTGCAGATACTCACGCTCTGAAGGGATGATGGAAGAGCAGTTCTCACTGCTCCCTGCTTTGCACACGTCTGAGTAGAGGAACTCTCCAGTCATGGTCTCCCCTGGCTCTGTGCGATCTAAACCCAGGAAATGGGCCATCAAGGGCATGGTTAACACCTGCAAGGTGAGTGCCCACCTACCAGGGCAGCCCTTCACACCCAGGTGCAGTTACAGGCACTCACAGTGTGGACTATCCTCGAGGTTAGACGAGCACAGAGCTGTCTCATTTACACATGCACCCTCATTTTTATTTCATAGAATCAGAGAATCCTTTAGGTTGGCATAGCCCTGCCAGCCCATGGAGCCCACCCTGTGCCCGATGCCCACCTTGGCAAAGCCCTCCCAGTCCATGGAGCCCACCCTGTGCCCGATGCCCACCTTGTCCCCCAGCCCAGAGCGCTCAGTGCCACAGCCAGTCCTGCCTTGGGCACCTCCAGGGCTGGGAACTCCAAATCTCCCTGGGCAGCCCCTGCCAGGGGGCCTGACCACCCTTTCTAGGAAGAAACTCCCGCTGATGTCCCACCTGCCCCTCCCCTGGCACAGCCTGAGGCTGTTTCCCCTTGTCCTGCCAATGCCCCAGGGAACAGCAGCCCATTCCTTTCTCCAGCACAACCCCTGGAGACGAGCACCCAGCACCCACCTGGCAGCAAGGTCTCGTTAGGGAGCTTGTCTACTTCCAGGATGAAGTCATCTTTGAAGAAGAGGTAGCCCACGATGGAGAACAGGTAGACCAGGATGAGGGCCAGCACAGCAGTGAGGATGATGGAGCGCCCGTTGCGGGTCACGCTCTTGATGACGTTGAGCAAAGTCTCTTCCCGGTACACGAGGTCAAAGAGCTGAGGACAACCAACAACAGCAAGTGTGGCATCAGCACCACTGTGGCATCATTCCTTGTGCCATGCCCTTTGAAACACGAGGAGTGGGGCAGCTGTGCCCTCCTCCTCACTGGCACTGCAGTCCTGAGCAGCAGTTGGGGAAGGAGCCCCTGCCTGGCGAGGGCAGTGCTGAACACACCAAGCTGCTGACACAGCCTGTTCTGCCCTTCTTACAGAACTGCCTGTCCCATCAGAGCCTCAAAACAGCTCATTTCAAACTGCAATTAGTTTGAATTTATTGAGCATGTAATTGCATAATATCTTTTCCCTAAATTCTGTTTAAATTTCTTTGCTAAACATTTCCTTCATTTTTATGGCTCTGGGTCTGGGACAACCCACAGCAGAGCCCAGGCAGGTTGTGGCTAAGCTGGTTGCCAATGACAGAACAGGTATTTGTTAAATTGGACCTACATGAACACAGAAAATACCCAGCTCAGGTACCAGAGGATGTGGCAAACATCAAACAAAGGGCCAAAAATAGCATGTTCTGAATGGGATTTAAGGTTTGCTTCAACAATGACACATCTTCTCCACCAACACTCCATCTACTCCTTCAGTGCTTATTCTTAGCAGCTTTGTGCAGAGCAGGCTGATTCCACCCCAGCCAGGAGAAACACCTCTGCCAGATCTGTGTCTGTCATGTCAGGCTGCAGTCTGGATACAGCCTGAGCAGACACTCCTAAGTTACCCATCCAGCTGCTCAAAAAGCAGGGACACTGTTAGAGTTATGGAAAATAACATGGCAAAGCATCTTAAAGACTGTGTGTCTCTTCCTCATAGCATGGTAACTCCAAGAGTGCCTCCTGTCCCACTAACATTTCTATGGTTAGATTCTTCCAGGATTTTTTTTCTTCATATACATGAGCTTAAAAAGACCTTTACCAGGTATTGAAATGAATTAGAGTCATGACATTTTGGATTGAAACCTGGGCCTGAGCAGCCTGAGAAGAGGCCCAACATACAGAGAAATACTAAATACCTTCATTGCAACTGCATCCACATTTACTGTAATGAGCTATTTAACCACATTTAACCTGAAACACCTCTTGGATACACTTGGGAACAACAAAAAGGTCTTTGTTTGCCTGTACAAGACAGAATGGTTTGTGTTGGAAAGGAACCTCAAAGCCCCCCCTATCCCTCCCTCTGCCATGGGCAGGGACACCTCCCCCCAGCCCAGGCTGCTCCAAGCCCTGTCCAACCTGGTCTGGGACACTCCCAGGGCTGGGGCAGCCACAGCTTCTCTGCCCACCCTGTGCCAGGGCCTGCCCACCCTCACAGGGAGGAATTTCTTCCCCAAATCTACCTAAATCTCTGCTCTCTTCCTTTAAAGGCATCCCCCTGCCCTGTGATTGTGTGTCCCTGTAAGGAGTCACACAGCAGAAGGAATGTGGCACGAGTCCCACAGTCTCCCACCAGAACTTCTGCCAAGGAAAACCTCCAGCGTGCAGCTCTTCCCAGAGCCTGTACAGCAGCTTCCCAGCAGAAGAGCAGAAAGCTTTTGTGTGACACATCTGGATGTGCCAGAGATGGGACTGCACAAACTGACAGGGAAACATTCCCAGGCCAGGAGAACACCTACCAAGAGGCTGTAAAAGAACTCGTGCACGAAGAGCCCCAGGGCACAGATGAGCAGGTACAGCAGGTGATAGAGGAACTCCACATCCATGATCATGGCCTTGTATCCTCGAGTGAAGGTCCCACAGTTACCCACAAAACTCATCAGAAAAATGATTTTATTACAAACCTAAGGGAGAAAAAAACATGAATTAGTTACAACATGTGCCTTTTCAGGAAAAACTCAAAATTTTTCCAAGCTGGAGACAACTCCAGGATGGGATCGAGTGTCAGCATTTCCCACGTCAGTAAAACCTGCTCCCTGTTGTGTTTTCTGCCCAGCTGAGACTGAGCCCCGACTCCAACTGCACATGTCCACTACAACCTGTGCCCTGGCTGCCCTCCCAGCTTGGTCTCAAAGGGCATCAAGACTAAGACTTAAAGAAGGTAAAAACACTTTCTGGTGTAAGTGATAAACCCTCCTGAAAAAAACCCAACACCGAAACACTCCTGTTCAAAGGACTAAGCAAAAGCTCCAGATCCCTCAGCAATTCCCTCTGGGATAAGACACCCAGAAATCCTCCTGTGGGCCATCAACACCAAGGAAAGCTGCCTTAACTTACTGGGCACCTGCTAAATGCCCCAGTTACCAGTTCCCTCTGCTCCTGCCCCGTTCCCTGGAGCAGAGCCCGACACCCCTCCCTAGCTCCCTCCTCCTGGCAGGGATTGCAGAGAGCCAGAAGGTCCCTCCTGAGCCTCCTTTTCTCCAGGCTGAGCCCCCCCCAGCTCCCTCAGCTGCTTCTGTGATGTTTGGTGAATCTCATACAATCCCATAAATGTTTCAGCTCAGCCCCTGAACAGAGACAGGTTTGGGTGAATAACCATGTGCTTTAGGTCACACAGACTTCTTCCCATTCCTGGCTGGAGCAGGAGCTGTTTCTAGACTGAGAAAAACCTTAGAGCTGTCCCCAGCCTGGGCAACCAGAATTAAATCATAGAATCAGCTGAGTTGGAAGAGACCTCTGAGATCATCAAGTCCAACCCTTGATCCAACCCCACTTTGATCACCAGATCATGACACTCAG
>JAWWEV010000024.1:1345692-1363545 GCA_035583235.1 Hafferia zeledoni
GTTGGAAGAGACCTCTGAGATCATCAAGTCCAACCCTTGATCCAACCCCACTTTGATCACCAGATCATGACACTCAGTGTCACGTCAAGTCTTATCCTAAAAACCTGCAGGGATGGTGAGTCCACGCCCTCTCTGGGCAGCCCATTCCAATGCCTGACCACCCTCTCTGTAAAGAATTTCTTTCTACATGAACAGCAGCAGGGCCCTTCTGCCAGGAGCAGCCCCCGAGGGGATCACTCCTCCCACCAGCCCCACCACAGCGGCCCAGGCTATTTTTGCCCCATGTCTCCATGCCCAGGTGAGGAACCCTTACACAAGGAGCAAGAGAACATAACAAAGCCCACTCGGTTCTTACATTGAATGCCCCCAGGAGGAAGAGAGTGGGCTGTAAGCCCACGGAGAAGATGAGGCGCAGGATGGTGGAGGCGATGAGGGCGCGGATGCCGTGCGGCTTGGGCAGCGCGATGACGATGGCCAGCGAGATGAGCATGGCTGTCCACAGCAGCCCCGACAGGTGGGGCTCCAGCGTGCCTGGGGAGGAGGAGCAGACCCATCTCAACACCTCCAGAACCAAACTGACCAGTAAATGCCATTTATTCCATCTGTGGCAGAGCATCACCCAGCCTCGTGTTCAGCCATTGCTGATTCCAAAGCAGCCAGTGGGACATCGGAGCCCAACACCTTCAGCAGAGTTTAATTACAAACTCGTCACTAAATCATTATGTAAATGTAAGTATTACAGGATTCTTCCTTTTCCTCTTCATGGCTGGTACACCTGGATGCTGAGAGGCCTTTTGCAGGTGGGACAGCCCTGAAGCTCCTCCAGGTTTGGAGCCACGGTGGAGTCTCCTGAAATCCTTCTGGACAAACCCTTGTACCAGTTTTTGTCATCTCTTGCTATTCCTGGTTCTAGTTCGACTGTCCCATGAGACTGGCTGCTTACATAACACCGAGCCCATGTTGCTAAAAATACACTCCCCTGAAAGAGCCATAAAAAATATTCAGCCAAAAATACCATTTTTACCCTGGCTTTATGCAGAAGAAGACACCTCTTTCTTAAAACTGACATAATTTTTGTCTTCAAGCAACTTGTTCCTCAACAGAGAGAAAGGCCAGACCTCCCAGATTTCACAGCACTCTGCAGCCCTTCTGCAAACACGTACTCAGAGAACTTCTGTCTCACTGGCAGGATCCTCACTGAGGGCTTTGTCCTCCCCCTTCCAATCTCAGGCAGCTCAGGAAATATTGCCCTCATCTGACTGCCATGAGCAGCCATTTCATTTTGTTCCAAGTCACTGTAGATTAATAAAGACAGCAGAGGATGGATGGAAATTAAAACTTAACGAGTGTAAAGCTGAGCAGCTGTTGGTGCTGCCTGCAGGGAGTTTGGGGTCTCAGGGTGGCACTGCCACCAGAGCTGCCACACAGCACAGGGTGCAGAGCCTGGCACAGTCACCCCAGCACGGGAGGGCAGAGGGGGAAAGGGAGGCAGCTTCCCTAGGGATGACTCAGGAATTGCTGGGAGGGATCCCACCTGCCCAGGTGCCTGAGCATCCCAGGATCACACAGCATGGGAATGGATTTGCTGTCACGAGTTGCAGCAGTTCCCAGCAGGCCTGAAGAAATATCTGGAGTTAAGGAAGTCCTCAGGTGTTGCCTAAACCCCCACCTGGGCCAGACCCAGGAGCCCAGGCTGGCCAGCAGTGACAGTGCCAGCGCCAGCACCTCGGTGGGACCCAGGTCATGTCACCTGTAGCACAGAGCAGGGCTCAGGGCACAGGGTCCTCCCTCCTTCCTGGGAACACACTGGGAGCAGCATCCTTGCCCTTGGCAGGTGAAGCCAAGGGCTGGTCCCTCACAACTGTCTGCACCAACCTGACCCAAAGCCTTGCTGGAAGCACGTGGGGTCATTACACCACCACAGGCAGGAGGAACGTGTAGCCAGTAGGAAGTTCTCCCTGTCTCTGGAATTCTCACCATTCCAGTACCGAATTCCAGGCCTCCAGTTTTGTTTCTGCTCCTCAAGTCAGAAGTTTTACAGCTTCTGCTACTGTCAGATGCTCATCAGCTGCTCAGTTCACCATGTCTGAGCAGCTCAAGACACTGACAACTTCCCCCAAACAGTCTGTTTGGAAGAGTCTTTTTTTTTTTTTAAGCTAAATATAAGATGCACATGTATTTATTTATTTTACTTTTTTGATTCTAACTAGCAAAGGAACAGATTTTATCATAATGTTACCTGAAAAAGAATTTCAAATATGTAGGGTAGGGCACCTTCAAAATGCTAAACGATCCCCCCCAGGTCTTGCAACTTGTAATCCCAAGGAACTCCTTTACCCAGCAGCTCTCCTGGCAGCCATAAAGCCAGACCTTTTAACTTGGGATCTTTGAAACCAGAAAGAGAAAACTCAGTTGCTCCTGGGGCTTGTTGAGCCCTTCCAGGCAGGAAGGATTTGGGCAGCCCCCCCCGCTGACAGAGGTACCACAGCCTGGTGGCACTGAGGGCAGAAGGTAAAACTGTTCTCTTCCCTCTCTCCAGAACACTGGATTTTGGGCTAAAATATCCCTCTGACAGGCTTTATCAGGATGCAAACCCCCTAAACACAAGGAAAAGGCTCCTAGCTAGACATTCCCTTCACACCACTCTGCAAGAGAGATTCCCAAGAATATCTCCAGGTTTCCCAGTTCCTGCTGACACGACTCCAGCCCTCCAGCTGCCCTGGGGAGCAGCTCTTGGGAGAGGCTGGATCTGAGGATGAGCAGCTGGATCTCACCAGGATCTACTGAGCTGGCTACAAGAGCCACCAGTGGCACACAAAGTGGCTACAAGAGCCACCAGTGGCACACAAAGCCCTGGGCTGGACCACAGGCAACTCCCACGGGCCCTGGCACAGCAGAGTGGTGCAATCCCACAGGAGTTATCCCAGAACTGGGGGCAGGAATGCTGGCAAGCCCTGCAAGGGCAGGGGAGCTCAGAGCAGCATGTTGGTCCTGAGCCAGGGGTCAGGCTGCTCCTCATTCCCTGGGGGAACCTCTGCCCTCCCTGCTCCTGGGGTGGGGGAGCCCTGGAAATGGACTCTTTCTCCATCAATTTCTAATGGCACCTCAGCCCTGTCCCCTGCCCTGGCACAGCAGGGCAATGCCACCCACCCCCAGCACTGGGAGGCCTCGTGGAACCAGGAAAACTGTGTGCAAAATGTCATTAATAAAATGCAAGCTCAAGGAAAACAACAAATTCAACATCTTGCCTATTTTTAGTTCAATACTTAATTGCAGAGTTTAAACCAAAGTAGAACATTCAAGTAATTAAAGGTGGATGTTTGTCTTGGGTAATTTTTTCCCCTAGGAAAAAGCATGGCTCTGTATTTCCCTTACAAATGCCTCAAGAAAGAGTAACAACAGCACAATTTAAATCAAGGCAATTAAAAAAGCTAATTTCTGTTCTCCTGTCCCCTCTGAAGTAAACAGTGATGCAGAGACACGAGTGGGGGGCAGAGTTTGGCTCATTACACCCTCTTTGTTCAGCTACTTTTGTATGTTAAAGGTTGGTACCTCCTCGGATTCCTTTGAAGGGATAGAAAAAGGCCACGAGCAGGTTCATGAGGACAGCCAGGTTGAAGGAAATGCTGCTCCAGAAGGACATGTTCCTGGCACACCAGTACAGGAAAGGCTGAGCTACAAAAGAGCAAAAGAATTCTTTTTAATGGAGTGGTTAAAAAAAAAAAAAAAGAAAGAAAGAAAAAAGGTCTACATAGAAAATTATCCCCATCAAAATTGAAGTTTTTTCAGGCTGCCCAAAAGCACAGCATCCACAGGAACAACATTCATGCCTTGTTTTGAAGTTTGTTTGATTATTCTTCATCTTGGGGGTAACTTCAAGTTTCCTGGATGGTGTTTTCAGGCAAAGGATTCAACCCTGGTTTAGCAGCAGCAAGAGAACAAGTTCAGAAGCTGCAGAGATCGAGGACTTCAGGCTTCCCCCAATAATACATTTGTACTCAGAGTCCCACCAAGAACAATTAGGAGGAGGAAAATGAACAGTGAGGTCCAGCCCCCTCCCTCTGTGTTTCAGCTGCACACTGACATTCTTCCTTTTACACTGAAATACTTTCCAAAGACTCCTGGTTTGCATAATCCCTGCAGAACCAAGAGGCAGAAAGCAGGACTGCTCCCTGTCTCAAGTGGTCATGGACTGAAAGCTGACAAGAAGGTGAGAGCTGCCCTGCAGTAATTCCCTCTGCATCCAGTAATCCCCTGGCTCCAGCTCCTGCAGCCTCGTGGCACAGCCAACTGTGTCCCCCTGAAATCCAGAGTGGTGCAAAAAAGGCTCTCAAAGAAGGGACAGGACTGTTCTCCCCCTTGGAAGGAGGAGGCAGCGTGTTTATGTAGCAGAGAGCAAAGGAAAAGCTCACAGAATTTAGAAACAGGTGAAAATGCAGCTTTGGGGGCTGAAGGGTAATTTAATGAATGCAGCAAGTCTGAGCCAGCACCTCTCCAGAAAATCAGCCCCTGTAGCACCCCGAGCACAAAACAGGATAAGGAATTCCACATTATACTGAGTGTAATTCTCATTATACTGAGCTGAAATGCACATTTATTGAAATGCATTGAACAGCTGAATGCAAAGGGCCAAAAATACAAACCAAAAAGGGGCAGAATACCAGAATTATCAGCTTCAGTGCATCTAATAAGCCAGGCACTTGCTAAGCCTCCCCCAAATGTGATGCAGCAATGTATGTTTAAATATACATACACTGATCTCTGTACTATGTCTGTTCTCAATTTCATTTTAACTGGAAGAATTTGTAAGGAGGTTGAATTAATTTCTATGAAACTGTTACATGAAGGGTCATTATAAAGGTCCAGGTTAAACCTTCCTTTGGGGATGAACCTGACCCTGCCCTGGGTAGTGCCTCTGCCTGGCTTTAGCAGACTCATTTCCATCCCTAATTAACAACTGGGACACTTCTGGCACTCAGATTATGGCCCAACACCATGAGCTGAAGGGTGAAGTACATGGGCCTTTACAAAGACTTTTTTGAAAAGTGTTTTTGAGGTTTGAAGAATCTCTGAGTGGCACCACCTGAGCACACAGAGCATTGCCAGAGGTACAACATAAACTCTGGGGACCAGGTGAGAAACAGATGTATGAATGTAGAAAATCACTCAGAGGCCAAACAGGACCTGAATATTAGAGGCAGAATAAATTATTCCAGGTTCTGAAAGAAAAAAAAAATTCCCCACTGCTGCAGGTGGATCTTGATTAACTTGTGGCCTGTTGGTAATGATGAATGTCTTCACAGCTTGCTTGGAGACAGCCCCAGAGGCAAAGTGACTCAACAAAACCCAACAGAATATATGGATGCTGTTGAAGTTGCCAGTTTGTTTAGGATCTCATGTATTCCCATATTTCTTGCAGAGCTCTGCAGTGATTTTAGGCAGCACGTCTGCCCTAGGAGGGGGTTCCACACCAGTCTGTGCTCTTAAACTAAAAGCTGGAGCTGAGCTGATGCAAAGCAGGGGAACAGCAGTGGTGTCAGATGGCAGGGGCTGGGGGGAGCAGGAGCTTCCTGTCTTATCTCTCACATTTCAGAGGGTCACTGTTGGCAAATCCCAACCACCCACCACTGAGGCTGAGCCTCAGCTGCAGCATTTGGCCTTCAGTAAAACAAGAAAGCAGCTTCTAAAAAGAAAAAAACCCCAAGCAAATGAGTTAGAAAGTTTACAGGGGATGTGGTGGCACTGCATGAATTAAAATATCATCCTAAGGATTTCCTACCTGCCACTGGGAACCTCAGAGGGAAAGCAGAGCTTGGAAATTCTTGCTTTCAGGTATTTTAGCATCACAGGGCTGGAAGGGGTTTAGCAGCCTGTCAGCCAGTTAATTCCTTGCCCAGAGAAAGAACCAGTTCTGCTTCACTGTTACTGGGAAATGCATGTTTAACCTGTTCTTGAACACCTCCTTGCTGGAAATGCCAAAATCCACAGAATCATTAAGGTTGGAAAAGGCATTTAAGATCATCAAGTGCAGCCTCGCTGCATCACCCATCCTTCCTCCTCCTTGCAACAGGTGGGAATCCAGCCTAGGGAAGGAGAACAGGCCACTGCTCCCTTCAGCTGTGTCCTCCCCCTTTCTCCCTGCCACATTCTCATTTAAGCAAAGCCTCCCCAGATTTGTTCCTTCCTGTTGGATCTTAAAAAAGACGACCTGTGCTCCTTCCTCCTGCTCTGCCCTGGATCCCCTCCAGAGGGTCCATATTGCTGCAGCACTCACTGCCTCCATCTCAGCCTCCTGCCATCATGCAGAGGAGCAGCTCTTGCAAACAATCATCGAGGTTGTTGCCACACTGGGAACCATCTGCCACCCAGGGAGCGTTTCAAACCCCCGGATGCCGTCCCGGCAGCACAACCTACCTCGCAGCTTCTTCTGCCAGTTCATCTCGTTGAACAGGTCCTCGGACTTGAGGAAGAAGTCGTTGATCTTGCTGCCCTGCTCGTCCCTCTCTGTGGTGTAGTAAATTCTCAGCTTGGACTCCTTGGTGAGGAACTCACAGATGCTGGGCACGGGGAACACGATCTGCTCCATGGTCCGGTCCGACCTGACAATCTGAACAGCAGCCTCCTCAGTCCTGCCCAGTTCTCACAGGCTTTATTTCTTCATTTGCTGCCTTTTTTCCTCCCCTTTCAAACATGTAAAAACTTGGACACATTTCTGTACCAGAGCAGCTCGATAGAGGCTTCACTTCATTTCTTTTTCAAAGCAGGTCTGTGTTTAGCCCCAAGACTGATTTCTGTGCCATGGCCTTATCCTGGCAGTACTGTCTGAGCTGGAATTTCCAGGGGGCCCAGTGAATCCTGCACCAATGCTGGGATGGATTTCAGAGCAATGTGGTCACCCAGCTCAGGAATGCTGGAAAATTTTAGTCACGTGCAAATACGAGGAATAATAGTTGTATCTGCATTGCTTATCAGAGTTTTGTGAAGTCATGTCAGCACTGAACAGTTTGGGTTGGAAGGGACCTTAAAGATTACCCAGTTCCCTGTCCATGGGCAGGGACACCTTCCACTAGATCAGGTTACACCAAACCCTGTCTGACCTGGCCTTGGACACTTCCAGGGATGGGGCAGCCACAGCTTCTCTGGGCAATCTCCCTGTTTGTGAGCATTTTACTTTTATAAAGCTCTTGGATGGTACATGAGGCCAAATTGCCATCAGAATGCAGAAGGAGTGGCAAAAGTTCTGACAAACTTCATGGATTCAGCACTAGCACCGGCCAAATTGTAACAGAAGTGAAGCCACACTTGTGCTGCCAAGAGAGCTCTGCTCAGCTCCATCCCAGAGCCCACACAGACAGCTCAGAGCAGCCCCCCCGGCGCTGCCAGAACACTCAAGAAGGGAATGACTGCAGGGACACTCTGTGGCAGGGGCCACAGTGCACACACACACACAGGTACCAGGGCAGAGGGATGGCACGTGGGAGGCACACAGGGTTGGGCTGCCCTGCTTCCCTCCCCAGGGGATCCCCTCCTGGTACCTCGATCTGCGCCGTGTGCTTGGCGTAGAACTCCAGAGCCTCGTCCCCCTCGATCTGACCTCCTGGCTTCAGCATGTTCTGCAGCTCCTTGTTGTGACGAGCCAACTGAAAGAAAGGAATGCACAGGGAGTGGGAGACACCAGATGTCTCTCTGTGATATTAAATTTCTGATTTTTGGCATAAAAAAAGAAATAGTACACAGTCAGCTGCTAGGAAAGGGCAAAGTTGACAGAAGGCTTGTTCTGTTCCAACGAGACACCCTGCAGCTCTATTTTGGGAGCAAGTCAGAATGATTCAAATATGTATTTTTTTAATTACCAGTGTTGTATTCCTCTTTTCCTCATCCTCTCCTACCCTTTGCCTGGCTTGGGAATCTTTCTGAACGTTCACATTGGGTCTGTCCTTCCCCACCCACCCTAACCAAAGGGGTGCTCAGCACCCAAGGATCCAGGCAGGGAGAAAAACTTGCATCAACTGAACAGCAGATGCACAGACAAGTGCTCCAAAAATGCTGCTGGATGCTCCAAATCCATCCTGCAGCACAGTGATGGGTTGTCTGCTCAGATACCAAAGGAATAAGAAGTCTGTAATGCAGTGAGAGATGCAGCATCAATATATTGTGTAGATTTAGATATATTTTCCCTCCTTTTTTTTAACCTTTGGGGCTTTTTACCTTTTACCTTTGGTAAAAAAATCCCTTTGGTTTTTTACCTTCAGACACACATTGTCTCAATACAACAGCCCTGCCTGGCTCCAGCAGAGAGAGAAAGTGGCAAGGGCTGAGATTTCTGCTTACACTTTAATTGATCAGTGAGTAGCATTTCTTTGGGAGTATAAAGTAACCTTTGATACAGCTGAAAAATAATACACTGCTGCTCAGTGCTGCCAAGAGCTGAGTCACATGTCTTCAGAAACTTGGTCCAGAGCCTGCCTGCTCCCTCTTAGAAAAGAAAATTCCCCAAATTCTCCTGTATTATAGAATTTTCATTTCTGATTAAGGATTGGGATTTGCTCTGGTAACAAGGAAACGTGCAGTGAGAGTTTGTCTCAGAGATGAGCCATGAAAACAGTTCCAGGGAAAAGCAGAGTCTGGGTATTCCCAGTTCGTGACTCGTGGTGCTACCAAAGCTGCAGGTGACACTCTACCTGATGAGCCAAGATATAAATGTTGTGTCCCACGTTCCTTGGAGATGCTGCAACATCTTCCCCATTCTCTCCATCCTCGAATTCCACTTCCCCCTGCAGATAAGCCTTCTTGATCACTTCCACCTGGAAAAGGACAGAGGCCAGTGAAGAGGAGGCTCAGGCAAAGCGTGGAGAGGGTCAAGGGGAGCAGAGCAAGGACATTCAAAGGAAGGTCAGTGGGTTTCTCAACACCAGGATAAGCAGGAGGCCTGACCTCAGCTTCAGCCCAGCTCACAGACACAAGAGACCAAGCCTTTGGTTGCCCATATCCTGGGCCACCCTCTCCTCCCTCATGCTCCATCACATCCTGACCTCTGGCACTGCTTCAGCTGTGCTTGGCACCTCCTGCTTATGTTTGCATCAGTGAAGACATGAACCAGCCCCAAACCCTGCTATGCTCTCCTGGACAGTTCTTAGGGCACATGAGATTTTCATTTCTCTGTCTCCTGAGCAGATCATTTCCCCTCCCACCTGTCTGTGGGAGGTGTCCCCACCCACGGCAGGGGTTGGAACAAGGTGAGCTTTAAGGTCCCTTCCAGCACAAACCATTCTGTGATTGCAGAGAGTCAGGTGATGCCCTTCCCTGCCTCACACAGGATGATGATGGATCTCTCCTCCACAGCACTTCTCTGATCATTTGGGATACCTGGGCACTGGGCTGAGCCAGTTCCTGTGCATGTTGCTCTCATTCAACCAACCCCTTGAAAGGATTTCCAGCTCCTGCAGCACCTCTGGGGTGGACATGGTCATCCCAGTGTCCCCAGTGCTGCAGTACCAGGACTGACCAGGGTCACTGGGAGTGAGCCAGGGCCTCACCAGCTCCTTGGGCCTCATGTTGTAGAGGATCCTCTCGGCGTTCTCGCTGTCGTGCCTGCTCTCCATGATGGCCAGGAGCAGCTTGGAGGCGTTGTTCTGAGGGCAGGCAGAAACACCAGTCACTGCCAGGAGCCAAGGAATGAGGCACCCAGCCGAGTGCCACCATCCCCAACACCAGGAAGGTCCTTCAGAACTGGGTCCTACAACTGTGAGAGCCACAGCAGAGCAGGACAGTCCCAGCCAGCCACCACAGGGCTCCTCCAGCCCCACCTCACCAAGCCCTCCCTCTCTTATTATTGACCTACACAACCTGATAGGATTTTCTACCAGTTTATTTCCCAAATCCTGCTTATTGGGAGACATCAGTTTAACCCAGTCATGGTTTAGATTCCCAAAATGCTGCTCCTTGGAGCTTGTGTGGGTTTGTTTGGTTTGAAGGATCACCACAAGCTCAGCTTTGCTGAAGATGCTGCTGATTAAATCAGGGGACAGGCAGGGCTGAAGACACTGATGTGCTTTGCTGCTTTTAACTGAGCTCACTCTGCAGGCTCCTCTGGCCAAGAACCAGAGGGAGGAAATGGGAAACTACCACAAGGCACCAGACTACTTTAATACGAACAATTAAGATTAAAATCCATCATGCCTGACAATAAAACCCAATAAAAGTATTTAATTTTGAAGTATAATGCTAATTGAGTCTAAAAGCATTTTTTATTTACAATAATAAAAAACCCACATTACCCATAATAATGGTGTGAGTCGGCAACGGAAAACAAGGAGACATTGCAGGGAAAGGCAGGGCAGTAAGTCAGAAAGGAAACATTTCTCAGGCACAGGCTGAAGCAGGAGTGCTCTGGGACTGCTCCTGCTAGAAGGGAACCTGCTGCTGTATTTTGAAACCAGCACCAGGGCTAATTATTTCAGCATTAATATGAACAGCCCTAAAGAACTGGTGATGATTTAACATCAACTGCTTTAACAACAGCAATAAAGTATGAGGAAACCAGTTGTAACACGAGAAATTTCAGTTCCATTGTGTGTGTGTCAAAGCTCAGCAACAACACAGAAGTTGTCATCAGCTTTAAATTTTTACCAGGAAATTATTTTAGGGTTCCTCAGTGTATCCTGCCTGCCTGCATCCCCCATGGGAGAACTGGTGACTCCATGTCATCATTTAAAAGATGAAATACCTGGAACAATCAATCTTTGGGCACTGCCTCCAGCTCTCTGAAGTGTATCATTTTTTGGCACTTATGAATATTGGGATATAATAAACACCCACATCATTCCAACAATAAAATTATGTTTCATCTCCCTGTGAGTGTGAACTGCACAAAACATTGACTTGCCTTCAGCTCCAACACGAGGTCCATCCTCTTCTTTCCCAGAGGGTTGATGTCATTGAGAATTAATGCTGTGATGATGTCAATGCCATTGGACTCGTGAGTAGCAATGCAGTTCTGGCCAAAGAAAATTCATCAGACTGCACTAATTGTCTGCACTAAACCCCAGCCTGGGCTGCTGACCCTGCCAGAACAGCACAGGCCCCTCTGTCATCACCTCGAGATGGATAAACTGGGCAGAAAGCTCCAGGCAGGGGAACAATAAAAGACAGAGGCATTTTGGTCCAAGCTTTTCCCCTCCTCAGCCATGTCCTGCTGGAACCCCCCACCTCAGGAAGCACCACAGCTGACAAACAAAGCATTTCCATGCCCAAGTGCCCAGGCTGGACATGCAGCTAAAGAAAAACACTGTTTTACTGAGATTAGGGAGAGTTTCCTTTATTTGAGGTGTGCCAATCAACACCTGCTTCAGCCCAAAGGATGGGCATTTCCACAACCTTCTCTAACCCTTTAACCCTGTTTTTGGAATGGTCTGCAACTAAAATGGGCAACCCAACAGCAGCTTTCTGGCTCCAAAATCCAGAGCCCTGCTCTGCCATCAGCTCCACACCTACATTTCGAGGGGTTTACTCCACCTGGTCCATGTAACAGAGACACTGTCAGGACCCAACAGGCACAGCCTCACGTGTTGTCTCACAGAGAGAGGATTTCATCTGACCTCTACTCTGTTCAGCTTTGCTCTAAAGTCCTTTGGAGTGCACAAAGAAAAGGCTCTTCCATATATGCCCAAAAACTTTTTGGAAAGTCACATCCCAGTCTTTATGGACAATACTATGGTTCAAATGGCAGGGAAATGGAGAAAATAAGCAGAAACTGGCACAGGTGCCCAGAGAAGCTGTGGCTGCCCCAGCCCTGGGAGTGTCCAAGGCCAGGTTGGACAGGGCTTGGAGCAGCCTGGGCTGGTGGGAGGTGTCCCTGCCCATGGCAGGGGTGGGATGGGCTTTGAGGTCCCTTCAACCCAAACAATCCTATGATCCTGTGAAGTACAAAAATTCTCCACTTTCCTTGTCTGTCAAGTCTAATATAACAGCTTAAATCCCAGCAAAGCAGCAATATCTCTACTGCTTTGAGAGGTTTGACTCCTCAGAGGAGGCCCTGAGAAAGGGAAGCTGATTATGATGAGTTTATAAAGGAAAACCCCCCAATTTGTAGGGCAAATAAAGTGGGCAGCACTGAGAGACAACAGCAGTGTGGCACACAGTGCCAAGGCCACCAGGGCTGGGGTCCAGGGCAAAGGGGGATGCCCTTCCCAGCCCCAGATGGGTACCTGGTTCTCGTGGCAGGGCCCCTGGCAGTACTCAGTCAAACTCTCCAGGGTCTGGTTGATCAGGGCCACGTTCTTCTCGTTGATGTACAGCCCCAGCAGCCCCAGGCCCCCAGTTGTGCTGCCACAGATACAGTCCAGGAACTGCAGCGTCTCACACACCAGGTTGTAGTTGGTCTTGTTGTTCTGGCAGCGCAGGAAATTCTGTGAGGAGAGTGACAAAGCCATGAGGGAAGGGGGGAAAAAGCATCCAAACTGCTGTTTGTTGACAGTATTTCTTAAGCTCCTCCATCCCCAATTGCTCTGCATGGTGGGTTGCTCTGGGCTCACTGTACAAGCAGTGAAGGTTCTGCCAGGGGTTATTTGCAACGTGCTGCTCTCCTGAGCAGTTTGGTGGCTTCACTCTGTACAGAGGCCAAGCAGCAATAACTGAGTGCAGCCAAGAAACACCCATTAGAGCCTGAAAGCCAGCACAGAACAGGCCCTTCACTGAGGAGCAGAGAGCTCTCCTGAGCCTGGAGGTTCCTTCCACCTGCTGCATTCACTGCCAACCACCACTCATGGCCCTCTCCTCCCCTTCTCCTCCCCTTCCCCTGCTCTGGAAGCAGCAATTCCCTGGCTGTGGCCTCACTCCCAGCAGCTCAAGACACCTGACTGCACACCTTGAAACACAATCCTCTCCACTCCATTTCTTCCCACATAATTACTGTAATTTCTGCTTGAAGCTGCTGATTAGGAGCAGCTCCTCTAATGAAATACTGTATTTATTGGTGTGGATTTAACAGGTTTCTGCTTTCCTCTATTAAACTCCAACCAAATCCAACCAAAACTAAAGGACAATTGATGAAAACCAATTTCCCAGTGAGTTGGATGCTGTTTGTCAGTGCATTCCCAGCAGTACTGCAAACATTGACAGCCACTACCACTTTATTTTCCTTGAAGTTTCAGCAGGAAAAATCTTATTGTAGCAGGTAATTCTCTTAATTCTATCAGGCAACAACACTCCCAAGGTGAAAAAAGCCTCAGAGAACAAGAGCCATGGGACTGTGGGGCCAGCAGGGGCTTTTGTGCCAGCCCAGAGCACTGGCCCTGACTGCCCCCAGTGTCTGCTCAGACTTGGAATTCTTTCCAGGCAAACAGAGGGAGAAACTGCAGATTCAATGGAAGGCAAAGCTAAAAAAGGAAAATGCTGTCTATGAATGCAGACTAAAGGTGACAGTGATTCAGCACATTTCAGCTGATTGCTCGTTTAGTATCCTGACTTCTGATTAACTTGTCAGAATATAAAGGTTGATGCTACAGAAATCAGAGCTCGTGCCTTCCCTCCAGGAGAAAAAGCAAAAATAAAGGATAACACTGAAAGGGGTGAAATAAAATGTTCTCTGGCTGCAGCACAGCATTTATGGTGATTATAGCTGGGTTTGTACCTTAGCTGCTTCATCCACAGTCAATAAACACAAAGGAGGGAGGAGAAATGAGGCACAGGAGGACATGGTTAGATGGGCTAAAACAAGGGGAAGAACAAAACTGTAGAAAACAAGGTCCTGCTGCACTGTGAGAAACTGCCCCAGGGAGTGGCTGCTGCTGTCCCAGCCAGTACAGGGAGAGCTCTTAATTTTCTGTCATCCAGAGCATCTCACAGGCTGTGGAGAGGGAACACAACTCTTCAGTACTGAACATGCCATCCCACTGCTTTCCATGGGAATGATCCTGAGGATGGACCACCTGAAAGACCCTGCACCCAGAATGAGGAGCCAGGAGATGAAGGCTCAGGTGGAACATGGGAAAAATATGCCCCAACCCATTCCTCCCAGTCCTTGCACTCATTTGAAGAAGGCATGGCAGCTCCTCCAGCCCCAGGGGGAGAGCAGGAGGAAGAGCATCCTGCCTGGAGGTGTCTGGGAGGGATGCAGAGGGCACAGCCCTGCAGCTGCCTGAGCACCTCAGAGCCTCCCTCCTCTGAAACACTGCACTCCCACAGCACTGCCCTGGGTTGGCTCCTCACAGCTGCCCAGGGCCTGGAAAGGCTGGGCGTGCCCAGCCCTGCACCAGGCAGGGCATCCCCACCCAGCTCTCATTCAAATACAGCCTGGGCAATGCTGGGAGAGGCACAGCTTGCACAGGAGTCCTTCCTTATTCCTTCAGGCAGGGAGTCCCTTGGCACTGTTGTCAGGAGCTCAGTTACATGGAGTAGCTGCAGACACCAAGACTTTGGAGGATGAGACACTCCTGCTTCTGCTTTGGGGTGAAGAAGAAGCCTCAAGGCAGTAAAAGGATTAGACTGGCATAATTGTGGCATAATTAAAAAGAAAAAAAATCCTTTTTTTGGCCAAGCTGACTACAACTACCTGCTGCTTGGGAAATCTGATGGCTCAGGCTGGGGGAGAGCTGGGGCCAAGCTTGTGCCCTGAGCTGCACTCAGCTGTGCCCCTGCAGCTGTGGGGACTCACCAGGGGCATTGCGGGGCTGTGTGGGCACTATCGAGCCCTGTCCTGGAGCTGCTGCCTCCAGAGCCTCTGCCAGCATGCACAGCAGCCAGCCCTGCCTCTGAAACACGGCAGAAACTCTGCTGTGTGCAGCCTGGGCACTGCCTGGAGCGGCAGGCTGGCAGCACAGGGATGTTCCCAGGCTGGGATGCCATGGCAGAGGGGCATTCCCCACCTGGGGAAGCACCTTGGCAGCTCTGCAAAGCTCTCACAGGGTCCCCACTGCTGCCATGCCAGGGAACAATGTGCAATCAAGGCAATTATTCCTCTCTCTGAGGACATTTAGCACGTTGTAGGCTCTCACCAGCTCTCCTCGGTGCCAGCCCAGCAGCAGTGACTGTGCTGAACAAACCAACCTCATTGCAGCCCCTCTGGGGGCAACTCAGAATAGTCTGGGATTCTAATCCCATCACCTAATTACATACATTGAAAAGACCACTGAGCCCTGGATAACTGGACTTCTCTCTACCAGCCCAGCAAGGCATAAATACTTTTTTTTGAGATTAACTTCAAGGCCAAAGAAAACCCTTGGTCACATACTCCATGAAGAAGGCCTGGGGTTAGGAGGTGATGTGAGCTGAGCACTCGTGCCCAGGCGGTACCTGCAGGTCGCGGTTGTGGTTCTCACAGAGCAGCTGCAGGAACCTGAGGATGGGCTGCATGATGGAGATGACAGCACTCATCTCCAGGTCATCCTTGCCCTTGTCTGCTGCAGCCTGTGCTCCCTCCCCTGCCGAGTAGTGCTCCTCGGGGTCGGCCTCCCTGCGATACGTGTTGTACGCCTTGCGCGTGGCCGCCGACGCCTCCAGCAGCTGGTCCCGCACCTCCTCCGTGATCTGGGCCATGGGCTCCCTCACTGCAACACACAGCACACACCTCCCATGGGGCAGCTGCAGCCAGGGGGCCACCACAGCCATGCACAGGTCCCCCCCCCAGCTCCACGCACGGGCCAGCAGCCCACGGCAGCTCTGCGGTGAGTACGTTTAGTGTGGGGTGAGGGTGTCTCTGCACCTTGTGTGCCAACCACAGGAACGTTCTAAACCCAGGCAGGATTAACTGTTAGGGCACACACATCTAGCACTACCAGGAGTTAGGGTAAGAGGACCTGCTTCAGATGAAAATTAGGATTTCTCCAGGTATTGTTAGAGAAGGCACTGACCACAACCCACAGTCCAGGGTCGTTAATACAGGTCAGATCTGGGCAGCTTGTCACGAGAGACAAGGTGGCAGAGTCTCATCTCAAACATTTTTCATCATTTCACTAGCACAGCCTCCCAAATGGATGAAGAGGGGTTGAAGCTCTTGAAATCCCAAGCCAGGGCACCACTGATCTCTGAACTTTGCTCTGTGGGATCAGAGATCACAGCATTATTGCATCAGCTGAACCGAGTTCACTTCACTCCCTGGTGGTTTCAGAAAGGGAACAGCTGGTGATTACCTCTTTTCCTGTTGGGTACATCTCTGTCTGAGTCTTCATCTTTCTTTTTGTTTCCCAGGTCACTGGTGTTGACTGTGACAGTTGTCTTGATTTCTTGCTGTGCCACTTTCATGCGATCATAAAAAACCTTAAAGAACTTCTCGGATTTCTTGTCTTCCGTCAGTCGGCAGAAGAAGGAATGCTACGAGAGAAAACCAACAGGATCTGTGCCTGGATCCAGACTATCCCACCTTCCTGCACTGACTGGCACCCTGCAGGACTGGCAGGTTAATTAGTTGCCAGCAAACTGAAACCCAGAGCACTGGAAACTCGTACTTTATTGTTCAGGAAGCCCCAGTGTCTCAGCTTTAAGTCCCTTATTA
Organism: Hafferia zeledoni; assembly: GCA_035583235.1. Taxonomy (NCBI): domain Eukaryota; kingdom Metazoa; phylum Chordata; class Aves; order Passeriformes; family Thamnophilidae; genus Hafferia; species Hafferia zeledoni. The sequence goes on from JAWWEV010000024.1 coordinate 1,362,182, forward strand.
ACGACTCCAAATACATTGTTAAAGAGAATGAGGGCAATAAATCCCAGCAGCCCTGACAGATTTGGGCAGCACACCTTCAATCAGGGAATTAAGGCAAGTACCACGAATTAAGGTAAAGGAAGGTGGAATTTCCTATAATTTGATTCTCAGTTCAGAAACAAAAGGGCATGAGCAAAATACAGTGGAAAAAGAACTGTCCTGCCTTCCCACCCTCCAGTCCAAGGGACTGAGTCATAACAGGCAACAGCCAAAGTTAATCACGGCCCAAAAATGTACAAACAGGGCGATGTCGTGAGGGACATCTCGTGCTGAGCTCCCACTGCCCTGCCTGCAGCAGACCTCTTAAAACTCCTTTGAATTCCCACTCCAATATATCTTAAGTGACAGAAAAACTCAAAGCATTGAGTACTTTTAAGAAGGTTTATTACTCTTCTTCTGCCCATATGTGCACAGAGACAGAAAGTTCTTCCTAAAATCGAGGGGAATACAAATCATGTACAGGTCAAAAAGGAGCCAACACAGTGAGTGCTCAGACAACTCTTGATGAAACCAATATGCTGTTACATAAATCAGGACCAGAGCTTAAACACGACTGAAGGATGAACTTGTAAGTGGGTCACCTTATGCAGAGCATTATGAAATTAGTTAGCATTCTGCAGTGGCTCCCCATCCAACAGCTCTACAAGATGAATAGGAATGAAGTCTGATTTATTGAACAAACAAATTAGAAGGGGAATAGCAGCATCTCCTGCCCGCTCTGCTCAGAGAGGAGCACCCAGGCCGTGGCTGGGGCTGCCTTTGATCACTCCTGAGCAGCTGCAGTTGCAACACAGAGTGACTTTGAACACTCCTGGAGTGGTGTCTTTGATTACAGGCAGAGGAGGAGCCGGGCTATTTAAAGAGCTTGGTCAATACTCACAATAGCCCTCCCACCACGGGGATACCTCCCACCCACCCAGAGCAGCTCAGGTAAACTCCTGAGAGAGTGTTCTCACTTCTGGTGATTAACAGAGAGGAGGGACCCAGAACAGGCCTCCCACACCCACAGATCCACTCCCACAGTACCCCCCTCCCAACACCCCTTCAAAGACTCCAGCAAACAGCTGCCAGAGCCCTGCAGGACGTGCCCTCTGCCCAGAGTGCTGGGCCTGTGACAGGCCAGAAGATCATCTGGGTGCCCAACTCACTCAATAGTGTTTGTAAAATTATTCTCTAATCCAGGACTCTATATCAAGAATATTACTGCTTTCTCATGGTTTTAAACTAAAAGAGGGTCAAATTAGATTAGATATGTTGAAGAAATCCTTCCCTGGGAGGGTGGGCAGGCCCTGGCACAGGTGCCCAGAGCAGCTGTGGCTGCCCCA
>JAWWEV010000024.1:1363645-1387318 GCA_035583235.1 Hafferia zeledoni
CCAGGCTGGACAGGGCTTGGAGCACCCTGGGCTGGTGGGAGGTGTCCCTGCCCATGGCAGGGGTGGGATGGGATGAGTTTTAAGGTCCCTTTCAACACAAACCACTCTGAGATTTTATGATCCTATAAAATACACCGAAAAAACCCCAACCTTGGCCTGAATAAATTCACTTATCCGGACTTTTTTATTTTTCATTCTGAACTGGTTTTTGAGCTGGCCAGACCCAATGGACAGAACACTGACAAATTACAATCAGAACCAAGACATGCACTAAGTGGTTTCCCTGAGCTGGTGACCAGTAACCAAACCCCTAAATAACTGGGCTGTTTAGGCAGCCAAGCCCAAACTAGGTCTGTTCTGTGGTGTCTGCAAGGACAGACAGAGGAAGACTTTGCATCTAAGGGGCACCTCAGAAGTTTTACTCTACCAGTATTACACATAATAATAATACTGTACAGACAGACCAGCACAGACCATGGGCTCTAGAAAGGGCAACCACTTTCTGAGACATGCCATGATTTGCTCATCAGGCAGTGCTGGGTGTCACCTGCTGTCACCTGGCTGCACATCTCCAGAGCCTGGGCATGGGCAGTGTCCTTGTGATGAACCCACGGTGGAGGAGAAGCTTCTTCTAATGAGCCAGACCAAGGAAATACCTTGTATGAGAGTAATTATTGCTGACAGACTGGATTTTTGTCGTCCTTTCAAGCTTCTTAACTGACTTTCCACTGCACTTCAGAGAAAAAGCCTGAGTGAAAGGAGCATTTCCAGTAAAGGTTTTTGTGCGTGCTGTGCATACGCCCAAGGGGTGTCACAGAGTGATTGTTTCAGTTTGGGTCAGGATGCCTAACACCTTCACACATATGAATCAGCCACATGCCAGTATCAAAGATACTGTATTTTAGGAGGTGTGATCTTGCAAGTTGCGCCTGAGCAGGTAATGGGTGGTGATAATTATGACAGAAATCCTAAAATTTTATTTACAGATATAGCCTTGCAGCAAAAAGTGGAGAAGCCTCCCTTTTTAAAATGGAAATGGAGTGGCCATTTTGGAGCACCGTCTGCCAGGGTCCTGGGGTGCACTCTGCCATCCTGTGCCCACAGCAAGGCTGCTAAAGAGCAAGTGAGGAGGAACAGCCACCTCCACACTCGTACATGTGCCTGCAGAACAGAGTTCTGACATCAGCCACCCCTGAGGGGTCAGGCACCAAGAGGCTGGGGCTTGGGGTCTCCTAAAACCCCCAGCAGGGCAGGGAACTGTCACCTGTGACACGCACATGGCCCAGTAGGAGGTACCAGAGGAAAAGCTGCCTGAAAGGGAAGGGGAGAGAAAAGCTGTGTCATCCCTGAGACACTGGCAGTGAAAGCTGGAGAGGGAGTTGTGACAAGGGCTGGAGTGACAGGACAAGGGTAATGGCTTCCCACTGCCAGAGGGCAGGGATGGATGGGATAGTGGGAAGGAATCCTTCCCTGTGAGGGTGGGCAGGCCCTGGCACAGGTGCCCAGAGAGGCTGTGGCTGCCCCAGCCCTGGGAGTGTCCCAGGCCAGGTTGGACAGGGCTTGGAGCAACCTGGGATAGTGGAAAGTGTCCCTGCCCAAGGCAGGGGTGGGATGGGATAATGTTCAAGGTCCCTTCCAACCCAAACCATCCTGGGATTCTCAGAGTGCTCAAGCCAGGCAATGTTGAACCCACTGGATTTCAGCCTTGCTTTGTTCCCGACTGTCACGACTTGCTGCTATTGCACAAGAGCCACGACACAGCAGCCCGGGAGGTTTCTCCAGGGAGTCCATGGTCAGCAATCAGCTTTACAATCCACACACCTCAACAAAACCCAACAGAGCTCCACAGCACATCAACCAACCCAGTGAATGAGCCACGACTGCTCTGAGGTGACGATACCTGAGATAATGTGGTGGCAATTAATTAATTACACAGCCATGGAATGAAACTCAAACCCACCCACGCGTGACACACACAGGGGTCTGACAGGACAGCTGTGCCCACCATGGCCAAGGACATCAGCACAGGGCTCTCCAGCATCCTTAAGGATAGAGCAACCACCACCTGCACAAACTCACTCATTGCTGAGAGGGGCTGGGAGCAGGGCCAGCCCAGCCTCCTGTCTGCAAGGCAGGGACATCATTCCTCCTCCTGATACCCAAAGTGGCCTAAAATAAACTGAAGGCCAAGTTAAAATGGCAGCACATTGACCAGCTACAGCCTGGCCCACCATGGAGCACCAGCAGCCCCTCACTCTCCCTCATCACCTCAGCCAAAGTTGTGTTTAGGTAATGTGGGTTTTTGACAAAAGCATCTCATCTTTCTTTAGAAGGCAAAGGTTATGAACTGTGTCTGTCTATAGTCTATTCCAGTGGTAAATAACTGTTACAATATGTGATTAAGCTACTTTTTATGTCACTAGCTTCCAGTCACTGATAATTTTTTGTGTTTCTTCTGTAGTTATTCCCAGGAACTTGGTCTCCTCTCCCCTTCTGACTATTTACACACTCTGTGAAATGTTTACCTAATGTTTCTTGCTAAACTGAAAATACTGTTTTTGCTTGCTGGCTTTTTATTTCAGCTTTAATATCATTTTCTGTGGTGGTTATTTTTTGGCATGTTCTTAAATATTGCAGATCATTAACAAGCTGGATTGAAGAACCACATTTTAAAAAAAATAAATCAGCAAAGAACTGGCACACTTCCTAGCATTAACATTTCATTCCAAGACCTTTGACATATGTGATATACATAATTTCCAGTGATGAGTGGAAGAGAAGATTACCAAGGGCAGGGACAAATGCTCCTTAACATGACTCATGTACCACCAATTGGTGAAAAAATGGATTTTAACCAGCAGAAGTGACATCTGTCCTTAGGAGAACAAAGCCAGAAACTCCAGCAGGCTGGTTCCTTTGTGTGAGGAGCACAGAGCAGAGAGTCAGGTAACTAATCCACTATAAATGGAACTAATCCACAATAAATTTAATGATGAGTGAGTTTGTGCCCTGTGTAGGATCATTAAATGGGAAAAAACCCAGGAACCAGCTGAAGGCAGCTTGTTTCTAGCACTTGCCTTTGAAAGCCTGGCCCAGTTTGGCCTGTGAGTGCTGTCACCTTTCCTGGGGACACCTTTCCTGGGGACACCTTTCCCTGGGCTGTTCCCTGGATCTGCCCCCAAGTCATGGCTGTTTTGCCAGCCAGGAAGAGGAACAACTGTTGGATTGGTTTGTATGGAACAGTTTGACTTCCTGCCCCAGACTCTAATTCCAGGCTGGCCTGTGTTAATGATGATGTGGAAACAGAACCCAAACCCACAGCAAACAGTGGCCTCCAGCACATCTGCCCAGCTGTGTTTCCTCCCCAAAGGGGTGGCCTGACCTGAGGCCACCAATCCCACACCAGGGCAGGGAGTGCTTTGGGGACCACACCCTCCCAAAGCTGTCCCACCACAGCACCAAGCCCTGCCACACCATCCAACAGATCCCAAAGAATTCCCCAGGAAAACAAATATTTGATTGCCAAGGGAGAAGGAAAAGCAAAGCCCCAGCAAACACTTTGCCAGTTAAACTGTTGGCATCTCCTTCCCCATCTCTCTACTGCCAGTGACCAGAAAGCACCCCCTGAACTCGGTGAGCCAGGGAGATTTCAGAGAGGAAAGTCCCTCCAGAGAGAGGACAAAGATCAGTGATCTGGCTCCAACTCAGGACATTTTATTCCAGTGTTAGAGAGAAATTATTAGCGGGACCTCAGCTTGGGTTATCCAGCCAGGCTGCCAGCACCAACTAAAGCAGAACTTGGTGCTACTTCATCTCTGCAGGAAGAGTTGGCCACCCCCAGACTAATTCTTAGAGCTGGACTACTTCAAAAAGCCCCATTTTAAGGGGAACTGCACTAACACAAGCACTGAATTAAGCACAAATGGCAACTCTCTACATTCTGCTTAAACATATTGCGAGGGCTTCCAGTGCAGAGAATTCCCACCTAACTTTGCTTTCTCTCCCTCATTTATTTGTTTAAAAGATCACTAATCCCTGTCTCTTGAAATCCCTCATACATCCTGGCTCACTGCAGATCCATCACTTTGGGTGTGAGTGATGGGTATCATTAGTCTTGCACAGCTCAAGGAAATTGCAGCTGAAATATTTCACGCTGAACATACTTCACAGTTTGACATAAACCCATAAGGAAAATCTGCCAGAACACCTCAATTGCCTGGGTTTTTTTGCAAACTGTAAAATAAACTTCATCCTGAAAGCAGAAGGAGGACTCCCCAGCTCTGTTTTCCACAAATAAGACAAAACTCTCTGTGCCAGGGGCATCCACACACCATCCTGCATTGCTCTGGAGGTTCTGGTCCACATTATGGGGTGTGTTTTCTGGTGGGTATGAGTGTCCAAAGCCTGACCTGGGGAAATGCTCATCTGTCCCCACCAGCTTTAAATCAGAGCAGCAGCAGAATTACATCAGCAAGAGCCTTTATATCCTACATGTTCTCCTACTGCAACAGCCAAACTCTTGATGCAAATTCAAGTCATTTCACAGAGCAAAGCAAGAACAAACCTCACAGAGCTACGGCTGCCTCATGCCCTGAAGAGCCACTACAAATCCCAGGACCAGGAGGTGACACTGGATGATCCCCAGGAGGTGGAGGCACCCTGGGGAACCACAGTGGGCTTTGGGCTGTGTGCTCACAGATGGCCTTGGGAGCATGGGAGCCAGCAGGGAGCTCGGCTGGGGCTCCTGCTGCCCAGGGTGGGGACACACACGCTGCTGGGCTGTGGACACACTCCCCGGGTCACTCGCTCACCCGCAGGGCAGGAGTGCAGATCCCACTTCCCCACCCAGCCGGAGAGCTCTGTGTAGGTGTGAGAAACAAGGAAGTCTGCAGACTCCCCAAAAGAAAAAAAAAAAAAGTGTAAGATCTTGTTGAGAGACAGAGGAATTAAAGAAAACCATAGCAACAAGTCAGTCCACCTACCCAAACCACCCACCCACCACCAGTTTCATCTGCTGACGCACTTCAAAAACAAGCTGGCTCCAACCCGCTCTGGAAGGTGAGCAAGCCCTGAGAGCTCATTAAATTCCCTTCTCAGCCACTCTGGTGTGCCTGCAGCTAGTGAGCAAGTGGGATATAAATAGAAGTTATATAACAGCGCTTTGTTGATTCCTGTGCTTACCAAAAAAAAAGGCAGCATGACCTTGTTTTGCTGAATAGCTTTGCCTCTGCCTGCTCGGGGAGGACTTTAATCCTGCTAGGGATCATCTGAAAAGTTCAGGTTGGACCTGGATACCATGGAGAGGAATAGGGAGAATTAGTGGTTGTGCCCCTGCTCCTTGCAGGGCCAGGATCACGGTGGAATGCTGAGAGGATTGAAACACAGGGGGTGGTACCAACAACCATGACCAACACAAGGCCCCCAGGACTGGAGAGCAGGACACAGCTGAACCCCGAGATAGCACCTCTCCTTTTCTCCACCTACACTGCTCAGTCACACAGATGGGCACCTCAAAATCCAAGCACAAAACCTCCCTTTGGCCAAAAAGACTGGAAGATGCTCTGCTAGAGGAATACTGATGGCCCAAATATACTTCAGAGAGCAGCATCAGCTGCAGCTCAGGTGGAAAGCCGAGGTTGTGTCATTACCATCTCACCTCCTCCACCCTGTGCTCAGTCTCACCTTTGCATCACACTGCCCTGCTGAATGAAATCACCTCTGCAGGAGGGATTCCTCATAGTTTATTTTGAGTGTGGGGGTATCTAACAGCCATGGGAGAGACTTCCCCCTGCTAAATGTGTTAAAATACACATGGAGGACACGGAGCTCCTTCGGGCTTGGCACCCAAGGCTCCTGTGGAGCAGCAGAGCAGCAGGGCAGAGGTTTCCTCAGCACTGACTCCATGGCTAGTGCAGGTCCTGTGCTTTGTTTGGAAGGCAACTGCACTGCCCAGGAGCTCGGGATTTGCAGAAGGTTCCATTCTGGGCAGGGTTCATTCAGCAAAGGACACAGATGATCTTTATGAGGCAGGTCCTCCTCAACTTTGATTTTTTATGTCATGTTCTGAAGGGACATACCCAGAATGTGAAAAGAATTATGATGCATTTTAACTTGAGAAAACCTCATTTAAATGGTGAAAGACACAGGTGATGGCTCAACACAAGCTGAGAGCTTCCTGCTTGTGCAGCAGTTTCCTAAACAGGGATCATTAAAACAATATAAAAAAGATACAACTTAAATGGAATCCAAGAATTCTGCTTGCTATAAACAAACAGAACATTTAAAGGACGTGTTTTATCAATGCCCAAAAGTCACCAAGTGCTATTTCCAAAGGTTTAGTGACCCAAAGCCTCTACCATCACACACAACTGTCCATGCTCGCTGCTATCTGTCACTGCTGCAAATCTGGGAAGTGATAAATCTGATTTAAAAAGTCCAAACCACAAACACTAAAGCACCATGGTGTCACTAAACCTACATTTTATACCACCAACACTTCTGGGACGTTTTCCAAAGCTTTACCCCTATTTTGCAGGGAAAGTGCAGCCATAGAGAAAAACAAAGAGTTTGGGCAACCAAACAAGACATTTCTGTCATGGTATTTCACAGCCAACACTCAGAGAGCTCAAGGGCACAAACTGGTGTCCAAGTCTCTGCTCCCTGCAGCCCAGGGGCTGGAGGTGACCTGTACCATGGGTGGGACCTCCCCAGCTCATGGGGAGCTTCCGTGGGGCTCCTCAGTGCCAGAAACACAGACAAGAACTGCAAAGCTCTGGATTAAATTCCTTTTGTGCATCAATCCTGTAGTTATTGAGTAACTATCAATCATCTCTGGACAGTCTGAGGCACAGGAAAGGAGACTACAATTCACCATGGTGGAGTTTCCTCACTGGTGGCAACGCACGAGGAGAAATGTCAACTGACTCCAAGTCCACGTATGGCACAAGGCAGAGCTGGAGACCAGAGCTGTGTCAGTCCAGGCCAGCCTTTCCCACCAAACCTGGCTGAGGAGGTGGCTGCTGGGCTTTCTGTACCTGCTCTGAGCCCATGGCAGCTGTCAGATGGGCAGAGTGGTGCCACAGCCCCCACAGGCACACTAAACACTCAGCTCCTCTGTGCAGGCTGGGCCAAAGAGCTCTGGAGGTCCAAGCAACTCAAGCCACAAGGCTTTTTGCACAGTCCCATCTCAAAGGAGGCTCACACATCGATGAGCTCCAAGCCTCAGTTCCACACAACAGATTCACTCCTGCCATGCCACGATAGACACACAACTCTCCAGTCCACCACCTCGGTGCTATCTCAAGCCAGGATGGCCCCTGGTCCCCATCCCATACTCAGCTGCTGGGGAACATGGGGGTGTGGAGAACATTCCATCATCATCCTCTGTGCAGGACCAGCAACTCTGCTCAGATGCCTTAAAACCAGGAGCAAATCCCACTTCTTTCCTGACAGATAACCCCGTGGGTGCTGAGTCCCCTCACCTCATGCCCTGTGTCTGCAGCCCAGCTGGGGAAGGGCTGTGGATGAAGAGGAAGGAAGGAACACTGCCCTCTGAAGTGGCAGAGAGAACAGTGCCCTCCGAAGTGGCAGAGAGAACAGTGCCCTCCGAAGTGGCAGACGTGCCTCCCATCACTCTGGGGCAGCACTTAAACAACGCCTGAGACACAACTCATGCCATCAACCTCACTTTACCTTCCCCTGCTGAAAATACCACCAGGAGCGTGTGGGTAATTTGTCACGCAAGCCACTTTGGAGAAGATCCCTAATTAAAGGAGCAGGGTCTCCATGGAGAGGAGTTACGTAAGGGACTCCTCCTGCCACTGACTTCCCCGACCGAGGGAACCCAAACCCGCCGAGGTGAGGCACAGGAATGGCACACCGAGTTTTATTTAGCAGATGAGAGACAGGCACTACAGGACAAGTCCTCAGCAATTTCCTCTGCTGTCAGTCATTTGCCAAGGTTGCTTGAGCAGAGGAGAGCTCTCTGTGCTGCTCTGAGTGCAGGGAATGAACTGGGGCTGATCCCTTCCCAGGGAGACACAGGTCTGTGTCCCACAAGCAATGGCACCTGCCACGCCAGCTCTGGCACAGGGAACCCAAAGCAGCACCCCAGGAAGGGGTGCCACGCCAGCTCTGGCACAGGGAACCCAAAGCAGCACCCCAGGAAGGGGTGCCACGCACTGGCTGGCAGCTCCCTGGGTGCAGGGGATGCTGCCCCCTCGGAGGAGAGCGTGGGGTATCTCCCAGGGCTGTGGAACTGCTGACTCCAGCGCTGCCAGGGTGGGTGCCCAGGGTTACATAAATTAATGAAGGGTTGATGTAATTTGCAGCTCAGTGAGCTGCACTGTTTGTCAGGTTAATTTGTTGTCCGCTGCTGACCCTGAGCCTCCACCTCCTCCTCTGTGCCCACAGAAATGAGGGCAGGCTTCCCACCGAGATCCAGGGCTCCCGCTGAGCCACGAGCTCACTGCACGCAGCCACACACTGCCAGCACCAGCCCTGCTACCAAAGAACCTGACAGGGGTTTTAAGGGAGCTCCAGAAAGTAAAAAAACCCAGGAAGTTTCCATCCAGAGAGCCCTAAGTGGGCAAAGACCTTCCCAGAGCAGCTCATCTGCCACGTTCACCCCTCCAGCAAACACGGAGCAGCGTGGGATTCACTGCCACACACCAGCCCAGCCTCCTTCCTGAGGGAAACCAGGGGAGTTTTTTCTTGTCCTGCTTCTCCCCCACATTAATTTTCTTAACAATACCATAAAAATCCCTCCTGCCAATTATAATGAGGAACACCTCTAGATTTGCTTTTCTGCAAGAGCTGGCAACCACCTACTTTGCCTACCCTTAATACTGGCCCTGCCTGTACCTAATGAAACAGCAACACCTATTCCAGTTATCCCTTCCCAGCATCCCAGGGATATGTTCTCCCACTGAAGCTCATGGGAGTTACCCGGGAACTCCCATTATTAGCCATATTACAATCATCATGTGCCAGTTCCTGTGTGTTGGTACAAACCTTCTGCTTCACTCCAGGCTGAATTAATTTCCCGTGTGAAAACCTGGAGTTAAGAAAATGCCATGCAGGGGTGACACATTCCTGGCTTTGCTGCCAGAAAGCCTTTTTTACATAACCTGTCCCTATCCCACCAGTTTCCTATTTTCAAAGGCCTGTAGATAGAAGTAATGAAGTTCATTAGAAATTATTCAAACTGAGCATCAGAATGAACTTGCTCAGAATACTATAAATCAAAAGCTGCTAATAATAGCCAAAAAAATTGTGAAATGAAGATAAACTGTGTTAGACCTCAAAGACAAAGCTGGCTGGTTTGGCTAGGTTGACTTTCACAATGACAAATGGATCTGATGCAAAATGAACACAGTTACCAGTCCAAGGGCTGAAGATGACTCTTCCACTGGCAGTTACTGGAAACTGCCAAAGAACTTTGGAAAATCCGCCCTGCAGGTTGCAGAGATGGCCAAGCCCTACCTACCTTCTCTGCAGAACTGACCAAAAGAACAGAGATTAGAGAAAGATCAGGATAAAAGACAGGTGAAGCATTGGGTTTGTATTTGTAAGCACCCCCAGTTTCCACAGGCAGGCAAATTTTGCAGTGCATTTTGTAAAGATGAAATCCCGTGAGTGGGAGACCATCCCTTTGCTGCACTCAGTCAATCTTTACTGTGCTGTAGCCACAGGCTGCTGTTCAAACCCCACCAGCTTTGCAGCCTGGAGCTCTCCTGAGAGCTGGGCTGCACCAGAACCCTCTGCATTTTGAGCAGGTCAGCCACTCTTCCCACGTGGAGACAGCAAAGCTTCATTACCTGAGCTCGCTGTCTCAGGATACCAGTTTAACTTGGCCATCACATCACTCAGCAATTCCTCTGGGAGATACAGACCCAAGCTGCTGATTTTACTAAAGAGCAAGCCTCCACCTTCCCTTTGATTCCCAGCTGTTCTCCCAGAAGTTCAGCTTTGTGGTTGGTGTTTTTCCCATTGAAGTTCTGCTCACTTGGCTTCCATGACTAAAATCCTACTGAGAGATCAGAGTGCTGAGTACAAGCTGTTCCCAAGTGCCACTGCCACCCTCCCCATGGGCCCTGACTGTGCTGGAGCCACTGCAAGGCACCAGAAAGCTCTTTCCCCGCCACCAGGAGTCTAACAATGCAGAGGGAAGCCAGGGAACATGAGCACTGATAACCCTTCTTTGCCTGTGGAGTGTTCTAGCACAGAACATCTACATCCCAACCGCTCCACGGGGTATTTTCAGTAACATCTCCTCTGTGCTTTGCATGCATGAGGAAGAGCTCCTGGGTGTGTCTGAGCCCTCAGAGCTCCCAGCATTAGCTGTAGGCACCACAAGTCATTTGGTTCTAAAACATTTTGTACTTAAAAGCAGCCCACAGCACAGCAGAGCCCCCTCCCTCCTGTCCTGGAGCACGTACACGCACTGAGGGACTGCTGGCTGCCCCCAGCACGCCTGCAGACACCTGCCAAGCACTCATTCCTGAGTGGGAAAGGATGGAAAACACTCCCTCACGTTTGGGGAAGCACCACATAGGAGGGCAGGAGTGCAGCAGAGCCTGGCAGGAGTGGCACACCCTGCCCCAAGCACTCCATGCCAACAGCTCCTTCCTGACCACAGGGCTCCTGCACAGCCTCCCAGCCACAGCACAGGCAAACCACACACCTGCCTTTCTGGGCAAAAAGGTGGGGATGGCAGATGGCCCTGTTTGCTCTGATCAGGTGAGCTAAGGAATCCGCACAGAGGGAAGTGAATTTCCTCAGTCCATCAGCCCTGGGGTCCAGCACAACCAAAGGATCTTTCCCCATCAGGCTGGTGCAGTTTGTTTTTCCTTCCAGCATGACAGTGTGAGGTTACCTAAGGCTCCCTGAGAGCTGGGAATATGAAAGCTCAGCTTCCTCTACGTTAGAGAAGAGCAGGAAATGTAAAGGAGTGACTGTCCCCAAGGACAACTGTCACTGCAGTTTAAGGTGACATGGGATTTTCAACACTCCATTCCCACTTGGTCTTCTGCAAAGAAGTTTCACTCCAGAGCATATAAATAGGGGAAAAAAGGGGGTATTGATTACAGAGACAAGCAAAGGAGCCCAAAGACATTCCCTGTCCTCTCAAGGGAAGTTTGCATGCACACAAGAAGTGCTGCTATAGGGATGTAGTCAGTGTGTGTTTGAACCACACTGATCAATTATAACCAGTCAGGATTCAGCCCCACAGACAGTCTGCAAACACAACACATGCAAAGCCAAAATAATAAGTTATCATGTGTACAATCATCTTTGTAAGCAAGTTTTGCTGCAATAAGGTTTTACTTTCTATTTGGAAGAACCCTGTGCAGGCTCGTTGGTGTGTGCCCATTGCAACCCACACCAGGCACAATTTTCATTTTGGGGACTCAAGTCCTTATTGAAATCACAGAAATGAAGAACAGCAAGACTGCAGGAGAACAGTGATGGCCTGGAGTTTACCATACACTTATTTCAGATTCCAGTCTGAAATCCAACAGCTTGATCTAAGTCTCTGAGCACGCTGCAGTTGCCTGGACTTATCTGTCAGAGCAGTCAGTAACTTCCCCACAGAGCTGTTTTATGAGACATTCCTCTCACTGCCCTGGGAAACACCTCAATTACCCACTGCTCTTGCAAACATTTAATAAGTTCACTTTTGCACGGCAGACACTAACATTTCCCAAAATTACAGCTCAAAGATCACAGAGTCATTTCCCCTCCCATCTCCTTAAACCCCTCAAGTTTCCTGGATTCCATAAAAACATTTCCCTTCCCGCCACGGGTTGGTCAGGGGAAGTTTTCCATTTCCCTACCTGTATGGTAGTGTTCCCACCTTCCAGCAGGGCAATGGCTAACAGGATGCTCTCATGGAAGACTCTGTCACTGGTGGCATTCATGATGAGATCTATGACCAGGTTGGATGCACCTTCTTTATCCAGATGACACTGGACATCTGCCAGGCTCATCTCCCCTCGGCTCATCGAACTCGATCCGGAGCTTCCTCCTGGAAAGGTGAAACAGGTTGGCATTGACACCATGGTGATGCCACCTCTCTTCAAAGCCAGGATGGACAGGGCTTGGAGCAACCTGGGCTAGTGAAAGGTGTCCCAAGGGTGGGACAAGATGGTCTTCAAGGCCCCTTCCAACACCAACCAGTCTGTGATTCCATGATTATTGACTTTTTTGGCAATGGCCTCAAATTAAATAAACTGCACTTCATAACTGACTTCAGACAGAATTTTTGCTCATCCTACCCCCCAATCTCTCTACAATGCCATGAAAGGGTTTTGTTCCAGGTGTCGTTCATAATCTGACAACACCTTTCTCATGTATTACTGCAAATATTAAACTGATTGGGAGTTCTAAGCACATTTATTCCAAGTAATGTCCCAAATTTAAGCCAACCCAAGGTAGTCTCTGGAAGCACAAAAGCTCTGTCTGTTCAGTTTTGCTGTCTGAAGAGCAGCCATCCATGGGGACAGCTCCCTCTTCTTGGGAGGTCACAGAAGGGGACAGTGAGGGATGACAAGCCCCAGTTTCACATGTGAGGCACCGACTGCGAGGCAGACACGGGGCAGGGGCAGGGCAGAGCACAGCCCCAGGGGCAGCAGGCAGCAGGGGCAGGTCCTACCTGCTGGGCTGGCCTTGCTGGCAGTGCTGGCAGCCAGGGGCCCGTTGCCGAAGCTGGTGAGGCTCTCGCGCCGCGCCGCCGGCCGCACCGTGCCGTAGTAGCGGTTCACCAACACCTGCCGGAGCGCCTCGCCCTGAGCCAGAGAGAGTGACAGCACGGGGTGAGCTTCAGGAGGAACAATCCCCTGGTGGGCACTGCCAGGGGCACTGCTACTGTTTGTCTTCCTGTGGTGAGGGAGGGGGACCGAAACCCTGAGATTGGGACAAACCCACTGAGCGTCTCCCGCTGTGCTGGGGCAGGCTGGGACACCAGGGGCTCAGGGGGCTCAAGGGAGATTGTGGGTTCCCAGCACACACAGAGCTGCAGGTCAGGCTTTGGGCAAAGCAATCTCGACAAATTTTATCCTCAAAGAGGTTTTTTCTTAATTAAGTTCTACTGTCTCAGTCTTCAGTGTAAAACAGTGGCATCTGTACAGCACCAACACGAAATTCAGAGGTGGGTCAGAGCACGAGGAACATCAGAAACGATGCTGTGAGGAGCAATCCCATCTCCCACCCCTATCCTGCTTTGCCATTTCCCCAGCACTGCAGGGATGTGCTCCTTTCTCCCTCAGCACACACGCTGCTGTGTCAGCCCAGACAAACCCCCTCCCAGGTCACACAGCCCACGGGCTCCCACTCCAGGCTTTGCAGCATTCCCAGGAATGTGGAGCCCTGGCCAAAGCCCTGAGCAGCACACAAACACCACACTGGGGTTAGCAGGGGTCTGTAAGGTCTCTGTGCTCAGAGGAAACGGGATTATCCCAACTGGGAGCACTGGGACAGCAGCACCACCCTGGGACAGCACTGGGGAGCAGAGGAAGGGGCTTTCTGGGGATTCAGAGCATAAATAACAACAAAAAAAGTCTAGCCAGGACTAATTTCATATTAAAAATATGTCAGGAGGAACTAAAGCATCTTATCTTTATCTCCACTCACAAAACACATGCTCGTCACTGATTTTCAGTTGTATTTCAAATGAAATTAGTTGTCTTGACTATAAAGTCAAGATGTCATTTAATATATTACCTGCAATAAAAGTGAAATCTTATTTTTTAACTTTCACAAGAGGCCTTTCAAACACAAATAAGTAAATGGAGCTACATAAATGTGCACGAATTGACTCAGACAGAACTCCAGCACTGCTGCAGCCACACTGCTTTGATACAAAGCTGGCACTCACAAAGGTAACTCCAAGAAATTCTTAAATCCCCACAGAAAAAAAAAGATAAAAACCTGGCTGGAATTTAAGCCCTTTACCAAATTACAGACAAAAAGGAGAAGCCCAACATGTGCCTGGGGCTGGTGAGGGATCACTGCCCTCCCTGCAGGGCTGGGGCTCAACTGGAGCTCCCACCACCTGCTCCTTGTCCCCACAATCCAGCAGCTTGGAACTGGTTCCTGTGGCTTGTCAGTGTGGGAGCTGCAGTTTATGGGCTCAGACGGGGAGGGAGCGAGTGCCAGGGAGACAGGGCGTAAAATAAACACGAGGAGAGTGTTCTAAACAGCTGCTTCCAAAGTCCCAAAAAACAGAAAAAAGGAAAATTCCAGTGGAAGCAACAGTAGGAGGAGATGAGCACTTTTCCAAGGGATGGATGCCCGGGCCAAAGTGAACACGTAGGAGAGGCAGCTGAGGAGCTCCAGCACATCCTGCCTGAGGTGTGGCTGTGGCTGACAGTGAGCACTGGGCACACCATGCAGGGCTCTGTCCCTGCCCTCTCCCTGCCTGCCAGGTAAGGAAGGCAACAGGACACAACAAGGCCAAGCCAGACAAAAAACCCCCCAAATTACACCTTCCCTCTACACAGGGCCTGGTTAGAAAGGGAACTCGATACCCACGTGAGCCCCATGACAAGAATGAAGGTACAAGGGAGCTCTCACATTACCTCTTTCCTCTGCTGTTGAACTAATTGTCAGTCATCACATCAACTGGCACTTAAACCAGTCATTTTCACTACTTAATGCAAAGATGAGACACATCCAACTGCAAGAATTCCACCTCCTCCTGAATTAAGGAGGGTAACTAAAGCTCCTGGAGTTGTCTCCAGATTTTCCTCCTGGCCCACTGGGGAGGTGACTTCTATTCCATGGTCAAAATACTTGGGGTGAGTGGAGACACCTGACCAGGAGGACAGACCTGCAGTACCCCTGGTGTCTGTAGGAGGTCTATATCCAAACCAGGACAAATCACCTGAACATGCAGGTAGGAACACATGTCAAGCAGTTGTTTCTAGTCTGAGAATGTGCTGATCTCCGTAGGTCTGGAGGGCTGGCAATCTGCATTCACCAGCATTTCAAATTCTAACTGCAAAGAAAAGCTTTGCTTCCTATGAATTTATACAAACCCACCATAATTGCTAATGAAATATGAGTACATTATCAAAGTGGAGGGTAGAAAAAAAATTAGTGGTATTTAAGAAACATTCCAATTAATTCAGCGGCACTGCTTGGCTCCAGAACAGTTCCTTAACCATCCTGTTAGTGCTGTGCACCACTTTAATGTGGGCAATGTGCAAACAAATATCAGATGTTTGGCAATAATCAGAAAAATCAAATATGGTACCTAGAGAAAACCCAACCACATCCAGTTTCATCTGTGTTCACCACCAGGCAAACTAAGTTGTACACAAACATTACTGCACATGTATCAGTAATGCAGATGCAACACACAACTCTGAGTGACACCAGAGACCTGCTGTAATCTTTAAAACAGAGAAACTTGAATAACATTTACAGTCAAGAGGTTATAAGTCATTGCTGTTCTGTTCCAGCTACAAGAGCAGAAGAAATGGAGAAAGGCATTAATGACACTGACTTTGCAGCCAACTCCACAAGCCTGATTAATTCACTTCATAACTGAGTGATCACTACTCAGGGGAAGAGTTTGGACAGTGTGAGTGGACAAAACCAGGAGCTGAGGTTTAATTTGGAGCAACCAATGTAGCACCAGAGAGAAGGGGCTCCAGCACCCCCTCCATAAACATGGCTCACCAATGTGACACCAGAGCAAAGGGGCTCCAGCACCCCCTCCACAAACATGGCTCACCATTTCAGCCTTGCCAGGACTAGTTAACACACAAGTTTCTTACATGACTTGGGCTTCACTGTTTAAAAGGAAAAGGCAGAGGGTTAGCTCTGAACATGCTCAGCTGCTGTACATACCCTTCTATGATCCTCCAGTTGCCTCTGTGGTAGAGTTTGATCAAGCTCCTGCTGTGTGTGCAGAAATCTCATTGTAAAGCAGAACAACACTCGAGACACACCAACATTTGGCACTCAGGGAGGTCACAGTTGAATAAAGGGGGGAGATGAGGAGGGTGGACTAACAAGCTCTCAAAACAGGACATCTGCCCTCAGTCAGGTCTGGCAGCCCTTACCCCTCTCTCTGCCACCCCCCACACCACCAGGGCATGCACGTGTACCAACATTCCCCTGGAGTGAGAGGAAACAGGGTCTGTCTGGTTGTACAGTGCCCAGGAGCTCAGCCCACACATGCCCATGCACAGACACACAGGTACCCCCACGCCCCCCTGGACACACCTCTGGGGACATGAGGAACTGCAACACAACTCCCCGTGGTCAGGGGAGTCATTTGAGACTGTGGAGGGCCCCTGGATAACCTGGGGGGTTCCCTTCCAGTGCCAGGGCCTTCAGTGGGCTGGCACTGAACAGAGTCCCTTGGCACCTGCATGTTTCCAAATCAAATCTGTCTCCTACTTCAGGTATTCACCTTCAGGAATGGAATTTCCACTGTGTAAACTTGAAGCACATGGGAGATTTTGTTGCTTTAGAGCATCTGAAAATGTGCAGCACAACTGCTCCATGCAGGGACCCATCTTAAACCAGGAGCCACCTCCCAAACATCCCAAAGGCATCCAATGACCACTCAGAGTTTTGGTTCACATTTAAACACTATTCCACAAAAATTACAAATACAAAGGTCTAAACCACCACAAACATTTCCTTCCTTCGGGATTTCAAAGCATATTTATAACCTTCCTGTCTATACTGAGATCAGCTCAGTTGGTTAAAACTTGGTTGTAATAATGCCAAGGTCATGGGTTCAATCCCCTGTGTGGGCCATTGACTGGAGTTGGACTCGATGATCCTTGTGGGTCCCTTCCCACTCAGAATAGTCTGGGGTTCTATATAGCTCAGAGAATCAACACTGTCCTCAATTTAGATTTCCATGCTGTTTTGCTCAGATTTGCACTGATTTGGCACCCAATCTATCCATGCCAACTCTTGATGTCCCAAGAATTTCCAAAGAA
Organism: Hafferia zeledoni; assembly: GCA_035583235.1. Taxonomy (NCBI): domain Eukaryota; kingdom Metazoa; phylum Chordata; class Aves; order Passeriformes; family Thamnophilidae; genus Hafferia; species Hafferia zeledoni. Next base: position 1,380,610 of record JAWWEV010000024.1, read on the forward strand.
TTTGAGATTTCATAAGTTCTCATGTCTTCATTTTGTGTTTTGTGCAAACTGGTGCTGGGGTATCTCACCCAGGACATGTTCCCACATATCCCACTCCCCCAGGGACCCTGAAGATGTGAAGTGACCATGAGCTGTTCCACTGGGGCATTTCAAACAGCTTCCCAGTTCCTCTGGGGTTGTGAAGCTCCCACCAACAACTTCTGACACCTCCTCTTCCTTAAGTATTGAAGTATGTGAGGCAAAGGGAAAACCAAATTCTGCAGTAGGAGCCAGAGAAACAAAGTCTCATCTTGCCAATGCAGGGAAATTTGAGAGGAGAGTTCTAACAGGGCCTCCCTTAAAGCATAACAGAAATGGCTGAAAGGAACCAGGATTTGGGACTAATTTACAGGAGGTTTTATATTTTCAGACTATCACATTGATGGTGCATCAGATTAAACCACTGCAAGAACTCTGCTGCTTTCCACTGTGTAACACCACGCAGGAACACACATTGCACAGGGTTTTACCAACAAGACACTCCACTAGGACTACTTGAACACCCATATTTGTGTGTGGCACAAATATAGGTGGGGACACACCTCCACAGGGCTCTCCGTTTCTGGAGCTTGCGGCAGCTGGTTGAAAGTAAAATGCAGAAAAATTAGTCATTCCCCCAGAATCTTCCATCCCAACAGCAACCCAGTGGTCAACAGAGAGGGGAGGGGAGCTGGCAAAGCACTTGACTTCAGCTGAATCACCACAAATGAATTACAGCCATAATTACTGTTTGCACCCTCCCTCCCTGCTCGTGGAAGGGCCACATTTGGAACATTTCACAGGAATCCTTTGAACATCCCAAAGAGCTTTGCATGAACTCAGAGGCACAAGCAAAGAGCTTTAGTTGCAGTCCTGGGGACCACACACCTGGGATCTGTGGCTGGAGGGCAGCACATCCATCCCAGGGGGCAGGAGGGGGAAGCCAGGAATGCGAGTCACAAAGGCAGCAGCCTTGAAATTGGAGTTTAGAAAAACTTTCAGGGGATTCTCATCTATAAACATAATCTCCCTGAGATAAAAGATACATGATGCAGCACCAAACAGGAGCAATGAAACAAGGGCCTGCATGGTGACAGCTTTTCAAATTTAAAATGCTGATCATCACACTGAAACAGATGAAGACAAGCAGCTTTTATCTAGTCGAGCGTAGACACACAACAAAGACCCTAAACATTCAAATGCAGCTGCCTTTTAATCGTGGGGAAATTGCTCTAACTCCTCAGAGCAGACACTCAGAAATCAGGTGCTGACGATACCAAACAAACTGAGTCAGGCACTCGCTGGCTGTGTCTGCCCAGAACAGACAGACAAGGGAGCACAGGCTGGGAGAGCACGCGGAGCTTTAACCCAAGAGCTGCTGGGAATGCCCCTCAATGGGAGAGGGAGTCAAAATACACAGAGATTGCACTTTCCAGGCAGGAGCCAGAGCAGTGAGAGTTCCCCTGGGGTGCTCCACAGGCAGGGGCTCCTTGGCCAGGAAAGACCCTTCTCTGCTCTCCTCCTCATGGGTTTTGCTCCTGGCAGCTCCCACGGCCTCTGCTCGGCGCTTCCTGGCATTGTCACACTCCTGGCCCCTTCCCAAGCATGCAAAGCACTCCTGGGCTGCTGCAGCCCAGGCAGGAGCACCGAGGGCAGAGGCCCCAGGAGCACAGGAAGCAGCTCCTGGATGCAGAGGAAGAGAACAGAGTGTTCCTGCCCGGCTGGGAGCCCTGGCACATGCTGTGCCCGCACACTGGGGCCGCACAGCCTGGGCACGGCAGGGCAACCCTCCTGCTGGCCCAGGGAGCCACCAGCAGCCAGGGAATCAGGGCTGTTCCCCTGCAGGGGAAATGAGCTCCCTCCCTGCCAGGCAAGGGGGCACAGGCTGGCATGTCAGGTGGATGCTCAGATGGTTAAAATTTGGTTGTAATAATGCCAAGGTCATGGGTTCAATCCCCTGTGTGGGCCATTGACTTGAGTTGTACTCGATGATCCTTGTGGGTCCCTTCCAACTCAGGAATAGTCTGTGAGTCTGATTCAGATTAGTCTGCGGTGCTGGACTTGGGATCCAAACAAAAGTTTCCTTCTGGGCACTGGAACAGACTGCCCGGAGCAGCTGTGGCTGCCCCATCCCTGGCAGTGTCCAAGGCAGATTGGGCTGGGATTGGAGCAACCTGGTTGAGTGAAAGATGTCCCTGCCCTTGGCAGATGAGCTTTAAGATCCTTTCCAACCCAAACCATTCTGGGACTCCTGGGGTTATACCATGACCCCACTTCAACCAAACATACATGTATATTTTGGAGCTGAAAAGCAGCACAGATTAAGAATCACCATGAAATTAGATTGATTTTTCCCAACTTAACTGCTGAAAGGAAAAATGACATATTGTAGCTCACAAATTCCTGTGCCTCCCCTCTGAGGCACAGAGGGCACATCAGAGCCAGTCCCACACACCCACCTGGGAGCCAAAGCCACTGCCCTGGGCAATGCCCAGGTGGATCACTACAAACTGCACAGCCCTCAGCAAACTTCCAGTAAGAACATAAACTCCCAATACTGAAATTTCAATTCTTAGAGTCAAAACTAGTTCAAATAGAGAATTATTGAGCTTGTGCTCCAAAGTATCAGCTTATGCTTTCCAAGAAGGATTGAGCAGAGTGGGAGAGCAGCCTGACGTAGGAATTTTGCAAGATTTCTCCATATACTTCTGCTCTGCAGCCAGAAGAGAGTGCTGGTTTGAGGGCAGGTTTGTGGAATACCAGAGGCAGCCAGGTGAGTGCCATGGACACTGGGCAGCTTTCCAGCTGAACACGGGGGGTGGCCAGGGCAGAGCACAATGTCTGTGCTTTTCAGCAGCAGCAGGGAAGGAAAGGTCCTTCCAGGGAAAGGTTTTTGTGAAAACCCCCTGTTCCTTTGAAGTCTGCACTCCCACCAGGCTGGCCAACAAGCCACAGCAGCAGCCAGAACAGAAGTGCAACCTCTGACCTGCTGGTGACCCAAAGGCTCCCAGCACCAACTTCCCCAGCTCAGGCTACATGAGCTGCCCAGATGGGCCTTTACCCAACTCAACAGGGGATGTACCCCCTCAAAACCCACCAGAGCAAGGACAGCTCCAGTGGGAACTCACTGCATCCCAAATTATGTGATATGGATAAGTTTTCCATCCTTTTCCATTTTGGTTTTGAGGAAGGCATAAAAATTTTCGTTTGCTTTCAAAATAATCAAGATCAAAGTTATCTAATCTGTCTTTGACAGAAAATTCCAACAACTACCACTGTGGACAGAGAGTGGAAATGGTTTGAGGAAAAGCAAAAAGATTTTCATTCAGGTTTGAAGCCTCAGGATTGCTTTTGTCTCTATTTTTTTAACTCAGCTGTGCAGTAAACATGCAGACCACCAAGCAAAAGGCTTGAAATGCCTTTAAAAGGCTGGTGGAGGTTCCAGTTCCCAGACTGGCTCTGCTCTGGAAAGTGGCTTTGGCAAAACAGTTTGGAAAACATCCCACATGGTAAATGAATGAGTGGGAAATAATCTTATCAGAAACCCCCATGTTCCTGTGACCACACACACACAAACACTTCCAAAAACCTGGTCCTTTCCTCTTTAGCCTCACCAAATTTCAGAATTTTGGCAAGATAATGGGCAAATCAGCACAATTCCAAGCACGAATCTCCTTCACTTCAGGCATCTCCAAGATCAAGGGACTGAGAGGACAAACCTCAGGCTGCTGAATTGATGCCATTTTCCCAACTGCCCCAAAACTCCTCCAGGTTTTTCTCCCAATATCCCTCTCAGTGAGACAGGAAGGGGAAGAGCTGTGCAAGGCAAGAAGAAAGTCACACCTGCACTGGGGGGTCTTTAGGCTCAGCACAGCCCTCGGAAGCAGCTCATCCAACTCCCCTGGTGGGGCTCTGGGGAGCAGCAGTGGGGAGGAGGGAGGGGCCTGAGCCGTGCAGGGAGTTGGGTTCAACACTGGGGGGTCCTGCTGGTCCCAAAATCTGGGAATTCAGGAACTGACCCAACTCCCTGCACAGGCATCTCATTAGTGGGGTGTTGGGGGAACAGGTTTGCCAGAGAGGAGGAAATAAAGAGGGCAAAACACAACTACGGAATCAGCCAAATATCACACTAAGCTTTTGAGAGCCAGGTTGAACATCCTGCAAGGAAAGAAGAGCTCAGAGCTCAGATCTATGTTATTCTGAAAGCTCTGCCTCAGCTCCTGCATTGCCATCTCCAGTATCAGCTGCAGTTCCAGTGGGAATGGCTGTTCACTTGGAGTCCTGTAGGTCCCTTTTCCACTTTTTCCTCCCTTTTCTGTGCTTTTCTCTTTGAAGCACATTCAGTACAGTTCTTCCTTGAAAGACACACAGCAAAAGCATCACCTCATCTGATTGATGACAGCAGACTGAGCACAGATTATGTTGCTGTCCTTCACAACCCTTCAAAAATCCCACAAAACTCTGCGTGGCTCCCTTGCCAAGTCTCCTTTGTGAGGCCAACTCTGCTGCCTTGTGGAACTGAGAACAAATTTGGATGGGAAATTTCGAACCCCTGCAGATGATCTGTAGGTGTTTGCCAAACATGCATTGGAGAGGTTTGAGGGCAGAGGGGCATGGCTGGGAACCAGGGGCACTGACCTGCTGGGACAAACTTCCACATTTCCCCCTTCAGACCTGCACCAACGTGGCACAAATGAAGCAGCAGATGTGGAGCAGCACCTTGTCCTGGCACAGGGCTCCCAGAAGGCAGGGGGGATCTCTGGGGGGCACAGCAGCCCCCAGCTCCCCCAGCTGTGAGGGGGCAGCAGCACCTGCTCCCAGCCCTGGCACTGCCACGCTGGGGGCATGGGGAACATCCTGCCCCTTCCTCAGGGAATGTGCAGGGACTTTGGGCACTGCCAGACAACGAGGTGGGGGATGTGGCAGAAGGGCTGGCAGTGCTGCACTCAAAGGTCACTGGGATCTGCCTCCAGGAATGCCTTCCCTCATTTTCCAGAGTCTCCAGAGCAGAAAGCACCTTTTCCTTGGGCTGGGGCTTTCCAGAGACCTCAGTCTGTCCCTCAGTGCTGCTGCAACCACTTCCTTCTCCTTAGATCCTCAATCTTGCAGACTTCTACAGTAACTAACCCCTCACAACACATTGCACAGCAGCAGGTTTAATTAACCAGTAAGATGGTGTAACTATTACTGAGGTGTTTGGTGACAAATAACTGCAAGCAACATTCCAGTCTCCTTTTCCAAAGAGCTCACCAGTTCCAGTTCGTGCAATAAAAACGGTCCAAAGATTGCAGGATTTCTCAAGGGGAAAAAAAATACAAGGCAGCCCACAAAAATTTATGAGAGCCTGCATTTCCTCTGCTCGAGACATAACAAGTGAAGCACTGTCTAAGAGCAAAACACACAGGAGAAATGACTGGAGCTGCTCTCCACAAGGAAAATAATTCCCAAGTGCAGCTCTCCAGCTCTGAAGAGGTTAATGTATTTCCCAGCTCCAATCAAAAATGCATAAAATAGCACCTACTTTGCACCTTATTCAGCCACTGTAGCTCCATTTTATTATTAATAAAGAGCACTGAGAAGGTTAATTCAGGCAACCCCTTTGAACCAGCATTTTCAGTTCCCTTTCACCTACTTGAAACCTCAAGACCAAAGCGAAAAGGTGAAAAAAAACCCAAACCCAAACTCTGCTGAGTGGCTCTGCAGGTGTTTTTTGCTGGGTAAAGCTGCATCAAAAGCATCATTAGTGAATAAAGAGAGATAAACCCCCAACATAATCCTAAAAAATACCTAATTATAAGTGAAACCTCGAGTGCTGCTGGATTTGGTCCTTGGGGTGGTTGCTGGCCCTGCCCCAGCACTGAGGGTGGGGGAGCAGCAGAGCACCTGAATTCACCCCAAAATGACACAGAGCACCAGAATTCACCCCAAAATGACACAGAGCACCAGAATTCACCCCAAAATGACACAGAGCACCTGAATTCACCCCAAAATGACACACAGCTCCAGCACTTTTCACCCTCAAAACGACAGAGTTCCAGCACTTTTCACCCCAAACTGACAGAGCTCCAGTGCTTTTCACCCGAAAACTGACACAGAACTCCAGCACTTTTCATCCCAAAATGACACAGCGAGTGCTTTTCACTCCAAAATGACACAGAGCTCCAGCACTTCTCACCCCCCAAATTAAACAAAGCTCCAGTGCTTTCCATCCCAAAGTGCCCCCGAGCCCCAGCAGGGTGGGAGGTGGGCTCAGGGGGAAGCAGGAGCAGCCCCTGGCACGGGCTGTGCTCCTGCCCCTGCAAACACCCAGCGCTGGCAATCCCTGCTCAAGGTCACACAGCAGCAGTGAGCCCAAATTCCAGGAAAAAACCTTCTTATGTAACTGCTGCCTGAGTGCTGGCAGGTGCCCAGCAGAACAGCTCACTGCAATGTGGCTGGGAGGGGAAAGAGGGAATAAAAAAAAACCCCAACCAAAAGCAAAGTAGGCCATGTGGCAGCACATTCGGCATCCTGCGCGTGCCACCTGCAGGGCAGCACTGAGACCTGGCCCTCTGGCACCTGGGGAGCCCTGTCCTCCCCTCCGGCACCTGGGGAGCCCTGTCCTCCCCTCCGGCACCTGGGGAGCCCTGCCCTCTCCATCCAGCACCTGGGGAGCCCTGTCCTCTCCATCTAGCAACTGGGGAGCCCTGTC
>JAWWEV010000024.1:1390888-1405958 GCA_035583235.1 Hafferia zeledoni
GCAGGAGGGGCTGGGGGGGGCAGCAGGAGGGGCTGGGGGGGGCAGCAGGAGGGGCTGGGGGGGGCAGCAGGAGGGGCAGGGGCTGGGGGGAAGCAGAAGGGGTTGGGGGGGACAGCAGGAAGGCAGGGGCTGCAGGGGCTGGAGGGGCTGCATCCACTCAGGCAGGAGAAGTGGAGCTCTGAAGTGCAGCCCTGCAGCACTGAGGCAGTCAGCTGGGAGAGGCTGCATGAATGACATGTTTCAGCACAGGAAAAACTTGGGTCTAGCCTACACTGTCAGCGCAGTTCTGTGCCTATTAACTCCTGCACAGTCTGCTCCCCGTCACTGAGGCGTCCTGAGCGCCTGCCAACACAGGATCTTCAGCAGCCCGTAAAACTGAGAGCCTTCCACAGGCTGCTCTGCATCTGTGCTGTCCCCAGGGGCTGTGCCTGCTGCAGGAGCCCAGCTGTGCCACCAGGGCCCCACCGTGCTCCCACCCACGCCAGGGACACGTGCCCGGGCCGGGAGGGTGAGGCACTTTATCATCTGGGCTGGAGATGGGGCAGGAGAGGAGGAGCACTGGGCTTATGTAATTCAGGTTGTGCAGAGAGCACCACATGGGATTGCAGCAGAACCACAGGCCATGCCAAACCTCCCCAGTGCTCTGCTGCTCAGCACAGCCTGGGAGAGACCTGTCAGCTCTGGCAGACAGTGACAGGACCAGGGGGATGGCTTTAAACTGAGAGGGAAGGCTGACATTACATGCTGGGAAGAAATTCTTTACTCAGAGGGTGGGCAGGCCCTGGCACAGGATGCCCAGAGAAGCTGTGGCTGCCCCAGCCCTGGGAGTGTCCAAGGCCAGGTAGGACAGGGCTTGGAGCAGCCTGGGCTGGTGGGAGGTGTCCCTGCCCATGGAATGAGGTGATCTTTAAGGTCCCTTCCAACCCAAACCACTCCATGATTCTGTTCCCAGCTCACCTACAAACCATACTCTTGTGAGATCAATATGCTGGTCACAAGGGTAAGTTTGTCACCTTTAGGTATGGAGCCTGCCCTCATGTAGGGACTGCAGGAATTAGAATGGGTCAATAAGGGGGTTTTCTTATTATTATTTTTTTTTTGTTACACTCTGGAATGACTTTAAAAACAAAAGGTATTGCCTTTTAGGTGGTGCCTAAATTCAGTTCTGTGAGTCACAAGGGAGAATAAATCCGATTTCACTGCTCAGAGCCAGACAGCAAAAGCTGTTCTACTACTACTCCCAATCTATCTGTGAGTAATCAGCTGCTCTTGCAGGCTCAGAAATCCACTTCCCAGGCAGCATGTTCTGATCCCTTATGTAACTGAGCTACTGCCTCAGGAGTTCAGGCATTTGCACACTTTGAAGATTTCTAGCACCTTATGTGGTTCTCTGTGGTCTGAGTGGTGCATGTGAACTGCAGCTTCTAGAAATGCTGCTTCACCCACTTTGGGGGAATAAAGTCTGGGGACTCTTGGAAAGTAATTTCCATTTAGAAAAATCTGAGTGGTAGATTGCAGTTAAGAGGGACCCTCAGAGCTCTCATTTGGGTTCCATTGGTGGGCAGTGTGTATATAGTGTACACCACCCACTGTTTGTATGGCTTAGGGTGGCCTTGGACAGTGTCTCCTGGCTGCTTCTAACAGAAGAACGTGCTCTGATGTGCTAACAGAGTGTAAAACCTAGTCTATGGTTACACTTCATCTCTCACACCCCCAGCCTTGGGCAAAAGAGGTACCAGCACTGTGCACTTTTGGAGGCTCCCCAGCCCAGCTCCCCTTGCCAGGAGCACTGACAGCCAGGCCAGGTCACGTTCCCAGTGAAGGCACCTCCAGGACAGGACAGAAAGTTCCCAGAGGGCTTCACCCTGTGCTGTGATGGCCCAGCACAGGATTCTGCCCCCTCAGCAGAGGACAGAGCTGACCCTGCAGCTGCTGCCTGTCCTTGCTGACCCTCCTCACCCCCCGTGGACACGCTGCTTTCCTGCAGCCCACTGGGACATTCCTGCCAGGCAGGGAATTCATTCCAGAATCCTGCTGAAACAGTCCCCAGGCAGGAGCAGAGCAGGAGCTGGGCTGGGCTCTGGCAGCAGGGGAGGCAGCACGTGGGCAGAGAGCTCCTGACAGGGCAGGGAGCACACCCTGGGCCATCCCAGCCCTTCAGGCATTTTCCTGGGAGTCTCCCGCTGCCCTGGCACTGCCATGTGCTCTCTGGGTGTGCTGGGTGCCAGCCCACACACGTGCACACCCACATGTGCCAGGCTCCCTCCCCAGGCCCTGGGCTCTGCCTCCACAGCAGCAGTTCTGCTCCCTTCTCCTCCCTTTCCAGCTGGCCAGGGTGCTGCAGGTGCCCTGCCTGGGGAGCATCTCCCTCCCTCGCTCTGCTACAAACAATTCCTGCTCTTATGAAACTCTGATCCCTGAAGGTTTGCCCTTTTCTGCTGTGAGGCAACAACTCCAAACCCAGCTCCACAGAACTGGACATGAGCACCACCTGCTCCAGGTGCCCTGAGTGTCCTCCCAAGTGCCCCCCAACCCCTCCACTGGAGGTGGGTTCCTCTGTACCTCCTGTGAGGCATGGGAAGAACCTGAGCTGATTAGAATTCCACCAGATTATCTCCCAAGCCTAATCTCAGCTGACTGTGGCAATGTCTAAACACACAAACATATGGGTGCAGACACACTCTCCTGATGTAAATAAAGAATAGGTCTGTGCATACAGAAAAACGTCCTCAATCAAAGGAGTTGTATGTAGGAAAGGGAAGGGAAGGAAAAGAAACATGGGTGGGTGTACAGATAGTTTCTATCTATAATTCACAACAAGATTACTCAGTTGTTTACAAACCCAAACTACAAAATACTCTCTTGTTGCAAGGTTACATGACCTGGTGAAGAGCCACCTAGACCCAGAAAGCAGATCAAGAGGTTATATGTGTCATAATAAAGGTAACAAAATTGATTTTTTGGAGTGCCAGCAACTGCAGGAATTAGACTTAAACTAGCCAGTCTCACACAGAAGAGCAACAGAAACAAGTTTAACTTCAAGTATGATTTGAAAGGCATTAGTTGACTAAAAATGTTTTGTTCCTGCTCCAGCCCAGAAGTGCTTACACTCCCAAACCAGCTGAAAGAGCAGGAATTTTATTTTCCTTTACTGAACAAAGACAGTGTTTAACACAGAGTGAGGGACTGTAAACACATTACCTTTTCTCCATAGCCTCTATCTTTGGTCATCATTTCCCTGAGCGTCTGTAATACCTTAATACACAGTTTCTCCTCATTCTCCTCCAGCAGCTGCTTCGTGTGCTTAATTAACCTGAAAAAAGCAATCAATCACAGCCCAGGTTAGTGCTAATATTCTAAAAATGGGGTAAGATATGCATGGTTATCTTAATTGGTTTATGCTGCAAACCAGTTTTATTATCACACCATTATACAACCCTTTTGGAGGGTTTTCCAGAGCAACTCTTGACCAGTGAAGCCTCCAGAAACTCTGTGGAGTGACATTAATAGAGCTCTTTTATAAAGTTAAAATAAGTTGCATTGAGACTGTTTAGATCCAGCAATTTTTAGGCAATATGTATTACTTAATAATTAGCTATAGCTGTGTGAGGTTGGACAGTTTGCATGGTGTGTGTAGGTTTTAAGATTGTGTGTGACTGTGTGAAAAAATAGTTCTGAATATGGTCCCTCCTGAAACTTGAATATTCTTGTGCAAGAATAGTTTAAATATTGTTAATGTAAACATTTTGCATCTTTGCTCTTCTCCTTCTCTGCTCCTCTTCCCTTCTCTCCACAACTCCTGTAACCCACGAGGAAGAGGACAGAGAAAGAAAACACAACCAGAAAGAGTAAAACCTCATAAAACGAGATGCAGTAAAGTGATTTATTCAACATGAAGTCAGAGGCTCTGAAAGCCCTGAGAGGCTCAGCTGAGAACTGTGTCTGTGCAGATCGGGCGTCGCGACACGCAGGGTACGGAAAAATGGGAAAAAAGCAAAATATAACACCAAAGAAGGCAGAGTTCCAAGACAACTCACTTGCAAATGAACCCCCCACTTTCACATTTCCTCCTGGCATCCGTGTTCTCCGGGAAGAGCAGCTCCGGCCGGTGCAGCACGTCCACCAGCACCGACAGCTCCGCCTGCACCAGGGGCCGCAGCCGGTCCTCCAGCGCCGACACGATGTCCTAGACACAACCAGAGCCACACCTGGGGTGCCTCACAGGCTTTGGCACTGTTTCAGTTTGATACATTTTAGATGTAATTGTAACCGCAGTAAAACGCAGATTTGGTGTGGGAATATTTCAGCTTAAGTTCAATGTTTATCTGTTGTAACCCCTATCCCGTATCAATGTCTAAAATTCCAGCAGTTATTTAGAGTCTTTTCAAAGTAAAGGCTGAAGAATATCACAAGGCCTGCAGTGCAAGACATAAACATGAGCCAACAACCTTGGGGTCTAAAGAACACTGGAAAAGCTCCAAGGGCCCTATGTGTGCTGAAGACAAAAATGATGAAGAAAGGGTCCCACTGTCCCCCAGACTCAAATCCTGACAGGGTGTGTCCAGGGGCAGGACTGAGAGATGTGTGAACTGGGGATTGGGTAGACAACATTATAAACCCCATGGAAATCAGAGTCTGAGGGAGGTGTGTCATCATGTATTCCTGAAAGCCCTAAGCCTAGACATTAAAGAATCTACCTTTTATCTTATCCCACACTAACATGGCTTGGAGTCCTGTTTTGGGGGTCTCTCAAGGCACCACTTGAAACAAACATCAAACTCGTACACATTTATAGGCAAATTCATCTCAGTAATGAGACAAGAATTTTACAAGGAGAGGGACAGGACAATTAGGTCCATACTGCCTGAATAAACTGAAGCCCTGGGGTTTGCTCAGGGTGTTCCTGAGCAGCAGCTCTCCCCCAGGGCAGGGAGGGAGGCAGGGAGGGCGCAGCACTCACCTGCAGCCGCTCGATGATGTTGCGGTAGTCGCGCGAGGCCGTGAGCACCGAGTCCCTGCGGGCGGCGTTCCTGGCCGTCATCCGCCAGTTCATGGCAGTCTTCTGCACGATGTTGTGGGACTTCAGGAACAGGTTGTTCACCTGGCTGTCCAGGTCCACAGGAATGGCAATGGCTCGGCTCTTGGCTGCAACAAGCAAGGGCAGGAAGGATTGAGACCTTGAGCCCAAGAACCAACACGAGAACTACAAACCTCGACTCACAATTCCTTCTACAAACTCCTTCCTTCTATGATCTGTACTGGACAGGATGAGAAGAAACTGCCTCAACCTCTATTAGGGGCAGGTTTAGAGTAGATATCAGGGAAAATTTTTCAAGGAAAGGGCTGTCAAACATTGGCACAGCTGCCCAGGGAGGTGGTGGAATCACTATCTCTGGAAGTGTTCAAAAAACACGTGGATGTGGCACTTGAGGACATGGGTTAGTGGTGAACAGGGTGGTGGTGCTGGGTTGACAGTTGACTTGATGACCTTAGAGGTCTTTTCCAACCTCAATGATGCCATGAGTGCATTTGAAACAAAGCAATGCTCAGTCCTGTGCAATGGTCAGAGCTGAGGGTTGTGCTTCAAGGCTTCCACACCTGGGAGTTGGTTACTGTGTCTCAGGTGTGGGAGGAGGAATCTGTCCCTACACACACAGCGCCAGCACCTCGTGCTTGCACACGTGGACACCCACCCCACAGGGCCCGGCCTCCAACCCAACACAGGACACTCCCCTTGCTGCTCAAAGTGGGGCAAACTACAGTGAGGAGTGGCACAAAATTATCTCCCTGCTGCAGAGTTTGGAGGTTGAACAGAGACAGCCCTTCACGAGACTGTGACACCACCTGTTGCGTCAGCATGACCCTGGCTTTGTACACCTGGGCCACGAGTTATGCACAAGTGGCACCTGGGGGAAGTGAACTTTCTAATGGAAGGATGAGAGGGAAGCAGCAAACCCTGGATGCCATGTGTGAGCAGACAGCTCTGCTGAGGCCACTCCTTACCCACATCTGAGAGGACCCGAATGCAGCTCTCCACGGAGGCCTTTTGGCTGGGCATCAGCCAGTTGCAGTGGTACACCCTGAACACCCCCTGCAGCAGCTGCACAAACACGGGCTGGCGAGTCTGAAACACAAGGGGAGAGAGAATCAGCCCCATCCCAGGGAGATGGGGCAGCACCACCTCCAGGTCACCCAGCTCCCAGTCACTGCTAACTGGTCTGCAGCCACGTGTTGGGCAACTGCAGCTTGTAGCCAGCAAATCTACCACATGGATCACAGCTGGATGGGAAGGGTGGGAACCAGTGCTGGAAGGGAAACATGAAATAGGAGCTTCTACAGCATAAAGCCTCTGTAACTGAGGCTTGACTAAGTAAAGGAAATAAGCAGCCACCTTCATCTGTGTAATCAGAGCTATCAGCAGCCCTGGCACACAGAGATCCTCCTTTTAGCTCTGACCAGCAGCTGACTCAAGAGTCCACAGGAAAATGGGACCTGGCTCCATGACAGCTCCAGAGTTGAAAACTCATCATCTCAAGCATTATTAACTGGTATCTAATTTACTAAGGAACCAGCTGTGTGCTTGTTGTTTGAAACACAGGCAGTAGTTTGTGGCAGAGCTACAGCCCAGGCAAACTCAAGGTGTGGTTCTCAGCCCTGAGTTCCACCAGGTGATCCCCACACACAGCTGAGCTGCTCCAACATACACAGGGCCCATGAGCTCTGTTCTTCCATCTTTGCACCAGCACAACAGTAGTGACCAAAACTCCCTGCTGGTTTTGTACAGGGATTATTTAGCAGAACAATCTATTTTACCTGTAGAGAAAAGACTATTTTAACTATTTCAAGGTGAGAGGGAATAGCCCATGTCCCTGAGCCTGCAAGCTATGGGATGCTGCTATCAGCTAAGGGAACTACACCACAGTGCAAAGCCCACAGCACTCAGGAACCAGGGGAAAATACCTCTTTTATTCTGCTCAACAGTAATGCCTGTTAGCAAGAAAAAAGTGGAATTAGAGGAAAAAGACAAAGCTAATTAAAACTACTAGATCAATTAATCAAATGCTATTATAAAAGGTACAAAAGAAGAATCAAAATTCAAGCCCCAAAATTGCTAAGAGGCAAAGAGCTATTATCCTTTCTGGAAATAAGTCAAACACCAAACCCATGGCAGACAGCAGCGTTCACCAAGGGCCCTGAAAATACCTGCATGTTTGGATTTACACCACCCACAGATTCCTTTCAGTTCATGCTTCAAGACATTTTGGTCTTAAAAAGCCTCCAAGATGTTTCATTTGCCTAAACTAGGTCAATAAATCAAATAGGAAATTTACTCCACATTCCTCATGTCTCCAACTCCACTTGGGAAGGAAAACCTTGGGCAGCAGCAACCCCAGGAGGCAAAAAGTGCTTGTGAAAGAGGAGTTTGGGGCAGCTGCTCTTTGAAAAGACATTCATGTTCTCCTGATTTTGTATTATTTGAACCACATGACAGATGTACAAGGTGTTCCCTGAACAAGCAAGGCTGGTCCTGACTCAAGGGAGGTACAATTTCAAACAAGCCATGACTTGAAGGAGCAGGAGACAAGGGGAGGCTTGCACAGGGAGGAAGGAGATGACAAGGAGCAGCAGAAAGGACTGGCCCAAAGGAGAGGGGCCACATCCCTCACCTACAGAGACACAGCACCTGACTGGGCAGCAGCATCTCAGGGGGGAGGCAAAATCCCACCTGGAGGAGGGATGGACACCAGCCAGGTGGGGCAACCGCCCACCTCAGATATAAGAATCCCTGGGCATGGGCAAGAGTCTTAACAGGCAGGAAAAGGGAGAAAAACAAGTTTAAACTTCAGGATGTAGAAGAAAGATGAATCTAGGACAAGACACATCTATCAACCAAGATGGGAAAAGAGGTGAGCTAAGTGACTTCATCCTGCTAGACAGAGGGGGAGATTGAGAAGCCAAGGAAAAACTGCTGATGGAACATTAACAGATGGCTAAAATAGGATGGCAAGAAGTGCATTTAAATGTTGTGTGCTCAGAGATGACACCTAAGAGTGGGACAACCCAGGTATGTGGTACAGAGGGAAGAAAGAAGGGCAGAGCCCCAAGGACAAGGTTAACAATCTCAATTTCCCATTTCTTTGATGAAGTTTCAACAAATGAGGGTGATACACAATAGCACCTGGAGTCACATGAGGAGCAAATCAGCTGCTGCACTGCTCAGACTCACTTGAGGTGAGACACAACCCTAATGAAGATGCTCAGCCCAAACACCTGGAGAGTGTCAGCCAGGGGGACAAAACACTGGCACAGGGTGCCCAGAGAAGCTGTGGCTGTCCCAGCCCTGGAAGTGCCCAAGGCCAGGCTGGATGAGGCTTGGAGCAACCTGGGCTGGTGGAAGGTGTGGGACTGGGTGGGCTTTAAGGTCCTTCCAACCCAAACCATCCTGGGATTCCGTGACACCCAGGAACTCTGTCCAAATGACCTGTGTGGTCTTGGTGGGAGCACAGAGTTGAATCCACTAATGAATTAAAGCAACACTTCAGCTTCTCTAGAACATTTGTACTCTGATCCACAAATCTTTCCAGTTCCACAGCAAAAGGTCACAACGGGCAGTCAAATATTTGCTCCCCCATCACATCACGTGCTTCTGTTGAACTGGAAAATGGCACTGAAGTGGAATGAACTGGATTGCCTTGGCAGCATGTCTTCCCTTTTGTGTCTCTGCATTTTCCTACCTGCAGGGTTGTGCTCTGGTCAGAGAAGGGGGAGCTGAAGAAGGTGGTGACAATGCTCATCACGATCTCCGTCACGTACTTCTCCAGGATGGAGTCGGCGTGTTTCCTGTCGCTGGTGTTGTTACAGGCCTGCAGGACAAGCCACCCTCAGCTCAGCAGCAGCTCCCCAAGGCACAGTAACCACCCCTACCTACTGAACTCCTGGTTTCCCACTGTTCCAGTCCCAGCAATTCCCTGCCACACTGACATTATTGACACTGCAGCTCTGGGTCTCCTGCACCCACAAGAGCAAAGCCAAGGGTGTTGCTGGTACAAGGTGCTGGCACAGAGCACCTCTGGGGGAGGGAGAAAACCACAGTGCCTTGGAGGAGAGCAGGAGTGGGGCAGGGAGGACCGAGGTGTGATGCTTTTGTATGGGGAAATACTTGGAATCCCAGGCAAAAAGCCAGAGGGCCAAATAAATGCCAAGCTTGGAAAAAATCTGTCCTGACCTGCCAAAAAGTGTTGCTCAGGAAGGAGCTCAGTGATTGTGGCCAGAGTAAACAAACCAGGTGGCAGGACAGAAAAGGCCCTGGACAAAGGAGCAGGGTGTGGGGCTTCTCTGAGCTTTGGTTTGGTTGGGTTTTTTTCTTTTCACAAGGAAAATATTAACGTTTTCCATGGAATATGACTAATGAAATCCACAGGCACACGGAAAAGAAGGCACACAGAAATGTGCAGGAACTCAGAATTCAGGGAACTTCTTGCCTTGATGCACTGGTGTCTCATTCTTACTGTTCTACATTAAACAGGCTCTGCTGAGCTTTCTGAATTCAGTTCCTTGATCCAGATACGTTACCCGACAGATGTCAACCAGGAAGTTCTCAAACAGCTTCCACATATGATTACTGGTGTAAATCTCTTTCATTTCCACCTCTGTGTCCACATAGCAGTGGTTCAGAAAGTTGATGTAGGCTATTTTGACCTAGAAGCAGAGGAAAAAAATTAATAAAGAATAAAAACCTGAATGATGATATGAATGAACATAATGCCCCATTAAAACTGCTACATAAATAATTTGGAATTCTACTTCTTCCTTTTATTTAACCACTGGTGAAATTTAATGCCATGAATAGCAAGGCAGCATCCAATGAAAAGCCACCAGGATTACTGCAGACAAAACGTCAGCATGGTAATAATTTCCAGACCTGCAGAACCATCTGTTCAAGGTTAGCAGCACATCCACAAACCTCTCTGCCTCTGAAACCCTATAAAATACCAAGTACAGCATCACAGTCCCATTTTAAGGGTAAGGAGTAAGTATAAAAGGATTTCACTTCACTACCCAGATTGCCTGGGGGTGCTGACAGCAGAGCAGGGAAGGGATCCAGTTTCCCAGCTCACTGCCCACCTGCACCACCCCCTTCCCAGGCCAGACTCAGCAACAGCAAACCCCTCTCACCCAAACCCAGCCCATTCCAAACAGAAACAGCCCAGTCCTCCCAGTAAGCCCTCACCTCAGGAATGCAATCCTCGTGGGTCACCACCCTAACAATGTCATCCAGAGGGAGGAGGGAGTTGCACTTGATTTCTGTGTAGACGTTTTTGCCCTCAGTGCACACGGCCAGCAGCTCCACCAGGTGGATGTGGTACATCAGGGGGCTGTTCTCGTCCATCCGGTCCCTCTCCGACCTCATCATCTGCACCAGGGTCTGGAAGGAGGCTCTGTCGTTGTAGAACACCAGCACATCTTCTCCTGCATTCACCAGCTGAAAGGAAGGGGAAACTCCATCAGCAGAGCAAAGCCTGGGGTCTCCCCACAGCACCCCCCAACCTGGGGCTGCCAATCCCCTCGAGCTGCTCCTTAGACCCTTAAAAGGAGCACAGCCCCCCAGGCCAGTTGGGCACAGCTCCTGTGCTGCTCCCACAGAGACAGGACACAAACAGGACATTTTCTGCTCAAGAATTTACCACTTCTGAACTGCTCAAGAAGTTCAAAGTCAGTCCAGCTGCCTGCTTAGACAGAAGCTGTGCCAAGAAACTTGTGACTTTCCATTGTGCTTTTTTATTTCATGTTCTGTTGCCTCAGTTGACTTTTGGGATGCAGCTGTGGCAGTTCTGTGCTGGCCAGAGAACTGCCCTGGGGCACAGGGAGGGCTCGGGGCTCGCTCCTTCCACCCCTCTGAACAAACACCATCCATCTTCCAAGGCACAAAGTGACATGCTAAGTCACACACTGGAGCTTTCCATCAACTTCACATCTGACACCTGGCTGGGCACGATTTCAGAGCAGCTCAGACCTCCTGGAGCCACAGGAAGGGAAGGAGAGCGAGCAAAGTGAGCCCTGCCCCAGGCTGGGCACTGCTGAGCACTCAGCTGGAGGGATCCAGGGCTGGCCTCCCACAGCCTTGGGAAAAACAGCAGGAAACCCCCAGGGCAGCCCCCTTTGCTCAGCCTCTGCTGACCCCCTTGTGGTAGCTCAGCACCTCACCAACTCCACTGTGTTGAGAAGCTCATGAAGCTGATTTTGAGCTGAACAGCAAAATCTGGACCATTTTCCATCAATCCAGCAGGACTGATGCACCAAAGCCAGATTTGACAAATCTGATCCTGGGGCTCCCCCTGCTGAGGAGGCCAAAACATCCCATCGGGTGTGTAAATACACTGCCATGGATCACATCCAATAGCCCACTTAAAGGCATTTATTTGCCCTTCTCTTACCTCTCCCTTCCACCCTGGCACTCCAAGTGCCCAGTTACCTCCACACCCAAAGAACACCCTCACCTCTCCCTCCTTCAGCACTTACACAGCTGAGTAAGAACATCTTGCTAAGACTGTTTACAAGGGCCTGGAGAGACAAGGGGGAATGGCTTCAAATAGAAAGATTGGGTATTGGGAAAAATATAGGTGGGCAGGCCCTGGCACAGGTGCCCAAAGAAGCTGTGGCTGCCCCAGCCCTGGGAGTGTCCAAGGCCAGGTTGGGCAGGGCTTGGAGCAACCTGGGCTGGTGGGAGTTGTCCCTGCCCATGGCAGGGTTGGCACTGGGTGGGTTTGAAGGTCCCTTCCCACCCAAACCAGTCTAGGATTCTGTGATTTTATTTTGAATTAATGGTATCCAGGACATCAGAAGTGCATTCAACTGGCTGTTAATTAGGCATTTAACAAGGAGTGCTTCAAAACTACCCCCAAACACCCTCTTCTTACAAAGCACACATCAGGGCCACGTCCCTTCCCCTCCTCTCTGTCCCACAGGCCTTGCAGAGGTGGCATTGGAATCACTCAAACAGACAGCCCCCAAATTTTAACCCAAACTGAAGAACTCTCCCTTTGCCAAGGAACAAATTAGAGGATGCATTCCCTCTCTTCCCCTAAGGAGGGCTGATTGGATTTTCCAGCTCCTGCTGACATGACATCCCTCCAAACAAGGCTTACATCTCAGTAGGATTTCCTATGAAAATCAGCAGATGAATAATTAAACATGTTTGCAGAATGGAAGTTAATAAAAGCAAATCAGGAAGCAATTCCTGAACGGAGAACTGGCGGAGGAGTTGGGATTTTAAGCAGAGATGAAACAGAGGAAAAAGGCATCAGAGGAAGAGAAGGAAGTTAATTAAAATGCACAGCCTTCTGGTGTTTCCAAATTCCAGACTGACCTGGGGCAAATTTCCAGCTTCATCCACCAGGATGCTCTGTAAACACAGACATACAGAGAGTTTGTTCCTTTAAAAGGCTCCAGTATTTTGTTTTGGGGGGGGCAGGGGGCAGCTGAGCAATTTAAGCAGACAGAATTCTGCATTTTGCTATTTACCAACCTCATTTGGAGTCTTCTCTTTCCAGTGTACCTAGAAATGGTTGGTTTAGGTTTTCCTCCAGAAAATGAACCACTTTCTCAACTCCTCACACAAATGAAGCTGGTTTGGAACCCATAAAAACACAGTTGCAGGTGACAGTCGCCCCATAGCTCTAGGAAAGATCATATTTCC
Organism: Hafferia zeledoni; assembly: GCA_035583235.1. Lineage (NCBI taxonomy): Eukaryota > Metazoa > Chordata > Aves > Passeriformes > Thamnophilidae > Hafferia > Hafferia zeledoni. The sequence continues at coordinate 1,403,586 of JAWWEV010000024.1, forward strand.
CAATTATAGGATATTAATTTTTTTATCACTTTGGACATTCCAGATTTCTGGACATTCACTATGATGTTTCCTAAAGATCACACATTTTTTTCCAACCCTTCTACCACCAATCCCTTCAAAATCAGCCACTGGAAATCCTCCAACAGGAATTTCTATCTTTTCTGGGGGAATGTACCCCAGGAGTTTGTGTTCATTGGGGCTGTTGGTGTTGCCAGACTCCTCTGGTGTGTTCTGGCTGAGCTATGTTTGTCCACTTGCTCCAAGGAATCAGACTAAAATTCCCCTGTTTGCCACCCGGTGGGGCCCTTCCATGATGACAAGTATCCATAGAACCCTCCAGGAACAATAAATGTAAATTCAATGAAGTTGGAGGTTAATTTGTGTGGAAATGGTTCTATCCAAAGGAGGAATTATTGTTATTATCATTGCCCCTGGGATGAGTGTAGACATGTTAGTCTCATCACTTGCCCTCCTCCCAGACTTGGACCAAAATGATCTTTAGGGTCCCTTCCAACCCAATCCATTCTGTGATTCTCTGAAATGACACCAGAACTCTTTCCTTTCACCAAAATATTGAACACAGGATAACCTCACACTCACCCCAAATTCAGTGGTCAGGACTGGCTCCACTTGGGATGGAGTAAAGTGGTTTTGTGCTTGGCATCACTTCTCTGCCATCTCCTAGAGCTTTGCTTTGCCTTTGCTTTATCACACCCAGTTCTCAGGGTGCAAATTAAAGCAGCAGCCCAAACTCAAGTCCTTCCTGAAACACCCCTGAAGTGTTTTTGTAAGGCAATTGCAAACACAGAATCCCAGAATGGGTCAGGCTGGAAGGGCTCACAGTGGGGCATCTGGTGCCCCTTCCGTTCTCAATCCTAGAGCACGTGGCACAGGATTGTGCCCACATGGGGCTGGGATATCCCCAGGGAGGAGACTCCACCCCCTCTCTGGGCAGCCTGGTCAGTGCTGGGGCACTGCCCAGCAAAGAAGTTCTTCCCCATGTCCGGGTGGGACTTGTTGGGCATCAGTTCCTGCCCATTTCTGTGGTGCCATTGCTGGGCCCCCCGAGCAGAGCCTGGTCCATGCTCTGCCCCCTCCCTGCAGGCACTGCCAGCCATGGGGAGGTCCCTCTTTCTCTAGGGCTGCTCTGGAGGCTGCCCAGCCCCAGCTCCCTCAGCCTTTGCTGCTCCCAGAGCTGCTCCAGGCCCTTCAGCATCTGCACAGCCTGTGCTGGCCCTGCTGCAGGAGCTCCATGTCCTGCTGGGTGAGGAGCCCAGCACAGCAATAGTGGTTTGGGAATCACAGGGTTATTCATGGTTTTATCCCTCAGGCTGCATTTCTCACTATGACCCTTCCAGTCAGAACTGCTTTGCCTGTGCTACAGAACTGAGACTGAATAGCTCAGGAACAGACCTTTCTTTGTCCTAAATGCTTTGGAAGTCCCCGTGCTGAAACACTGGAATGTGTTGAAATAAATGGAAATAAATAACCCCCAGGTTTATTAGCTGTATGTAAAATCTGAAATCCTCAAATCTTGCATGAGCATGAAAGGAGATGGGAGTGCTAATGGTTTCATGTCACTTCTTTTCTTGTGTTTTCCCCTCTGCCATGTGCTGGATGTGGAGTCTGAGCCCTGAACTCCTCGTGCATCATCCAGGCATCAAGCCCAGGAATCCTGCAGGGATCTCTTCCTTCGCTGTTGCCAATTACCTGCCTTGAACAGGCATGAATATTTAACATTCTTAGGGCTCTGCACTGAATGAGCTGGGGAAATCAAACCTGTATTTTAAGGAATATTTATTAGTCTTGTTTAATAGAGGTTAAGATTATTTTTCTTCTAATTTGGCTGAGCTGAAGAGTGTAATAATACTGATAATATCTGTAGATAGAGAATGTCTGTAGTGCTTCAAACAGCACTCACTTACCTCGAGATTAAGGAAGTGATTGGATTCCACCCAGGCTAATTAATGGTAATCTGCAAAATCATTCAAAGGCTTTCCTCTGGTTTGAAAAGATGCTGGTTCTAATTCCTTTCAAACTCAAACCACTACAGCCAACACAAGTTGAGCACCCTGGAAAGGGTGGCATTGCTAAAACCAAAACTCATAAAAAGCGTAAACTCACTTTAGTTGCTCTACTGTGTTTATTTTCTTGGTGGAAAAGATGAGTTGCTGCTGAGTTAGCCAGGCAGGGATCAGCCACCAACAATGAACAAGAGAAATGGAAATCAAGTGAAATAAATACAACCAAATTGTGTTGGACACGGTAGAAAACAAGAAGGGAAAGAAGAAGGTGTCAGGAATGTATTGTTTGTTCCTGCTGCTTTTCAGCTTCCTGAGGTACAACACTGAAACCTGTGACAGTGCACACCAA
>JAWWEV010000024.1:1428846-1441272 GCA_035583235.1 Hafferia zeledoni
TGATCACCAGCCCAGGGCACTCTGTGCCCTGGGCTGGTGATCACAGTGGGGTTGGATCAAGGGTTGGACTTTATGATCTCGGAGGTCTCTTCCAACTCAACTGATTCTATGATTCTGTGTTGGTGCCACTGAACAGGACAGACACACTGCCAACCTGATTCTTCCTGTAGTCCTGCTGGGAGTGCCTGAGCACCCTGTAGCAGAGCCTGCAGATGTGGCGGAAGGGCGCGTGGCGCTGGTCGCCCAGCTCCTCCAGCCTCAGCATGGGCCCGTCCCCGCTGTCCGTGAACGGCGCCTGCAGCAGCTTGAAGATCTGCAGAGGGAGCACAAACCAAGCCAACCTCGTGAGAAACTGCCCTCAGCTGGCTCAGACTGGAGTGAAAGCACCGTGTCTCTGCATGGCTAAAGGTACAGCAGAAATACAGCAGCCACCAAGCTCCTTCTGGCCAGACAGAAGATGTGAATTCATCACTTTTATTCAATTATTTTCCTTCTGGCAATGGGGAGCCTACAGTCCACTGACCAGAGGCTGCTGAAAGCTCGAAACTCAAAGGATCTTTTAGTTCAAATAAACTGAGGCCAAAATTTCATACAACCACAAAATGGTTTGAGTTGGAAGGACCTTAAAGCCCATCCAGTGCCACCCCTGCCATGGGCAGGGACACCTCCCACCAGCACAGGTTGCTCAGGTCAGAGCACTGCTTGGGTTTTTTTCTAATTTTGATTTTTTGGTCAGTCTTAAAGTGCTCAAAATGCTTCTAAACCTTCAGCTCTGTTTCCAAGTGTACCTGTTGACTTCTTTCCACAGGCTGTTTCAACTCAATGAGCTTCTGTCCATGAAGAAATACAAAATTCACTGAAGAATTGTAGTTAAGTCATTGATTTTCAAGGTTACAATGACTTTTCATGTGGGGTCAGATTCCTGCAGAGTGCAGGATGAGCACCATGAGCCTGATCCTGCTCTGCCATGCCCAGTGCAGTGGGAATCCTCTAAACTGCCTTCCTACACACATCTGGCCAGGGTCTCTATTATCAGGAGATCTTTTCCAAGAAAAGAGAAAAGCACAGCCCACCTGCTTCAGAATATTCTGTTCTCTCATCAGCTTCTGCCGTTCTCTGTTAGGTTTAGAAAACACCACTTCCAGCACGTCCTGTCCAGAGTTAGTTCCACCAGTAACAAAGTACACCAAATCCTCCAACAATTTGGTAACAGACCTACAGGAAAGCCAGAAGTTGTTCAGAGAACAATGGCAGGGTGAGTTTACACAAATTTCTAAATGTTAAGTGAATAATGAACATCAATTAATGACTGGATAAAGCTCAGGTTTGTACAGAACTTAAAATTAGGAACTAACCCTCCCCTATTGCTGCAGCCTGAAGGTCCAACAGCTGAACAAGAACAGCAGTAAGACACCAGTATCACTTCAGGGCACCTCTACCTTTGCCAAGTTCTATTTGGCAGCTCTTCCAATTGTCAGAAACAATCAGTCAGGTGATAATCTCTCCCAAGGCCAAGTAAAGGGCCTTGGCTATGGGAGCACACGGGCCCTGCTCTGACACAGCCACCCCTGTGCTCTTTTTGGGTGGCCACATTTCCATGGGCACGGTCAGAGGATTTGCAGCGAGTCATATGTTCAGTGTTCACAAGATGGATTAGGAATTCCCACACTGCATTTGCAAAGGTATGCTGGGGATTAGTCCCCCAACCTCAGAACATTTCTCATGCTCTCACTCTGCAGAGGACAGGGAGGGCTGGACAGACCAGGCCTGGGAAACTCCACTGTCGACACAACAACAATGAAACCATCCATTTTTTTAAATCTCATCAAGGAGGAAACCAAATCCCTCTTCTGTTGCAACCACAGATAATATTTTCAAAGGAACAGTTACTGAGTAAAGGAAGCAATATTATCTGAACCCAATTCTGCTTTCCTTACCTTCTTTCATTCTGGGTTATTGTTCCCTTTTCCAACTTGCCAGCAATGGAACCTAAAACCTTACTGGCATCATTTGCAAAATCCAAGTCCCGAACCTCTGCAGGTGACACTGGCACTATAGCAAAGGCTTCTTTGTCCTCCTTCACTGGAGAGGTACCAATCTGAAACCCAGACAAGCTTTACCATCAAACCAAAAGGCAGGAACAAAGCAGTGGTTCACACTCTGTGATAATGAACAGGGAGAAAAGCCACCCTTTGCTGAGACAGCATGAGACTGCTGCTGGAGCCAAACTTTGGGAACACTACCACTCTGTGTGGGCTCAAAACTGCTCCTAAACCCAGAGAAACAGCAGGTGAGATGGCAAATGCTGTTATAAACAGGGGAAAAAATATTCTCCTCGTGATGACTGTTGGGGAGCAGAAATGGAACAGCATAACTAGCAAAATACCATAAAGCTGAGCCCTCAAGATCAAGTATTTAGTGTGGGCACTGGTCACCACTGTCACAGGCTCGGTGTGGGACAGACCCAGCAGTCCCAGGGACACAACTCCTGCCAACAGCACTTCTGGGGAAATCCAGGGAACGAGGCAGAGGAACAGAACTTACTTTAAGCATCACAGGTTTCTCCTCTTCTTTATCGATAGGGATATTGGTGCTGTGGACCCAGGTGTTGGTGCAAAGGTGCCTGAGCCTGACATAGGAGTTCCTGAAAGAAAGTCCAGAGTTCCAGGGCTGAGTCAGCTCCCCAGCCAGGAAACCTTCACAGTGCTGGGATTGTGAGGTGTTGGCAGGAACACATGGAAAGAAGTGCCATGTCCATCCATGATGCACACCACGACAGGAATAACATTCTTCCTGCCTTGGCTTATTCTATAAATTCACCTCAGGAATCTTTGTGTGTAATGAAATTGATTCTGCTTTAAAGCAGAACCACATCCACACGGTGTTCTGTAACTCAGGTGCTGCACAGTAACAACCCAAACCTCTTCCCATCCTCACACTTCCACATTTCAGATGACATGGTGCATGAGAGCTGCCACCCTCCTCCCTTACCAGGGGGGCTTGCAGCCCAGGACTCCCTGACACCTGTATTTTGGAGTATCTGACAATTTGGGGAGCTGCTGAAGTGGATGGTACAAGTTGGCTGTGCTGTCTCAGTGGGCACAGACAGCAAAGGGCACTCCCACAGACTGTCTTAGAAGGGTTCAGCACCTCTCAAGTGGCAGGAGGTACTATATGAACAGAAAAGAACATGTCAACCACAGAAAATGAAGGGCTAAATACTTGATGTTGCATCCTAACTAACATAATATGGACAGGTCTCAGGAGGGGCTTGAGAGGACATCCAAGGATTTCAATCCAAGGGTTTTAGTCCCAGGTTGTTCCCTGGCAAGGAAGTCACTTAGGAAGTCACTTAATCTCAATCTTTCAATCTATAAAATGATGTTCTCATCATAACTCATTTGTAAAGCACTCAGAACTCATATGTAAAGTACTACAGTGAAGCTTCAGGCATTTTTAAATATTTCTACAGTAACTTGAGACAGGACCCAACTCCAAAGGATAGATGGAAAATAGAGTAAGGCAGCTTTAGGTTTGGGTTCAAAAGGAAGCAGAGCCCTACCTGGGTACCAGGCTGTCTCCTCCCCGCAGGGTGGTGGGGTCCAGCTCGAAGATGGAGGAGATGTCGTTGCCCTCGGGCACGGACACCAGTGAGTATGCCATCCTGTCCTGGGCACCGCGCAGCCCCCGGCGCGCCGCGTCCTGCTCGGGGTCCAGCTGGGGAGACACCGCGGTCAGCACAGCCCCACAGCCACCCCCTGCTCAGCACACACGGCCTGGGGCTGCAGCACAGACAACACCCTGGGGCTGCAGCACACACGGCCTGGGACTGCAGCACACACAACACCCTGGGGCAGGGCAGGCACCCCAGGACACCAGCAAGACTGCCAGGCAGCGGCTCTTGCCAAGCATTCCCTGGGGTAACTCTGAGTATTCCAGGCTCCCCACACAGTGAATGCCACGGCACAGAGGTTGGGACTTGCAGACAGTGCCAGGAGAGTCAAGACCCCCCAGCCACTCACCCCACACACAGAGGGAACTCTGACTGGTGTCTGGTGACCCACACCTGCTGAGCAGGGCAAGAGGGCACAGCTCAAGCTCTGCCAGGGGAGGTTTAGGTTGGATATCAGGAAGAAATTCTTTACAGAGAGGGTGCTCAGGCACTGGAATGGGCTGCCCAGAGAGGGGGTGGATTCCCCATCCCTGGAGGTTTTTAAGGTGAGACTGGACGTGGCACTCAGTGCCATGATCTGGTGATCAAAGTGGGGTTGGATCAAGGGTTGGACTTGATGATCTCAGAGGTCTCTTCCAACCCAACTGATTCTATGATTCCATGACATGCCCACCCCTGACACGACCAGCTCTTCCAACAGATTGCAATTATCACTCTAACACAGTAATTAGTGAGCTGCAAGTATCAAAATCAGCCACACGCTGTACCAACAGTCTTGCTGGGAAATAATCCACTTCAGCAGCAAAGATGGGACTCAATGTATCAACCCCAGGCCAGGGAAACAAGGAGCTAATCAAGGGTTGGATGTCTCACTGTTCACACTACAGCCTGTGGTGCTCTCCAGCACAGTGTGTTCCCAGGGCCGGGGCACCAGGAGCATCTTCATTCCCAAGGTGCAGGCAAACCCCCAGCCCCCTTCAACAAAGTCAAACACTGACATCAACTGGGTAAATCCCTCACTTTTGAGATGAAAGAACACAAGGGTGGGAAAAAATAAACTGAGAAAAAGGAACGACAACTTTCTCCAAAACTTTTCCTAAGGAACTCCCAACCATCACTAGACCATGAAGAAGTTGCTCCCTGTCTGGCACAGAGGAGCCAGCTGGGCATGGACAACCACCTCAACCCTGGGTGCAGTTTTCAGGGTGATTTATCAGCTTCTCTGTGATGGGGGCACCAGTGGAGGAGGTACCTCTCCCTTTCCCAGTCCTGGGGGAGGCCCTGCACTCCCTAAACATTTGGGCAAGGCACCCAGTGGTGCTTGTGCCTCGAGACACTCTGAAGGTCACACATTTCAGTCAATGAACTTGGCTGCAAAGCAGTGACATTTCCAGTCTGACTTTGCCCATGGGAACAGGCAGCTTATGGAACAGAAATATACTTTGGGAGGGTGCCTTCAAGGGAAGGAGCAACTCCAGGAGTCCACCTGGAGGCTTCACACCCGGAGAAATTCGCTCACCTGGACTGAATTCTCTGAATTTCAGCTGTGTCCCTCATCCCCACAGCAAGGGGGTGGAACAGTGGCAGGAGTACAGCTGCTCTGCACTCACACTCTGTACTCCAGGACACAACTGGCCACACATGAGACTGTGGCAAGGATGAACATGAGCAGGAAATCAGAAAGGAAACTGGGCAGTTTGGGGAGCAGTGAAACTCCAACCCCAAAGGTGACAAGAGCAGCCCCTTTGCTGCTCAGGCATAACTGACACCTCACCATGCCTGTTTAAACCCCTCCTTGTGCAGCTCCCTGAGGGGTGAGGAGAAAACACAATCAAGCCCAGAGCTGTGCACAAACCCCTGCAGACAGCTCACATTTGGATCAAGCTGGAGTTGGGATAAAGTTGGATAAAGCAGACTATACCCTCCTGTCACCAGTGAACGTTAAAGGATGTGGTGACTTCGTGTCAGAACTGAATTATGTGCTGCTCATCCCGTTCTTTCTGGTGTATTTTTGCCATCTAGTGGTAGAGACAGAGCAGGGAAACTCCAGGAGAGCTCTGGGAGTGCATTTACATCATCACAGCACATCACAGGAGAACGGCTGAATACCTCAAGCACCTCAGCACTGATTATCCTTCAAAACCTTATTGGATCCCCTCTCACCCCCCAAACCACAGCTATGGGTGGGGTTTTGTTCATAGTTTTATATGTTTACTGCACTGAGCTGCCAAGTGCCATTAATCAGGATAACAGCTCAATATCTGGGGACAAGGGAAGCCTTTTAATGGCCAGGCTATAATGATAAATCCTTTTAGGAGGAAAAATCCCCCCTGCAGGATTTCAAAGCATCACATTCATCTCTTTAAAAGGGGAGGAGTAGCTCTTTGTCATCTCCAAATGGAGCAAATCTTCCACAATACAGGATAAACCACCAAGAAAGCTGCATAAGCCCACAATCAAATCCAGCTAAATAAACATAATCCACAAAGGAAAGTGCTGTTCCAGTTTTCTCTGTTTGCAGCTACTGAGGCAACGTTGGTTCTCTCTGACACCAAAGAGAAGCTGTTAATACAAAGCATCACACACTCAGCCTGTGACACAACAACATTTACTGACAACAACACAGACTGGCTCTCACAGGGAGATGGGAATGGCACTGAAATCACCCCCATTCCTGCTCACTGTCCTGTGACAAGCTCCAGCGAGAGGGAATTTGTCTCTTAAACAAGAAGGCCAGCCAGGTGACAGGCACAGCACTGTGGGCCATCCCCTCAGGGACACTTCCCACCTGGTGTCACCTGGAGCAACTTGTTTTTCAGACCCAGCCAAGACAGTGCTTCAAGGAAACAAAGGTTTGAGAGACAAGACAGAAAAAGAGATGCCACAAAGGGGGAGGTGATGGGAGGGTCAGGTAATGTGTAAATCCAGTTCCAAGAGCATTGCTCTTCTCTAAAGCCTAACCCAGTTCATATCCACTCCTCTGCACAGGCCTTAAGAGCCTTCAGAGAATCCTCAGGTGTTTAGTTTTTTCACAAAGCCTGGCCCAGCTCTGCACTGCCCAGGTAAACTCTGGGCTGTGCCAAGCCCTCCTCAACCAGGGGCAAGATCAGACTCTTGCCTATACTTACTGAGGATTGACACTCCAGGTCATCTTCCTCATAGTCAGGGTTTACCTGATGAAACAGAACCACAGGCAGGTCACAACTCCAGCAGAGGTGCAAGTGGGAAACACCCTCAGCAGCTGTGCAGGACCCCCTGCCCAGCCCCAGCACGGCCCAAAACCTCACAGGGAAACACTCTGCAAACGTGCAGAGAGGTTTATTCATTCAGGATAGTCACTACAGGAGCAAGAATGGAGAGTTAACGAGTTTACACTTTTTTTTTTTTAATTTCAAGTGGAATTTCCTACTAAAAATTTACTGGCTGGGCAGGAATCTTTTAGAACAAACACTATTCTAACCAGGGATCAGGTGAGAGATTTCCCCTGGTATGTTCTTGCATGATGTAAGATCATGTTTTTGGTTTGGCTGATTAGAAACCCCAAGATTTACTGGAAAAGCTCTACACTGGGTCACTGGTGAAAAGGATTTGCCAGTGTGCATGTGACAAAATGCTGCTGGATTTCCAATCTGCTTAGACTATGAATATAAAATAGGATATTTTCTTTAGCTGCAGTTCTTACAGACTGGTGTGAAGTCTGCCTGTATTTTCATTTTATATCCAGTTCTACAACTCCACACAAAAATCAGTGATTCAAGAGAAATTACCAACAGTTGAATTCATTTTCCCCCAAAGGCTCTCAGCCATTTACCATTTATTCATCTGTTAATAAAGTCATCTTGATTCTACTGCCCACATGACAGGATACTACTCAGTGTCTGTTCCCTGCACAAGTTTTTGCCTCTGGAATTCACACAAAAGCCGGATCAGCTCCAGATTCCCCAGCCCATGGCACTCCTTGAAGTGTCTTCCACCTGATTTTCAAAGTTTAGCACCTGTTTTGTGTTAACCCAAGGGATGCCCCAAGTGCTGCCCCTGCCCGGGCGGGCTCAGGGCAGGAAATGACAGGTTTGCAGAAGGTGGCAAAGGAAGGAAACCCGCGGGAGGGAGGGAGGGAGGGCAGCCCCCAGGGCCATACCTCTGCTGCCAGGTAGTGCCCCGTCGCCAGGTGCTTGAACCTGAAGAGGCTGTTCCAGTATCCGGCACCGCCGCGGCAGGGATCGTGCTGCACCACCTGGGGAGAGGGCACAGCTCAGGGCACGGCTCACCTGGGGGAGGGCACAGCTCAGGGCACGGCTCACCTGGGGGAGGGCACAGCTCACCCGGGGGGCACTGCTCAGGGCACGGCTCACCCGGGGGGCACGGCTCACCCGGGGGGCACGGCTCACCCGGGGAGAGGGCACGGCTCACCCGGGGAGAGGGCACGGCTCCCCTGGGGAGAGGGCACAGCTCAGGGCACGGCTCACCTGGGGGAGGGCACGGCTCACCTGGGGGAGGGCACAGCTCACCTGGGGGAGGGCACAGCTCACCTGGGGGAGGGCACAGCTCACCTGGCTCCAGGGCAGGCAGGAGCACAGGGGCCCTACAGCTCCAGGAGCACTGCCCCACCTGGGCCCAGCACACAGCCCTGAGCTGCTCAGGTTTGGAATTACTGCAGGAACCTTATGGGGCAAGTTGGCAGAGAAGTGTTTGAAGAAGGTGCGTTACATCTACATGTGCTGCCAGGCCTTGAAACACTTCCCAAAGCAATGCAGCAAATCCTTTACCCTTTTTGGCTGAACTAATTTTTGACCACCTGGAAATATTTCAAATGGTGCTGCACAGAAGAATAAGAGTTGTGTTTCCTGCCTGACTTCTCCTGGGGCAGGCAGAGCCTCCATCCCCTGAGGATGTGGTACCTCCTACCAGCTGCCTCCCCAGGGAAAGCTGAGCTGTGCCTGCCAGGGCAGGAGCAGCTCCCCCAGGTCACACAGCACAGGGCACTGCACACATGGACAGCTGCCACACCCCAGTGTGCTCTGACATGCCCAAGTGAACTGAATTACAGTCCGGCTTCCTTTCAGACACAGGAGAAGCTGAATGGCAAAACAGATGCTTCTGGAAAGAGAATATGGCCCCCACCTACCCACCATTACAACTGAGTTTTTGAGTCTTACATGCAGCTCACATTTAAAATCATAAGCCAGCTCTAATGATACCAATAGATTGAGGATATTTTAAGAAGCCAGAGCTGGCCAACGTGTTAGTCACTCTGCTTAAAAGCCAACTAAAGAAAAAAGAAAAGCCAGTTCAGACAGACCAGCAAAATGGTTGCAGGCTCCTATCAAATGAGGATATGCATAATCACATTATTCCACACCAAAAATAGAGCCCTTGGTTCACTCAGCAGGACAGTGGAAATTATAAGCTGGTGTTAAACTTCAGTGACTGGTAAGAAATGACTCCATAGATGTTTCTCTGTCCCCCTTTTCTGAATTGCCAAGCACCTGAACTGGAGAGCTCTGTGCTGCACCATCAGAGAGCAGAACTCCACTGGGAATGTGCACAGAGGGCACAGCCAGGAAAGGAATTTTATTTTTAACTGGTAACACCAGGGAGACTTTGACCTACCAAAAAGCATTCCAGATACAGTGTGTTCAAACAGCCTGGGTTGGAACCTCACCTCCACTTCCCACAGGGCCTTGGAGCTGGTGGCAGAGGTGGCAGACTGGCGGCCCGTGGTCCTCAGGAACACGTGCTGCTTCTTCCTGTGCTCGTCACACGTCAGGAACTTCTCCTGCTCGGCGTGGAACAGCCGCACCACGTCCCCCTGCCAGGACAAGGCAGCAGCAGGGTCAGCACAGCAGCTCCACAGCCCCTGCCAGGCCAGCAGCACCAGGCAGGAGGGACACACAAGCAGGAGGGACACTCAGGCAGGGCTCTGCCACTCACCCCTTTCAGGATGTCGTCCTTGTTGTCGCTCCATTTCATGAAGAGCACGATTTTCCAGCTGGTGTTGCAGTTCACTGAGTTGACCTACAGGGAGAACTGAAACCATCAGGCCCATTGTCTTGTGCCTCCCCACAAGACATGAGCCACTGTCTTACTTTCTAGACAATTTTCACCAGAATGCTGCAGTCCTGGCAAAGCAAAGCCCTTTCTGTACCTATTCCAGAACATGGAACTTCAGAGCTGACTCGCCTGCAAGTCACCTGCTACACATCCATGCTGGTTTGGGCTGAGAGTAGAGTCAATTTTCTTCACAGTGACTAGTGTGGGGCACATCACTGTGCCACAACTTCTGATTTTAAGCAAAGCCTTATTTTTAGCCAAGAGACAAACTCAAACCTCTGCCAGCACCTAAAAGATAGACAAAAGTCTGCAAGCCCTGGTAGGTCACTGGTGACCAAGATAACCCTTCCTAAGCAGTGCCACAGGTACCAGTCCCCTTGTTGAAGGCCACAGAACATGGACAAGCAGCTTGGCTGAGGCCTGGGAGCTGCTCCAGCTGTGCCCATGGCCCCTCACCTCGTTGCATCCAGGGTTATCCACGAGCTGGTGGCTGCTGGCATGGAGAGGCTGCCCAGCATTGACAGGATTCAGCACCACTTTGTCTCCAATGACAACCTGGAGAGAAGGGCAGCATCAGACACAAATGTGCACACTGAGAAAACTTTTCCTTCCTTTTTTTTTAATGGAAGTGATGGGAGAAAATCCCCTTCCTGCAGTGTGGGGAGATGCCAGTCTGAGTACTCTCCAGGGTTCTGTTTGGTTCAGAATTTACCACACCACACTCAGGCACTGGGGCAGAAACCCCCTGTGCTACTGGACTCAGAGCCTTGCAGAAGCTGCAGACTGAGCTCTGGTGCAGATGGGACTACAGGATAAATTATTGCTCCTTGATAAGATGCTGTGTTTAAGTGCCAAATGTCACCTGGCCTAAACCCAGAGCACACTGACACTTATTACCTCCTGCTTTCAGGCAGATAATACACCCCAGTGATTCAGATTTTGCAAAAAAAAGAAAGGAAAAAAAAGAGATTAAGAGATTAAAATGGCAACACATTTAATCAGTACCATTTTTTCCAGCTTTCCCACAAACAGGAACATTTGACTTCCTCATTACCTCATTCCTCATATCCGAAGTGATCATGACTTTTGATTCTGAACTGACAACACTGAAAATCAAGATGCTAATTATTCCTTCCAAACCTCCTGAAGGAACTCAACATTTCCTACCATTTTGAATTGGGCAGGAATTGTGCAAGGCCAGCCTAATTAGGTCCCTTATTCCCTCCAATGTTAGATCATTCCACGTTTCCAAAATACAAGTTACCATAGCAATGTTCCTCCCCCTCATGACAGCATAGGAAAAAGGTTGTTCCTGCATCATCACACACTGAGAGATCTGTGCATTCATTAATTGCCAGGCAGGCCCTGGCCAAGCTGTGCCCAAGGACCAGGTGAGATGTGGCTGCAGCACTTACACTGTCTCCGATGGATCGCAGTTTGTAGAAGGGCTGGATGTAGAACCAGGAACCCTCATTTCCAGCTTCATCCAAGGTCACCCTCATTGCATTCTTCTCTAGCAGAGCTGGAAGCCTCTTATTTACTGTTAAGTATTTGTTACTTTTTAAGTGAAGCAGCTAGAATAAGAACCAGAGTTCAGTTCTAAGAATGCTCCTCTTCCTCCCCTCATCAAACCGAGCGTGCACAAGACAATTTATACTCACAACTTAAACTAAATTACACACAAATATTGATGGACTCCACTTACAGTGCCACAGCACAAAACATCCTCAGTTAACCCAACTGGCCCTTCCCCAGCACATGACAAACACTCAGACAGGTCCTCACCACAACAGTCAGTTTAAAAGCCCCAGGGCCAAGAGTTGGGGAGTGCTGGGGACAAAGTGGCTCTCCCTGGTCAGAGGCAAAGCTGCTCTTATCTTGCTTTGCTTGGCCTCATTTAACAGAAAATGTAACTATTCCTCTTGACTTTCCCTCTCAGTGTCAGTTTATGATTTGGTGTGTCAAGCCCTGACAGTGAGGTGGTATCTGGGGGTGTTCCTGTGCCACCTTCACGTGGCCAGCTCTAAGGGAAGCTCCAAGTACTCCTGAGGAAAACAATCAATATGCCCTCAAACCCCCTACAATAAAGTAGTGACTTCATCCCAGCTGTACACCCAGGCCCTGCTTCCCAGGATCCACTGCAGGGCAAACCCAGAAATCCACAGACTCTTGTCCATGAATTCCAGAAATTTAATGTCCACCGAGCAGGGAATTTTGAACACAATCCTCTCCAGCTTGCAGGGATGTTCCCAGCCTGACGGGATCCCATTCCCAGACTGTGACTGTTCCCAGCCTGACTGGATCCCATTCCCAGACTGGGGACTGTTCTCAGCCTGACTGGATCCCATTCCCAGACTGGTGACTGTTCCCAGTCTGACTGGATCACATTCCCAGACTGGTGACTGTTCCCACAGCCTGACTGGATCCCATTCCCAGACTGGTGACTGGTCCCAGCCTGATTGGATCCCACTCCCAGAGTGGTGACTGTTCCCACAGCCCACCTGGATTCCATTCCCAAATTGGGGACTGTTCCCACAGCCCACCTGGATCCCATTCCCAGACTGGGGACTGTTCCCACAGCCTGCCTGGATCCCATTCCCAGACTGGTGACTGTGCCCAGCCTGACTGGATCCCATTCCCAGACTGGTGACTGTTCCCAGCCTACCTGGATCACATTCCCATACTGGATGACTGTTCCCAGC
>JAWWEV010000024.1:1514602-1526578 GCA_035583235.1 Hafferia zeledoni
GGGCAAGGAGGAGCTCTGGGGGTTTTGCTGCCCTCAGTGTCTCCTTCCTGTGCAGTGAGAAACATCCCAGTCACAGGCAGGGACTGGGTGGAGAGTGACCTGAGAGCAGCCCTGGGGGAAGGATATTGGGGGTTTGTGGATGGGAAGCTCAGCAGGACTCAGCACTGTGCCAGCCCAGAAACCCCCTCTGTGCTGGGCTGATCCCACAGGGTGGGCAGCGGGGATGGGGGGATTCTGCCCCTCTGTTCAGGTGAGACCCCCCTGCAGAGCTGCTCCAGCCCTGGAGCCAGCACAGGAAGGACATGGAGCTGCTGGAGAGTCCAGAGGAGGCCATGGAGATGCTGCAGGGCTGGATCCTTCTGCTCTGGAGCCAGGGTGGGACAGCTGGGGGGTCACCTGGAGAAGAGAAGCTCCAGGGACACCTGAGAGCCCCTGGCAGGGCCTGAAGTGACTCCAGGAGAGCTGGAGAGGGACTGGGGACAAGGGATGGAGGGACAGGACAAGGGGAATGGCTTCAAACTGAAGGAGAGGAGGGATAGATGGGATATTGGGAAGGAACTGTGACTGCCCCAGTCCTGGGGGTGTCCAAGGCCAGGTTGGACAGGGCTTGGAGCAACCTGGGCTGGTGGGAGGTGTCCCTGCCCATGTCAGGGGTGGGATGGGATGGGCTTCAAGGTCCCTTTCCACCCAAAACTGTGATTCTGTGTAACAGTGATGTGTAACTCAAGTCCTTGCCAACTGCTGTGTCTCTCCAGACTCTTCCCCTGGGGGAACAAACTGCAGCCCAAGGGCCAGCACTACACCAACATCTGGCAGGGGGAGTTCCCAACCAGCAACACTGCCGAGGATGGGTACAAGGGGACTGCACCGGTAAGTGTCTCACAGACAATGCAGCACGTGGAAATGAGCTAAATCTCCCTCAAAGGAAGGTCTGTTCAACAGGATGAGCCCTGGCTGTTCATCCCTGCACCCTTTCACTGCAGATTTTAAGTTGTATTTCACTGCAGGCTCCAGCGTTACCAGGGGACATTTTTCAAGCTAATTGAAAAGTAAAGATTACTTTCATTTTAACTTCTAGTTCCTCTCAAAGTGACCTCTTTTCCCCCTTCCCAGTCACTTTGTAGGCAGAAGTTGAAATACTTTTTGCCTGAACTTTTGGCACTACAGTTTTGTGAACTCAAAAATCACCCTGTAGTTGAAAAGAAATTAAATTTCCCTCCTTGGGCCTGTCTAATGTAACAAACAGTGCAGTTTTAAAGGCAATCAAGAATGTGAATGAATTATTTATGGCAGTTAAATAAGTCCAGAAGTTTCCTCAGTAGAGGAGTCTGCAGAGTTGGCAGCCACTGCTTTGCCCTGGTGGGAAGGGGGGTCTGGAAGCTGTGACTGGGGTCAGGTCACTGCTGCTCCAGCAGGGCTTCCCTGGGGAGGGCCAGTCTGCCCAACCCACAGATGCTGCTGGGTGTCCTGCTGCCAGAGAGGTGCTGAGGACACAGGGTGACAACAACTCATTATTCCCTTCTGTTGTATTTAATTGATTTAATTGGGACACGTGAAAGTGTTACAGCCCTGCACTACTGATTTGGTGCCTGCCTTTGAGGCAGCAGCTCCTCAAATGCACCTTCAGCAGCCTGGTCTGGGAATCAAACCCCCTTTTCACAGAGTGGGTGCAGAACTGCCTGTGTGTCCATGTCCTGTGCAGGTCACTGCCTTCCCTCCCAATGGGTATGGGCTGTACAACATCGTGGGCAACGCCTGGGAATGGACCTCGGACTGGTGGGCAGTGCAGCACTCCCTGGAGGAGCTTCACAACCCTGTGAGTGTGTGGGAGAGGCACAGAACCCCCCTGGCTGCTCCTGGAATCCTGCTCTTTGTCCCTGGGGAGCTGGGAAGTGTCCCCACAGCTCATCCCACTGCAGTCCCTGGGTTTGTTCTGGTGGTTGTTCATCGTGCACACCCAGTCAGACCTTGAATGCTTCCAGACTGGCAGCATATTCTGTAAATCAAGAACTGATGGAATGAGTTCTTTCAAAAAGAGGAAGGGTTTTAGTTCCTGTAGGTTGCTACAAGCTGGAATACTTTTGCCCCATTTAAGAGAACAAACCATCATAAGTTGTCCTTATGGGTTGTGGGATTTTTATTCTTAGTAATTATTGTGAATGCAAGGCAATCAGTTCTGACAAAAGCCAAGAATCCGTGTGCAGAATTCCATCCATTCCTTGGGACCAATCCCCAGAACACCTCGAGTCTCTCCAGTACCAAAAATCAGCTTTGAAGATTTTGGGTGTTCCACTAAATATGTTCCAGAGCTTTGCCAAGCTCTGACCCTCTGGGAGAGCTCCGAGTCTCTTCGGTGGAGGGGACACATCCTGTATTTGGGTTACACTGCCCTGTGCTCTGCAGAGGCTGCAGAAATGGGCTCTGATCCATCTGGTGCTGATCAGTTCGGGTGTCTCAGAAGGTGCTGCAGCCTCGTTATTTTGGGACACCCTTTCACAGCAGGAGATGCAATTTTTCTTACCCATTTAGTCGGGCAAACCCTTTGGAATTCACTTTGAAGTGCTCTGCTCAGACACTCGGTTTGCATCTGAAAAACCCCTAAAAGCATCACTGTTAACACCTGGTTTTTAAATACTTTCTGAAGTGCCTGCAGTGCGTAGTTTAACAAAGAGCTCACACAAGGCTTGTTTCCCAAAGCCACCTCAATCCAGCCCCAAAGCACTGCTGTGGACATCACAGACACACAAGTGTCTCACTTAAATAAGCACTTGTGATTATGCAATCAGGCCAGATTGTGGCTGGTACAACATTATACTACAGAATAAACTGGCTAATATATTTTGAAATCTGGGATCAAAGTCTGGGCAGCTCCAGCTCTTTGCATGGACAGCAAATGTCCCTCCCCTTCAGCACCAGCTGTGACTTCTGCAGGTCAGGCCATAAAACATACTGTTTGATAGAGCAGAGATTTGCTTGTTTTAATCAAATATGACCTTAATTGCTGTGCTGTGATTAGTTTTAGTGTGGGGAAGCACAACCAAAGCACTTCCCTTCATCCCTAAGTGAGATAATGTGTGTGAGCAAACATTAACCCTACAGACACTGATGGTGAGTGGTTTTCTGCTTTGCAGAGAGCTTGGCCAGCTTTCTGATAAACTCTTTGCCTTCAGTGGTTTGAAAGAATTCTCTGTCAAGAGGATGATGTTTTGTAGTAGAACAGGTTGATGGAAGACACTGGATGAGGTTTCTGTGGTGGTGGAGTGTTTCAGTGCTGTGATCCCCCTGCAGAGGCTGAGGGGGCCAATTAACCTGGGGGTTGTTACCAGATAACCTTTGGTGCTCTATTTTCCTGGTAGAAGATATTTTGAGTATCTTCTGCCTTTGGTTCCCTGGCTGCTTCAGTACAGGTTGTTCCTTGGTGAGATCAGCTCAGTTGGTTAAAAACTTGGTTGTAATAATGCCAAGGTCATGGGTTCAATCCCCTGTGTGGGCCATTGACTCAAGAGTTGGACTTGATGATCCTTATGGGTCCCTTCCAACTCAGAATAGTCTGTGTGTGATTCTGTGATTGCTGAGACCTGATAGGACTGGACAATAAACCTTCTAACCCTACATAAACCTGTTCCCCTCAGTTTGTAGGAGTCTCTCTGGAGCCCCAGCACAGATTGCTGCAGAGTCTGAGGGGAAATCCTGCTCCACAGCCCCATTGTTCTGCTTTCTCTTGTTCTCCTGGAACTTTTTTAGGGCAGTTTTCTCCTGGCTTCCCTTAAAATGAGATTAACAGGCTGGGGGACGATTGTGCCTGTTAGTGACCTGTCTCAGGGTGGGGACTGTGCATCCCTCCACACGCAGGAGCTGTGAGGACAATTTCCAGAGCCTTGGAATGGGAGTAGGGCTGTGCTGTGGAGGAGCCCCTGGGCTCGGACCGAGCGGATGCTGCCTTGGGGTGTGGCTTCCCTGGGGTATGTGGAGGGTATTAAACACAGCAATGGGCTCAGTTCTTCTTTGCATACATAAATTTTGGCTAGAAAGATGCAGCTGCTGCAGTTTGTGTGGTGAGCTTCCATACAGAGGGTGCAGGCAGGAGCTGCTGGAGGACCAACCTCAGCCCTCGGGGCTTTCTGGCAGTCCCTGTGGCTCATCAGTGTTAGAAATGCTCCTCTGTAGATTCTTCTAGAACTTCACCTCTGGTCCTGCAGACCTGGGAGGGAGACAAGTACCCCTTGAGACAGGGTAGGAACCAGACTGCTCCAAAGGTGGCCCTGGAGGAAGGCTGATTTCCCTCCCTGTGGAATTCCCTCTGTGGGAACTCCCTGCTCTCCTGTGTTTTACACCAGCAAGGCACTCATGGGCAGCAGCTCAGGGTTTGCAGCAGAGGGGAGGGAGCTCAGTCCTCTCACTGCAGGGTGTTCAGCTGTGCTTTGTGACCCTGGGGTGGTTCGGGGTGCTCCTTCCCCTGCTCCCAGAGTGTGTGGGGGGCAGCTGGTCCTCCCTGAGCACTGACCAGTGTCCTCCCTGAGCACTGACCAGTGTCCTCCCTCCACAGACAGGGCCGTCCTCGGGCACCGACAGGGTGAAGAAGGGCGGATCCTACATGTGCCACAAGGTAAGGGGCTGTCCCCACACTGCTCCTCCCTCTGGAGATCTGATCATGGCCTGACCCTCTGGCAGAGCTCCTGCCAGCCTGGCTGCTTGTGAAGGGCTGTGGGAGCTGCCCATGGCAAGGGTTGGAACTTGGGTGCCCTTTGAGGTCCCTTCCAACCCCAACTCCTCTGTAATTCTGTCATTCTGTGATGTCAGGTGCTGGCTGGGAGATGAATCTTCCAGTGATGGCACACTTGAAAATCCTTCAGAACAGCCTGGGTGTCACCCCAGAGCAAAGGCTGTTCATGACACAAAATCATGTTTGAAACTCTGTTCATGCAGTGCTTAAGAAACCTCCTTGTGGATCTCCTGTTTCATTAAAGCTGTCCTGGTCTTTTTGCCTTGCAAAGCCTGCAGCTGGCAAATCACCCTCATAATTAGATTAAATTTTCTACAGTGAGAGCCCATTTTCTACACTGATTTCCTTCTTAGGTGAACTCAATGTCAGATGTTAATTAGCAGTTTTGATTAAATTAACAGTGGAATAGGCTCTTTAGTGATGAATAACGTGACCCATTTCCAGGTTTGTGAAGATTCTAGTCTGCCCTAGTCTTTTTTGTAGGTGATAAAACTAGGCTGTGTATCAAGACAAAAAAAAGCTGAATGCTGTGAGTACAAGGGCTCTTTGTTGGGTGCAATCTCTTCAGACTGATCCCTCCATGCTGTTTTTCTTCTCCCTCTCAGAGCTGACAGGCCCAGGGTGCCCCCTGACCCCACACACGGGCACTGCTGGGCTGTGGCAGAGGCCAGAGGGGTGGTGGGAGGACAGAGGCAAAAACCTGAGCCAGATCTGAAATAACAGACAAATGGGGCAGGTTTGGATGGGTTGTTGTGGCACCAAGTGCTACCCCAGTGCTCGTTAGTGGAGTGCCCAGTGTGACTGTCCTGCCCTGGAGCTGCTGCTGGGCAGCCCCACTGCAGGGAGCAGCCACTCCCAGTGTTCACAGTCACCTTATCCAGGGATTATGAACATCCCTGGAGTGCTGGCCATGGGAATACTGGGAAGGAGTGTGCCTCCAGCCATCCATTTCTCCTTGTCGCACCAGGGAGGTGCTTTAGGGAGGTGACAGGACCTGCCATTCCAGCGAGGTGTTGGATGGACACACAGCTCAGGGCACTGCACTGTGCTCTCCTCCTCGGAGGGGAAGCACAATGGTGCTTTAGCACTTTCCCAAACAGGATATATTATTAGTGGACATTTTCTTGGCCACTTTGCCATTCCAACTATGTTTTTATGTCAGCTGGACTCGCTGTAGGACTCCCTTATTCTAAGGCAGTGATTTCCATCCCTATCAGCTCATCCATCTGCCCCACGGCGATTGTGATGTTTCACTGCATTAATCTCACTAATTAACCTGTTAACCTGCCAGACTCCTGGCTGAGGAAGCCCCAGCTGAGGTCTGAAGTTCCCCCTGCCTCTTGCTCTGCAGTCCTACTGCTACAGGTACCGCTGTGCCGCCCGGAGCCAGAACACGCCCGACAGCTCCGCGTCCAACCTGGGCTTCCGCTGCGCCTCCGACACCCTCCCGGGACCCCCCTGAGCCCTGGTGCCCACGGGGACAGCAGGGCTGGGCTGCACCAGGGGACCAGAGACCAGTGCAGTGCCACTTCCTGATGGCACAGAACAGGAACATCTACTCCCTAAAGTTCCTGCTGGCTGGGGATAAAAATCCAACACTGCTCAACGTTGCTTGGAGAACCTTCATGTTTATGGAGAAACTGCCTGGACTTAAATCCTGACCAAACTCAGCAAGAGGGTTTTGGATTCTACTGGAACAGAACTCTTGTCAAAAATTATTTAATCACAGAGTCATTGAGGTTGGAAAAGACCTCCAAGAGTCCAACTTGTGACTGATCCTCACACTGTCCCCCAGACCAGCTCCTTTAGCAAAGATCTTTGTTAGTTCTATTTATGTGTAGTCTGAGTTTCTACACTCATATGCAATAAACAAGGACTTTATAAAGTTCTTGGCAGCTTTAGAAGAAATTGGAGGCAGGTAAGAAATTTTAGGCAGCTTTAAAATCAGATGCAGAAGTCAAAAATGAGGCCTGGGAGATGACAATGCCCCAGGGGCAGCTCCCACAGCCCTTTGTTACCTTTCTTTGCAGGGAAAATCAGGTCCAGAAATGGGTTTTTCTGGTGAGATGCTGCTGCTCTTTAGGAAGTGCCTTCTGCACCTGGGGGGTGATGATCCTCAGGGTGGTGATGATTAGAAATGCTGTACATATTTCAATAAAATGTCAAACATTTGTTAATGCCAAAGACTCTTACTGATGGAAAACCAGGAATTTCCTTGGCATGCCTTGGACACAGCAGGCTCATGGTGGGGGCTTGGGCACTGCACAACTGGCCTCCTGAGAAACTGAAGCCAACAAATGAAATGTCAGGAAGGTGAAAGGGTGGCAGATGGACCTGTGAGCCCTCAGGCCTAACAGGGTAAATTTCAAAACACTTTTGCTGAGGGAAGAAGAAACAGACAAAAAGCAAACAAAACAAACACAAATAACCCCCAACCAAAGCAAACAAATCCCACCAAAACAAACAAAACCAAAACAGAAAAAAAACCAACTGAAACTCTGAAAAGGAGAGGGATTTTAGCAAGGAATAAGGGAAATGGGAATAATTGAAAGCAACCTCTTTGGGGATCTGAATGTAACAGTGGATTAACAACCCCCTTTGTGTTGAGGCTGGTCGTGTCCACCACTGAATGCTCTGTAGGAAACTGGGTTTGGGTTTACACAGCCTGGGCTCAGTGCAAACCCATCACTTGCCAGCTCCTCATCCACTTGTTCCATGCTGAAAGGAAGACACAAGAGAGTGTCTGGGGAGCCCATCAACAACCACCAGCCTCCAGTGGGGCCCAGGGAAGTTTGGCAAGCAGAAAAATCCATTCCAGAATACACCATGGCTTGGCACAATATTGAAATATTGAGAATTATTACTGCACTCTGAGAGTGGAAAGGAGGAGGGAGGATTAGAGTGGGCTCAGAGGCTTTTTTGCTGCTTGGATTCACTGTGGAAGAGCACATTGAGCTCTGAGGGGCAGACTGGGACAGAAATTCAGCAGGTGCAACAAAGAGCCTTTTTTTCCCCTAGTTTTATGTTAAGCATTTTTTCAGTAGGATTTTGGTGCACTCCCCAGCAGCTGCAGTGCTGAGGCAGGCAAGGTACAGGTACACTGCCCATCCACATGGAAAAGGCCATTAACAACTGCCAGGCTGGTTCAGAACTCAGTAACAAGGTGTTATTTTGGTTCTGCAGGCCTGTGGTGTGGGTTCTGAGCAGCACAGCACTGCTCTTGTTCTGGGCTCTGCTAACCAGATAACTACCTGCTATCAGGTCACTGGGCTGTGCAGCTCTGCTAACCAGATAACTACCTGCTATCAGGTCACTGCTGGAGCTGCATCAGTGAGGGGTAGGATTGCAGGGACAGGGCTCAGCTGTGTTCTCTGGTGTGAGGCTGCTGATCAAGGACTAGATATTGCTAAAGGTGGTTTGTTTTCTTTTTAATTTTCACTTCCTTAACAACTCAGCATCGTGCCAAGTGCGTATCCGTAACAGGAAGGTAACAAACCCTGCAGTCAGCCTGAAAAGCAGGAATGCAGATGCTGTGAAACTCATCTGGAAACTCCCCCGGGGGGAAGAGGAAGCAGGTTGGATCCTCTGCTCCCAGCCCTGTGGTCTCCAAGTGCCTCTTGGGGGAGAAAACCAGAGAAGCCTCTCAACAGGACAAGGTTGTGCTCCAGTACCCAGAGCATTCCCAGGCCTGGGATCCAAGAGCCCTCCTGGAGCAGCAGGAACCCTTCATCACTCAGCTTGGAAACTGCTTGTGACAAGCAGCTGAAATGCTTTGGAAGGTTTCTGTACTGACAGAAGTGGCACTTTATCCTGTGATTTCTCTTAGGGTTAGTGATTATCTCAACATAAAACCACACTTGTGTAAATCCCACGAGCAGCACGAAGGCACTTGAATGGGGAGAAGCTGAGACTGCTGTTTAGAGTGGAAACACAGGTAATAAACACCAAGTAGCATTCTGTTTAGGAATAGCAAAATAGCAGCAAAATGTCCTTTATCCCTTGTCAGTATCAGGTTAATCCCAGAATGGTTTGGGTTGGAATGGATCTTAAAGCTCATCTCATTCCAAGCCCCTTTCCCAGAGTAGAGAACCTTCCTCTAGACCAGGTTGTTCAGAGCTCCATCCTTGAATTAGTATGATCACATTTCGGTGGGAAAGTAAATCCCCAAATGAAAGGAAATTGAACTATTGGTAATCATTAGTGCACTTTGAAAGGATCCCACAGAGCTCCCAGTTTTCAGCTGTTTGACTGGATTCTTTGTGAAAGAGGACACTGAGCTGGCAGTGGCAGCTCAGTCTTTGGTGGCACCAATCTTGCAGCTCCAAATCAAAGGTGTCTTTAATTTAAAAAGCCCCAACCACTGGTGGCCTGCAGAACAGCTGATCCCCGAGATGTGCTGCCCTGTGTGTGTGAGATGTCAAAGGGGATGAAAACAGGTAAGGATCAAAGTGTCCAGAGCAAACAGCCCAGGGGTTTGTGCTGCTGATGGCACAGTGTGACGTGAATATAAAACAATATTGCAGTTTATCTGTGTTGGATACCAAAACCAGCCTGTGTGTCCCTAATTTGATCTTCCCAGAAAGGAAATGATGTGCAGTTGCAGAACACACAAGTGCTCTGGTGCATTCCTGGTGGCAGAAGGTGCTCAGTGAGGCCCTGCACAGGAGGCAGAGCTGTAGGAGGATGGTGAAGGGAAGGTGCAGTGACTTCTCCCTGTGCTGGGAAAGGCCAGGCCCTGCCTAACGCTGCCTGGCCCTGGGAAAGCATAAACAGATCACTCAGCAGCTGAAAGGAACACTCATCTGTCAGATCAGCTGTTCAACAACACAAACCCACCAATCTGTTATTGTTCAGATGTACTTTTGTACTTGTACTTTCAGTCAGTTACCAGCACCATCCTGCTCCAGGGTGCAGGGCCTGGCTCTGCTCCTGCCAGCACTGACAGTGCTGGGACTGCAGAGATCCCACCAGAGCAGCCCCGGGGCTGAGGGGACTCAGACAGATGGGATGCTGTGCTCTCTGGAGCCTGCCCCACTTCCACAGAAATCCCAGTGGCACTCCCAGTCTGATGGTGGCACACAGCTACGGGGGCTGCAGGGGGAAAGGGGACACAAAGCACTCCAGCTACTCTTGACATCAACCACAATTAATTATTTGTGCAACAAAAAACAATGTAGAGCAAGTAATTTAAAAACAAAAATTTAATGGGTTTTAAGAAACTTAATGCCTGATGTGCAAATGACAGGACTCCTTGGTGACATTTTCTTGTGCAATTTTCTTGCTGTTCTCACACATCCTTCCCATGTACGAGTGTTGAGGGTACAAATTCTTTCTGGAAGGTACAAACTGAGAGAGCTGCTTAAACAGGCAGCAATCTGTCAGAGGAAAGCAGGACAAAAACACCAGGCCTGCCTTAGTAACTGATTTTGGAACACCTTGAAGCTCCAGTAATGCCCTGTACCATCCACCTGTACCATCCAGGATGTTGCAATAAATTAATTTTCAAAACTTTGTCATTTAGCTGCGACTCAATGTGAGCATCCTTGTTGGAACACAGTTTTATTTAACAGGATTTAACTACTACAGCAAATCCTGTTCTTTAGGTATGTTTGAGGCTGAAAGGCTATGGAGAACTGCCTGGTGTGGCAAAGAGAGAGCTGTCCCAAGGTAAGAAGGAGGTACATTTGCTGGAGCCACAGTAGCAGGGTTTCCTCAGTCTGTTATCCTGCTCCAAAGGTTCGTGTTCTCTGCTGTCTCCCGGGGGGTTATGGAATCTCCCAGAGTAATCATAGCACAGTTCCTCTCCAGCAGGAATATCCGTGGCTGCAAAAAGTGCCAGCCTGGGCACCATGGAGTCCACTCGGACGGGCACCATGAAGAGATTGGGCTCACAGGAGTGGTTCAGGAACCTGCCCACGTTGCCCACGTGCGTGGGGTCCACGAAGGTCTCCAGGACCCGCCCGCTGTGCAGGTGCTCCCTCACTGCCAGGATGTAGTTGGGCTCCTGGGGGCTCTGGGCCCGGGTTCTCCTCCGTGCCTCGGCCCAGCCCAGCACCTCCCCCGCGTACTCGCACACGAAGGTGCCCCGGGGGATGAACTCCAGCGTGCGGACGCCCCAGCCCTTGCGGGGGGTGCGGCACACCTGGAGCCGCAGGTGCAGCCCCCGCTGCACCACCCTGTTCTGGCAGCGCTCCCCGCACCCGCACAGGGCGTTGCACTCGAACACGGGCCGGGAGAAGCGCCCCTGCCCCGCGGCCCGCAGGCACAGCCCGCTGTAGTTGAGCCCTCGGCACAGACAGGGACACGCGGGGGACACGCAGGAGCGGCTCCGGCACGGACAGCCCGGGAAGGTCACCTCGCTGGGGTCCGTCTCGCCGTCAGCTCCGGCCACGCTGTCCGGGCTGTACTGCAAAGAGACAACAGTCAGAGCCTTCGGTGCTTGAAAACACAACTTCCTACACGTGTGTGCCCGGCAGGGAGGGAGCTCTGAAATGAAATCATGAACAACTCACTGCCCTGTAAACTTCTAAGTCTTAACTTCTCTAAAATATTTTAAAGAATGCAAGTCATTTATTCCATATGGATCGAACACAAATCAATGGTCTGTCAGAGCCTGAATTTCTCAAAATAGTCTCTTAGCCAAAACAAAATGCTTGGCAGAATACACACCAGCTAAAGAGATCCAATCTACTAGGTAAGATTTTTATTTATGGAAACACCAAAGATATTTCTTTATGGATCTATTTAGAGATGTATTTATTTACAGAATGATCAAAGTATTGTCAATTCCCCCCCGTCAAAACAATGAGCTACTTAGGTTAGCTTATCGCTATTCTAAGCCACAGAATTCAAATATGTACTTATGCTACAAGTGAAGACACTTCTGGTTTATCTCTCTTTATTACTGCACTCCAGGTGGCTCCCAGTGCCTTTGGAAAACCAGGCTGTGCAATGGCACCGATGCCCCCAGCAGGTGAGCGGCCACAGAGCCACGTGCTGCTGCAAACCCAAAGCCAAACCTGAACTCAGGCTATAAACACAGCCCCGTGTGTGTTTTGCCTTCCTCCCCAGCACGGTGCAAAGCTTTATTTACCAGCCTGGGGAATGTGCCATGGCCAAACACTGCAGCTCAGACCAGCCTGTGCCTGGGACCTTCTGGGTGCCGTGAAACTTGTCTGTGACTTCCCAAGTTTCTGTTTTCATACCCATCAGCTTCTCAGTCACTTGGCCGAGTCTGACAGTCCCTGCTCTGC
>JAWWEV010000024.1:1531050-1549327 GCA_035583235.1 Hafferia zeledoni
GAGCAGCCGAGGATCGGTTTGTTTGTAACTCCAGAGCAGCCGAGGATCGGTTTGTTTGTAACTCCAGAGCAGCCGAGGATCGGTTTGTTTGTAACTCCAGAGCAGCCGAGAGTTGGTTTGTTTGTAACTCCAGAGCAGCCGAGGATCGGTTTGTTTGTAACTCCAGAGCAGCTGAGGATCGGTTTGTTTAAGCCCGTCTGAGCTGCACAGAGAGGGCTGACCTTGGAAAGTGCTGTGTTGGAATGACACAGTTTATCAAAATATCTCCAAGTGCTTTGCAGAGAGAGATGAACTTTGTTTCCCTTCTTGTACAGATAAGCAAAGTGACGCAGGAACACATGGAAGGAGTTAAGCAGTGGTTGAGCTCGTGGTTATCACAGGGCTCCGCATTTCATCCCTCCCCCTGTGCTGCTCTGGCAGCATCGATTGGGTAACACGAACCATAAATCTCTTTGCCAATACAGAAGCACTCACAGGGTCTTGACTTTGAGATAAGTAAAAAAGTTCCACAACTGAATGTTTTGTGACATCACTGGATGTAAACAAAGCAAGTTTAGAACAATGGGAACGATTCAACTCTCACCAAGCAAAGTGCTTCCTGATTAATAGCAGCATATTTCACTGCAAATTACTCTCAGGATGTATTTTAGTTAATTAAATTCTCATCTTCAAAGTGTTTTGGCCTGACGGCAGTAGGGGAGCCACTTGCAAAAACTGGATGGACCACCCACCCATCTCCTGGCTGAAACTGTGATGGTGTTTTGCAGGGACTCTTTCCTGAGTGTGTTCTCTTTTTGTTAATGGAGAATGCCACAGAACAGCATTGCAGTTAAATACACTTCTGTGTCACAGTATTTCTTCAGAAGAAACTCATTACCAAGTGAGACACAGAACTGCCTTGTGGACTGGACAAATTTCTCCCCTTTGAAGAGCACATCAAACTCCTTCTGTGCTCGCTGTCTGCCTTGTCTGGACAAACTTGGTTTGACACCAGTGACCCCTGGCATTTCCCTCTGGGGGAGGGAACTGTTTGCACACTCAGCTCTGCTCAGGACTACACGTGTCAGGGGCAGTTCCAGGGGCTCAGAGGGATGTGTTAGCACTGCCTTAGTGCTCCAGCAGGCTCAGCACCCTCCTGCAGGATGGGCCTCCTGCTGCCACTTGCTGTGCTGCTGCTCTGCAGCATTGCCACAGACAGAACTGCACATCCTGGTCCTGTGTGTGCCCGTGGGTGTGCTGGGCTGCCTGGCACAGCATCCTGGAGGGGGATGACATTGTGCTCTGCACGTGCTTTCCCTGCTCCTGCCTTCCCTCAGAATCCCTGTCCCTTCTGGAAATCTTCCTGCCTTTGCTTTATCTTGTAAAATAAGGTGTAATGAAAATTTCTTATGAGCAAGTCTCTGGTTTTTTTCAGATTTTATTTTTTAAATAAACCATCTATTTTCTGGCTCTTGATTTCCCATCTCTGGTGTGGCCTGTAAATACCCTTGCTGGAAGTGATTCTTTTGGGTTGTGTTTCATCTTGCTGGTTGATATTGCCAAAGAATTGTAGGAATGCAAGTCATCTACAGGTGCACCTAAGCTAAGGCTGATGGAAATCGTAGTGCCCTGGGAATAAATAGGAGGCTGAGTCAGCAATAATCACTTTTATCTCAAGCAAGTGTCAGGTCAGGCATGATGGATCATGGAACAACTTCCTGTTCTCATCATGTAGCACCTTGTTCTGAGCCTTCCCTTTATTAAATGATTTGACAGTAATAAAAATAGGTTGGTTTTTTTCCCCACAAGCAATATTTGCTTAATATATTACAGATCTTTCAATGTGATGATTCTGTACTATTTATGCTTTCAGAAAGATTTTGTTTAGCATTCTTTCTGTTTGCCTTGTTGAAAAAGATGTGTCTGGAGAATAAAAAAGTCCCTTATCTTGTTTTTTGCTGCTCCATAACTGTACTTTGGTTTCGATGAAATCCATAATTTTTCCTTGTTGGTATGACAACAGAAACCATAAAGGTGAAATTAGAATAAGAATATAGATTAATGTTAACTGTGTGTGCTGTGGTTAAATAAATCACTTAATGATTACAGAACAATAATTCAGCTTGGCCTGCAGTCAGATGCTTTTAAGGGGGGAGGAGCAGGATAAAGAGAGAATGATGTGTGTGCAATGTAGTATTTCACTGTGATAGCAAATCAATTCCCCTCATCAAATTACACAAACAAATTTATGACTGTGTGTGTATTCAGGGCAATTAATAAACCATCTTCTATGGCACTAGGAGATGGAGTTTTGTACTGTAACCTTTAAATACAATTTATCTCAAAGACATAATGCTTAAATGTTAAATGTTCCTTCTCAAAGAAACTTTAGGAAGGAAAAAAGAAACAATGCCTTACTAAAAAAAATAGTTTATGTAGAATTTCAGTTTCTTGGAAATTAATTATCCTTCAAAGCTATTAATTTTGATGTAATCTCTCAATTTTGATCTTAATGTTCTCTGCAACACTGTTTTTGGGTGGCTTTTAACTGACAGAGAGTAGATTGAGGTTGGATATAAGGAAGAAATTCTTCCCTTGGGGGTGGTGAGGCCCTGGCACATGGGAGGGATACCAGTTTCTCCTCAGACACCTTTGTGAGACAGGATTGTAGCCTTGGCATCTCCCAGCTGAGCAAAAGGCAATGAGAAATGCTCAGTGCCAAGATCCCCAGGTTACTGTGGGGAATCTCCAATGAATCTTCAGGAACTTGTCCCTGAGCTCCTGAGTCCTGCTCTGGCACTGCCCCCCAGGAGCACACCCTGTACAGCCACATCCCAGAGTGCTGAGCAGGCACAGGGAGGGGGGAACGCTGCTCCTGGCTGGAAACAGCTGCGCTGCTGTGAAATGAGTCTATGCTAATTGTAGGCAAGCATTAATTGGGTATAA
Organism: Hafferia zeledoni; assembly: GCA_035583235.1. Taxonomy (NCBI): domain Eukaryota; kingdom Metazoa; phylum Chordata; class Aves; order Passeriformes; family Thamnophilidae; genus Hafferia; species Hafferia zeledoni. The sequence continues at coordinate 1,533,976 of JAWWEV010000024.1, forward strand.
AGAGTGCAGGACAGCGAGGGCTTCAGTTCCTCCCCCTGTCACCAGAGTGAGAATAGTGGCAGAGCTGTTGCAATACAGATCAGCAAAACAAAGAGTTGTGCCAGCAGCCTCACTGGTTGTTTTTACATTTTGCTGGTACCTTTGGTGTGTCTGAGGAGTGGTGAGCTCTGCAGGGAAGGCTGAGCTGCCCTCCTGGCCAGGCAACTGTGTGGTTTTGTTGTGCACTCTCAGCTCTGATGGCATTATGTGAAATGTGGAAAAAGTGAAAAGCAATCTTGCCTTCAAAGGGTTGTTGGTGACCTTTAAATTAGGGCTGGGAGTCTCATCATGAACTGCCAGTGCAGGATCCATGACTTGCTCCCCTTCCCTTTGGAACTGAAAGGTTGTTTTCACTGAAATTACCACTTATTACAGAAAGGTCAAACCCATAGAGCTGCATCTCAACAGGGACAGTGACCTCGTGTTTGTAACTTCATAATTCTGGGGTTTTTTACAGACTGTGCTGTTGTCATCCCTTTATAGCATTGCAAAGAGCCACGTTTGATGGGCTTGCTCTGAGCTGCTGGATTGTTTCTGTTCTCTGAGATGGAAGGATGGTGGGTGACCCTGGTGGGGGTTTGGGGCTTTGTAGGAGCTGCTGTTCAGCTGCTCTTTGCTGCTCCCTCAAACCAGAGCTTGAGGATGTTTTAGGGCTGTTGGGCCTGCCAAGACTTTCACTGCACAGGGTAATTATTGAGCTTGTGTTCTATGTTATAGCTGATGACTTGCACATTGTTCCAGAAATTATGGGTAACATTTTGGGAGTCCCCAAAGTGCCATGGAGTTCTGTTTTAGGGACTTACTTTTAGACTAGATTTTACAGCTCTGAGATGGATAAAGGACCTCTTTTCCCAAGGCTTGATAAAGATAATTAGAAACTCAACTCACTGCTATTTATGATTATTTATGATTTTACATACTTGAAAGGACCAAGAACTTTAAGCCAGGTTTTTGCCCTCAACTGTGATGGCAATGATGGATACTGTTTTAATCAAGTGGGTAAAATCTGAATTCAGGATAGTGGTTATGTGCTACTTAAATAAGCTGGCTTTAAAAATTCCTTACTCACTTTGGTACAAAAATTTAAAAAAAGGAGTGCTTAGACCATATTCAAACTCTTTGATGTTTTTTGCAAGGGTGTCTAATAGTAAGTACAAATCTTGAGAGTCAGAGAAATAAACTGGATATAGAGTAGACCCCTCACCTGGACATTAATCTGGTTTTATTTGGCTAGTAAGAGAACGTGTCTGTATATATATTTGTATCTTCCAAAGTCTTGTCGATGGCAATTTATTGCTCTACTTGCTAAGTTGCCATCTAAACATCTGCCAAGAGATGGCGGTGCAATGCTGCTCCGTGGGCTGCTCCGTGGGCTGCTCCGTGTGCTGTTCCATGGGCTGCTCCATGGGCTGCTCCGTGTGCTGCTCCGTGGGCTGCTCCGTGGGCTGCTCCGTGTGCTGCTCCGTGGGCTGCTCCGTGGGCTGCTCCATGGGCTGCTCCGTGGGCTGCTCCATGGGCTGCTCCATGGGCTGCTCCGTGTTCTGCTCCGTGGGCTGCTCCGTGGGCTGCTCCGTGGGCTGCTCCATGGGCTGCTCCGTGTTCTGCTCCGTGTTCTGCTCCGTGGGCTGCTCCGTGGGCTGCTCCGTGGGCTGCTCCATGGGCTGCTCCGTGGGCTGGCTGAGCCTGCAGGAAGGGCTGGGACGTGGGAAAAGGCACAGGCTCCTTCCCGAGGTTCTTGGTGGTCTCTGCTGGAACAGACTGACACATCTATGGGCTCACTTCATCCATGCTGTGGGTGGGGGGAAAAGCAAAATGAAAATGCTTGTCTGCTCTGCAGGGCTCTGTCAGCTCTGGGCAGTCTCTGCTCCATCCTGCAGGCAGAGCACATTTTGTAACCTGTGCCTGGTCCCGCTGTGGGCTGGGAGAGTTAACTTGTGTGTGAGTAGCTGGGGCTGTGCTGGGTTCCTCTCCTGACAAACCCGAGGCAAGGCTTGGGCTGGCATCGTTTCCACCCTGTGCACAGCTGGTGTGGTCCCCTGGCAGTGCTGGTGCACCTCTGGTTTGTCTTGGCCACAGAATATTAAAGCACATAATGCTTCCCCCCAGATCTGAATCACCTTGTGCTCCTGCTGGGTTCTGTAGCGATTTAAGCAAAGCCAGGTTCTAGGGAGAGGTAATCTCTTCCATTTGTCGGAGTTTTCTGGTTTGCAAGCCCCTCTCCAGCTCTCCGTGGTGCAGTCAGACATTCCAGGTGTGCCGGAGCACAGAGCTGTTAGCGCTGAAAAACTTCCTTGTTCTGAATACCGCAGTGTTTCCGGGAGAAGGTGTGTGGGAGGTCGGTGAGAGAGCTGCAGAGGGCTCTGTTTCCCTGGGACACCAGACGGGACGCTTTGCTCTGTCCGAGGGCTGTGCCTGTGTGACAGGGGGGTGTGAGCTGTTTGGCAGTGCTGGCACCTCCCTGCACCTCTCGGTGTAACCTGGGTCCTGCTGGAGTCAGAGCCAGGCTGTGGGTTCTGGTCACTGGGTGCTGTGTTGGTGCAGTTCTGACTGGGAGGAGAGGTAGCTGAATTCCCTAACTCTGCACTTGGCAGCAGGATTCCTTGGATTTCTGCTCAGGAACACCCTTCTAACCCTGAATGTTCTCAGGCATTTTCCTTTTCCTCACTTTCTGCTGTTCCACGTGAATGACCTGAAAGTCAGCATTGGGCTCGGGGCAGAACAACCTGGCAAGGAGCTTAATTTCCCTCCTCCCCAGACATCCATGTGCCCGGAGCTGAGCTGCTGGCTCACCTTTGTGAGGAGCTGGCCAGCACCTGCCCCCTTGGCCTGTCATTTGTGGTGCAGTGGCCCTTTTCCAGGCCTTTCAGATGGGTGATATTGAACTCAAGGCTGAAACAAAACACCCTGGTGTCTGGAAAAGGACCTGAGGACTGGGCCCATTTTCAGTCCAAAAGGGGTTTTCATTGTCAGTTGAAGAGGCTCCCTCCATTCACATGGGATGTTACTTCCTTAATCAATAGCACTTTGTCAGGTCAGTTTTCTAATCTTCAGTCTAAATTTTCTGTGTCTCACTATAATAAATATTTTATATTCTTATTCCAATTTTACATCTTTCTGTAATTTGTGCTTCTGAGTGAATGTGAAGTTTCTTATGTAGTGCACATCCTGGCAATTTTTTCATTTACTCTTGAATGTCATTGTTCTAAAAGCTTCAGTAAATACTTCAGTCACTCTAAAGACGTTCTTCACTTGAGGAAAATGAAGGAATAACCTGTGCAATGAGTGGGCAAAACTTACAGCCATTTGAAAAATAAACCTAAACTCGTCTGTCCTTCCTGGTGTCTGCTCCAAAGGCAGGACTGGAATGAGGCTCTCATGGTTTGTGTCCCAGTTCAGCTCTAGGGCAGATGGCTGGCAGGGAGACCAGAAGCTGGGCCTTGGCCAGCAAGACATGAAAGTGGGAAGCTAAAATCTGAACACAAGTCCAGAGAGGGCTGAGCCTTGATCTGTGTCAGCAGAGGCCAGTGGAGCTTCAGTGTGCTGTGCTTTTTATCCTTTTAACCACATCAGGAGAACTTCAGAAGAGAGACAAGTGAAGGACAGGAGGAGTGAGGGCTGGAGGACAAATGACTCATCAGAGATTCCCCAGCAGGACGTGGCGTGGGACTCTTCTGGGTCCATGCTGGTGTCCTTGCCAGCGTGCCAGAACTGGAGCAGGGCACTCAGCCCTGCTGCTGCCCCAGAGCTGCTCTCCCGGCCCCAGGGGGGCTCTGCTCTCCCTCTGAGCCCAACAGAGGGGAGTCCTGCCCTTGGCTCTGGGTTAGGCTGCTCTTACAGGGGGGGAACATCAGCACTGAACACCTTTGTCCTTGTGTGGTGTGCAGGGGCTTTTGATCAAGCAGTGCCTACACCCTCTCTCGTTGGGGCTGCTGTGCTGTGGCACACGGTGTGCCTCTCCTGCTGTGCTGTGGCACACGGTGTGCCTCTCTGGGTGTGCTGTGGCAGACAGAGTGCCTCTCTGGGTGTGCTGTGGCAGACAGAGTGCCTCTCCTGCTGTGCTGTGGCACACAGTGTGCCTCTCTGGGTGTGCTGTGGCACACAGTGTGCCTCTCTGGGTGTGCTGTGGCAGACAGAGTGCCCAGCCTGCCGTGCCGTGTCACATGGGCCTGGGGACAATGGCCAAGCTGTGCTCCCTCTCAGCCCAGAGAGACTGTGCTCAGCATTCGGGATCGCCCCGGCCCGGGATCATGTGCACACATGCCAGGGTGGCAGTGCCTGAATGCTGAGTGTGCAGGGCAGCACAGGCACAGGAGCCTTTTGTGGTGCTGTCTCTGCAGGGTTGGCTGCAATGGGAGGATTATTTAGTGCTCACTATGTTTTGTACACGTGCCTGGACAGCCCCTTGGGCTGCTCCTGAGTTTTTAGTTGCTCTGTTCACAGATCCCTGGTCCTGGAATGCAAACGAATAAACTGTGTTATTATTGCCATCACAAATTTGTTTTGATAGCAGAGTATTGAGAAACTTCTAAGATTAAGGGAAAAAGCAATTGCAATTGATAAGAAATCTGAATGCAATTACCAGGGGGTTTTGCCATCTGTCACCATTGTATAAATATATATGTATCTCCCCACAACTCTGCAGTCATTATGCAAATCCCTTTGTATTTCTCCCCGTCCATACATTCTCATGGAGTGCCCTGTTCTGTACCTTGGTTAAATTTTATGCTGAAACCTGATTTGTTTACACTGATGGCATTAACTTCGTGTCTCTGCTGCGCTCTCTGGTTTAAAGGGCTTCCAACATGAGCGTGTTCATCCATGGCTTTATTTCCCACACATGCTCAGAATATTTGGGGGGATTCTTAAGGATCCATCTTTCTCACTTCAGAACTTTTTACTGTAGGCAGTAGTTAAAGGGCAAGGAAAAAAAAAAGCCTTGACCTAGTTGTGGAACTAAAGCGTGCAAAATGTCCACTGGTGGGGAGTCTCCTCTCCCGAGCTGTGCATTTTGATTCCTGTCTGGCTTTGTCTTTCCATCTGTTCATCTCATCTGCAGCTCCTCCGGTGTCTCTCACCGAGGCTGTGATTGCTGGAGTGCTTTATTGTGTGCCAGACTGTTTGGGGACTGGCTGCTGCCTCCTCTTTGCTGTGCTGATCTGCTTTTGTTCCCCTGGCTCAGAGCTGCCTCTCAGCTCCCCTCGCTCCCTCTGACAGACACTTTCCTTCCAGGGAAAACACTCCGACAAGATTTTTATAGAAAGTAACAAAGCCAGAATATTTTCGTTTTCTTTTTGCATAGGATCTACTTCTTCCTGTGGCCTTTTATCTGCCTTTGCTCTTGTCTTCTGCCTTCACTCTGTCATTGCCAAACTTCGTGTTTCCTGCAGTTCTGTCGCACAACCATGGTGTGATTTGGGATGTTTTCTGTTAGGGTTGCAACACCTTTTCTCTCATCGCTGTGATAATGACTCGGTTTGAGCTGAGTTGCGTTTATTCCCCCCACCAGTTCCTTCCTGTGGGAGGGCAGAGCAGCCAGCCTGGTCTCTGCTGGGTCACACTGGGGCACCAGCTCCAGCAGAGTGCTGGGTGCTGGGCTCCTTTTACCGATGGCCTCACAAAGAGAAAATGAGCAGCTTTGCTTTCATAGTTCTGTGTCATTCTGGTTTTTGAGTGAAGATGCTGCTGTTCAGGCTTGGGCTGTGCTGAGGAGATCATGAAATGCACTTGGTCTGGTTTTTCCATTCCAGTCCCTGAGAGGGATGGGCTTGGACACCGTGGTAAAGGAATTTGACCAAGTAGTTCATGTCCAAGATTGACAAAGAAAAAAAACACTGGAAAGGAGCTTTAAACTTCATACTCTGACAGTGTTTCTCTCACTCTTATCTTGCACCCACTTTGCATTGTTGTCACCGGGGGGCTTTGGAAACTTAATTAAATTCTAAGTAAATTTTTCTATCACAATTGGCACACAGTGCTATTGACAATATAAACAAAGCACACAAATTGTTTAATGCAGGAGGAGGAGATAACAGCAAGGCAGAAATGAAGCCTGGCTTGCTCACAGTGGTGCACCAGGACTTACTTTTCCAAACCCTGCAGTTTGGGGCTGGTTCAGCTCTGCAATCACTTGCCATTAGTCACAAATCAAACTCCTCTGGCTGTTCTTGGCCTTACAGAGCCACTTCCCAGGGCTGATTCTTCATTTGGGATTTCTTTTTGAAGGAAATACATGATCCAGTAAAATGCAGCTCTTCCTAAGGGAACACCTGGTAAAATGTAATGGGCTCTGGGTTTTGGGAGGCCAGAATGTATGAGCAGTGGCACTTTTGGCCTTAAAAGCTGCAGATGGGATCTGTGGGTGTTTAGTGTACCCTAGCTGTGTTTTTGGAAGGGCCAATGATTGTGTTGGGCTCTGTTTGGGGAGACTCCCCCAGGGCAGTGGCAGGACCTGTCCCTTTGCAGTCAGGTGTGGCACAGCTTTGCAGGTGTTTGTTACACCGTGGTGAAAAGGGGCATTTTGGTAATATAGAGAAGTTTTCTATTTTCTATCAAAGACTCAAACTCTTTAAAAATGACAAAATAATTGCTGGACCACTTTAATTGCTTAATCACCCGTGGCTGTGATCTGCCTCTGTAAAGAGAAGTGGATCTCAGGTCACCCAGACATTCCCACTGAGGTCAAGAGAACTGTGACAGTTGGTATCAGCTGAGGATCTGCCACCAAAGGACACCAGGGGGGCTGTTGTTTAATTACAGAAATGGAAATATTTTCCTATAAACCTGTATGTGAATGCCTTCCCATGACACTTTGCCTCCCTTATGCCTTTCAGAGGAGAGGGAAAATCAGCAGCAGCAAACCTGCTGAGCAGAACGTTCTTTAAATTGCCATTCCAGAGGCTATAAAGGGGAAACAGGCCCTGAGGTGACCTACCAGTGTTTGGTTCCTGCTTGTACAACTTCCAGTGTGTCAGGTGTGCAGTGCTGGTGTAGCTTTGCCTGGGAAAGTGGAGTCAGAACAGGAACGAGACAGGGAGTATTTAACAGGAAAGTCAAAACGTGGCCTGGGCTGGCTGTGAAAAATTTCCACTGGACTTCCAGTCTAAAGATGTTTCCTGTACAGGTGTATGCTGGGGTGGAGGTGTTTGCATAAGGGTGAGTTATTAAGATTACTGAAAACTGTTACAAGCAAACTTGAAGGTTTGAGGGATACATTAAAAAGAAACCTAGACCTGAGGGGAAAAAACATAACCGTGGCATTGACTGTCTTTGTGATAAGGGCTCTGAGATTTTTCTCAAATAATTAGCAGGATATAAATATATCAGTTCAAAGAAATGTGCAAATCTCTTCTGACAAACATTATTATCTAGAGGCATTCTTTCTATCTGCAGGCATTGTTTCTTGTGCATCCATGCTTACTTACTCTCCCAGAAGGGAAAAAAAGGACTTATCAGTTCCTAGGTATGGTGTTTTACCTCTGGCTAAAGCTGCGCTATGGGTGAAAGAGTTTTCTGCATCGTCTGTCCTGGGAAATGGTCAATAACTAAAGCAGAGTAAAAGTTAATTACCAGCCAGTTGGTGAGGCCATTAAAAGCCGTGCCTGGGGGAAGAAGAGGCACCAGAGACAGGGAGGAGGTAAGAAGTGAACACCTCTCAGCAGGGCTGTGTGTGTGAGAGGGAAGGCAGGAGTTTGTGCACGTGAAGTAAAAGAAGGCAGAAGTTTGGAATTCGGTGATTAAATCTGATACATTGGAGGTTTTTAGTTAAAAAAAAAAAGATATTTGAGATAGTCATAGTATGGTTTGTGTTGGAGGGACCTTAAAGCCCACCCAGCGCCACCCCTGCCATGGCAGGGACACCTCCCACTGTCCCAGGTGGCTCCAAGCCCTGTCCAGCCTGGCCTTGGTGCCACATACCAGGCAGCACAGCTGGTGTTATTTCTTGAGCAGCTGCTTGGGGTGTCTGAGCAAATCCTGCTCCCTGTGTGCCCCAGTGTGTTCATCAGGAGGGGCTGCAGACACTGGGCAGCACTGCCTGGTCTCCAGGGGGGTGATTGTCCCCACTGGGGACATCCCTGGGCTGGCTTTGGGCTGCCTGGCCCTCAGCACCCTCAGCTCCCAGGGCAGCTGTGGCACTGTCAGAGGTGCTGCTGGGCACAGGTGCTCCTGTGGAGGTGCTATTTGTGCCATGTTTAGCAGCAGAAACAGCAGAAAGGTGACCACACTGGCAGAAACTGCTCTCTGAGATACTTGGCTTAATTTTAGTGCCTTGCTAATGTGCTTTTTAGTGTGAGTTTGATTTAACTGCTTGAGAAGGGGGCTTGGATCTCATTCAGCCCAGGTAAGGACCAGCCCCATTCTGTCAGAGAGCTGGATTTAATAAGCCTTGTGCAAGGAGTCTGCGTTCCAGGGCAGAGGTGACCTGAGAGACTTGTGGGTAATAACTCATATTCTGTAATAAAGAGTCTTCTCTGACTCCCCTTCCTGCTTTCCACCTGCCTTAGGGTTTTCACCAGTAAAAATTCAGGATTTTATAGATCAGGATTCAAACTGTGCTTGGTGTCATAAAGGCCTGGCATTTGCAGAGGGAGGAGACACAAGACCTGCTGAAGGTGTCCCTGGTGCTGCTGCTGCCCTTTGCAGGGCACTCCAGGGAACTGGGGCCCTCCTGAGTGTGGGCAAAGTAGAGGATTTAATGCTAAATTAAGGTTGGTGTGCCCTGTTTAGGCAGGTCCTGCTCATCCCTGGGCTCTGCAGCTGATGGCAGGCTCAGCTCAGGGTGTGTTGAGCCTCCCTGAGAGGGGGATGTGTCACTGCTGCAGCTCCAGAGGGGGGGGACACCTGGAAATGTCAGAGAGGAGCAAGCTCTGAGCTCTGAGTGCTGCTGGAGCTGCTGGAGTTGTACAGGCTGAAACACTGAGTGTGGGGGGCTTGCCTGGCACTGTGGGCAACTCTTCCAGAACTTCCATGTGAAGGCTGAGCTCTGCCAGAGCCTGAAGGGTGAGGAGGACACAGAAACCTTGGGAAAACTGGAGCTGGGGGTTGCTCAGGTAGGAGTTTGTAGGAGACCTGGAAAGTGAGTTCAGGCTGCAGAGAGCCAGCACTGGGATGCTGTGGGACTTCAAGGGACAAAGGGGACAACTCACTTCAGTGTCTGCATGGAAACTGCTGTGGGTGTTACTTTTGCTTGTGTTGTGTTCCAAAAATGAGTGAACGTGATACTCTGTGACATGGCTTGGTGGGATGGTGGGATTTGGTTGAAGGTTGGACTTGATCTTGGAGGTTTTCTGTATCTGAGTTGTTTGAGCAAGGCTGGTCCACAGCTGAGCTTCAGCCTGAGCTTTGGGCCCTGTTTCATCCTCTCCTCCCTGGGAGGCAAAGCAGAACACACGACTTTTCCAGTCTTTGTTTCCTGTTCTCAATTTTTCTGTCTCACATGGAAACTCCTGTTCTGGAGCACCCAACAAAAATGGATCTCACTTGTGGTAATGCATGTCTAGCACTGCGAATCCCAACGGGGGGGTTACTGAGCTTGCAGCTCTTCGTTGTTAGTGATTCTCCAAAGGTGATGAGATTAGTTATCGTAGGAGCATGAGGTGACTGCTGGTTTTGTGAGTTCCTGGCAGATGGTGGCTGTAATGACTGTGCAGGGAGTGACAATCACAGTCCCAGCAGTTCAACAGGGGATTTTGGCCTCCAAAGAGTGGGAATGGGCCTGTTCAGCATCTGTGAGAGAAGTTCCTGCTGTCCATTGGAAATTCTTTTGTCCAAGAAACTGAGTGATGAAAACTGTGACTCTATTCTGCTGCTTTATTTTGCATTTCTCTTTCTGACTTCTCTGAGCTTCACAGAAATTACGTATTCTTTTTTGAGAAGGGAAAATTTTATTTATCAAATACCAAGATGTCCAGGGTTGAGAGCTCCAGGTGAGCTCCACTGCTTTGGAGCTTCTCTGCTCAGTGCAGAGCCCTGTGCATTTCCCTCCACACCTCACAGGACTCACACTCAGCTTTTGTCCAATCACTGGCTGTAATTAAGGGAGAACTCTCCATTTCCTTGGAGAATGGGAAGCTCAAATCCATTTTCCAAACATATTTTCCTGTATTTCGGAGTTGGTTTTGGAGCAGCATTGTGGTTTGGGAGAGTTTGTTGTCACTGAATGCCACTTCCACTTGTTCCAGGGATTTTCTCCCTGTTGCTGGATGGGTCACTGTAGATTGGGTCAGTATTACAGAAAGAGGATGCAGATTTGCACTTTCAGAGTGCAGTGAGGCCCTTTTAGAAGAGCAATGTGTGTTGCAAAGCAGCATTATGATGATTAAAGAAATAAGATGATAATCTTGAAAATATCCAGCCAGAAATAAAATCAAAAATAAAACCTTTGTGTGTAGACTCAGAGGATTTTTTGCTTAGTCTAGTGACTCCATTAGTTTAAAGACCATTTCCATGTACCCAGCACAGATTATGCCCCCAGAGCAGATGCAGAGCTTGGAGTCCTGCTGAGGTGAATCATCTCTGCAGAGCTTGGCTTTGCTGGCAACAAAGAGAAGGAAACAGCTGGAGAAAGCTGTGAGAGGCTTTGGGGGAAGGCTTCCTATAGATTATGCTCCTAATTGCTCCAGCTGAGCACACAAGAAGAAAGGCAGAGCCAGGGGAGGGGGGTTTATGGCAAACGTGTGCCCTCTGGGAGCTGATCGCCGGCCTTCTCACGGTGTGCTCTCGGGGCAGCTCGGCCTCTGGATCTCACCACTTAACAACCAAAAACAGTCATTCTCAACAGCAGCCTCTCCTTGACACACTTCACTTGCTCGAGGTGTGTGATGTTCTAGTTGCTGCTGGGGAAGGGAAGAGGCTGAATCCAAACCCAAGCTGCAAGAGACTTGTTACAGATTGGTAATTTCCCACCTCTTTCAGTGGGGTTTGGCAGCAGTTCTTTGTCAAATAGGGCAGAGAGCCCTCATTTTGTCTCCTTTGTGCCTGGTTTCTGAAGGAGGGAGGATTAGAAGTGCTCATTGCCACTGAGCACGTGGGAAATGGCAGCAGAGAGTCTGGGGCTGCGGTTTTAGGGGTACTTGTTGCAAATAACAGCAACAGTAACAATAATTCCCCAGGGTGAAACCCGTGGGATTTACTGCTGTTGGTTTATGTCTGATACAAACCGTCCTGCTGCAGGCTCAGCTCCATTTTGTGGTTGCTGCTTCCTCGGCTTTAAAGTCCTCTAGATAATCAACTAATTGCTTTCCAACCAGGGAAAGCACAGAGGATGAGAGGATGTGTACCAAGATACAGGAAAACAGCTCCCCTGAAGGCATGAGATGTGCACCTGTCTGTAGTGCCAGCATTCCATAGGATAGAGTCATGGAATGGGCTGGGAAGGACATTAAAGCCCCTCCAGTGCCACCCCTGCCATGGGCAGGGACACCTCCCACCAGCCCAGGGTGCTCCAAGCCCTGTCCAGCCTGGCCTGGGACACTCCCAGGGATGGGGCAGCCACAGCTTCTCTGCCCACCCTGTGCCAGGAATTCCTTCCTGATATCCCATCCAAGCTACTCCCTTTCAGCCTGAAGCCATTCCCCTTGTCCTGTCCCTCCTGTCCCCTGTGGATAGTGGGGAAGTCAGGAATGTGTCAGTGTAGCTGCATTTCCAGACTCACACCGTGGCCCCTTCCAGGGGGGCAGAACTGAAGCTGCTGAGTGCCCGAGGGGGTTTCACATCCTGAGATCCATCAGGGTCATTGTAGGTGTCAAAGCACAGAAACACAGAGAGGAAAGGAGACCATTGCCGCGTCCAGTGACCATCCCGGCCCCCTCCCTTGGAGCTGTCCAGCCCTCCCTGCCCTGCTGAGGCTGTCCCAGGATTTCTCTGGGCTGCTCACATCGAGGTGAAAGAGGGAGAAAGCAAAGCACCTGCACAGATCCTTTGTTGTGGTGATCTCTCCCCTGAGCTGAGGACGAGGGGCACCAGCTGGACCCCACGCCATGCCTGCTGGCTTTGTTCTCTGCCACAGATGACCCAGTCCACGTGCTCCTTCAGCACTGGCTCCGTGTTTCCACCAACACATCCAGCCTTGTCGAGGGCCACTCCAGTGAAGATCTAATGCAGACTGCTGGAATTATTATTGCCCTCAGATGCAGGGAAAGTTTAGGGCTATACCAAGAAGAGCAGTTATAAATCTGAGCACATCTGCGGGTTTTTTCCTCTCTGCTTTTAAATCATGAAATCGTCTAAATGGCTTTATGCATTTTTAGCATGAGGCACCTAAACCATTGCAAAATGAGCAGCATTTTGGGAACCTCTGAGTATTATGTGCTCCACTTCTTACCACTCAGTGAAATTGTAATGCCAGAGCAGCCTGAAGAACATGATCACCTCCTGGAAAAGGTATTTCACACATTTTTCCATGCTGCTTGTCTTTAGAGGGAACGTGCCTTCAGTGGTTTGTCTTCCCTGGGAAAAGATTTCCCTTTGCTCTGGAGCAGTTGTTACACTTTGACAGCCCAGGTGTGGAGCTGTTTGGGTGCTTTTTGTGAAGGCAGAGCTGAGATCCTTCTGAGGGCACCTCTGAGGGCCCTGGCTGGGACTGTGCCCTGCTCAGGTGCTGAGGGCACTGCTGGCAGGGAAGGGCTTCCCTGCTCTGTCCCCTGGGCTTCCCTGCTGGTTGGGTTGGCTCTGTAATGCCATTTTCTGCAGCCCCACGATCTGTGTCCACCTGCTTTTGTGGTCATACTGCAGGTCAGTCCATTCAAACACTGAGAAAGTGGATTCCACATTCTGAAACTGTGAAGGCATTCAAAGAGCTTTTTATGCCCCTAACAGGTTTAATAATCGTGTCTGGGTGGGAGAATGCTTGGAAAACTGAGACCTTTATAAACATGCTGAAGGTAAATGCTCCATGTTGGGACAGTCCATACTGGGCATGGCCCTTGGCCAGTTAGAAGCACAATATCCCAATGGGGACTTGGGAGCTTTCCAGGTGGGACTGTGGATCAAAGGAGAAAGCCCAAGATGGCAGAAGGGAATTGCAGCTTGGTCTGTATATTGAATTCATTTTTCTCAGAAACTTGTAGTGAAGAAAATCCATGTATCTGTCTCCTAAGGTACTGAAGTGGTGAAACGGAGGGAATAATAAATGTCCAGGCTGGTTTGGTGGGTGATAGTGGTGATGGGTGCACTGTCCTGGGAAATTCCTAATGGTTTTAGAGGCATGGCTTGTTCAGTGATGGGCTGTTTGCCTGGGAAATCCTTTGCATTTGATTATAATATTTAACAATTCCCTTCTGGATGATTCAAACACTTTGAGGCAGCTTTGACAGCAGCTTTAATTGCCCCCCATGAGCGAGAGGAGCTCCCAGGACAGTGTGTGTGCAGGGAGGTGGGGCTGCAGCTCAGTGAGCTCCTTCCACACACCCAGAGATGCCTTTGCCAGCCCTGCTGGTGTTTCTCAGGGCAAGTCACAGCATCCTCAGGCTCTGGATGTGGGAGGTCCTCCCCGCCAGGATGTGGTCAGGTGAGGTGGGGGGCAGCCTCCTGGGCAGGTCTGGCACGTGGGTTTGCTGGCAAAGTCTGTTTTGGGGCACAGAGGACATCAGTGATAGGTTTTTGTATGTAGCTGTTGTGGTTACCAATCCCTCTTTCCCTCCACTCCTCATGGTGCTTTTGCTGTGTTTCTTTGGGACTGCTTTGTACAAACAGTTTGCTCAGTGCTAAGAGTCCTGTACACACATCATTAATTTCTTCTAGTATGGGATTTGTGCTCAATTCTTTATTTTGCTGTAATAGCCAATAAGTATTCTAAGCACTGTGAAAAAGAGTATTCTGCAGAGTGAATTCTCAACCTTTTCTACTGAAGTTGTTCTACTTATTAGGGAAAACTCGGTCTTTGAGTGAGAAGTGATGGGAAAGAGTGATTATAGCCAGTGGGGTAGAGGACCCCTGGGATGGACAGAGTGAGGCAGAGAGAGCCTGGATTCTAATGCTGCGTCTCCTGAATATTTATTTATGCAAAACAGAACAGGTTCAGTAGGAGAAACAGAACAAGGTTTCCCTCTCAAGTGTTCTGGGGTTCATCTTTGATGTGGGGCAGCCGAGGGACGGCGGGTGAGAGTGACCCAGCCCAGCAGAACGAGTGTCCCTGCTGGGGGCACAGGGGACAGACAGGGGGACAGCCACCAGGCTGGGGTGCCCACCAGGCAGGAGGCAGGGCAGGGCCAGCAGCAGAAATGGCACAGAGCCACGGGCTGGGCATGCGAGGCTTTGAGCTGCTGCTGGGGCTGGGACAGGGACAGGGACAGGAGGAGCAGGAGCTGTGCTGGCACTGCCGAGGTGGGTGCCCGAGGGCAGTGCCAGCTGCCACAGGGGAAGGGCTCTCTCACAGCTGTGCTGAGGGAACCAAAGAGGGCACCCTGCCCAGGGGCAGCCTCTTTGAATCAGGCTGTGGCTTGTGCCTGGGTACCCAGATCAGTGAATCGTGAAGAAAATGCCTGCAAGGTCCTCAAGTCCAAACTTTGACCGGTCCCCCCGTGCCCACTGAACCTACTTGATTTTTGAGCACTTCAGGGCTGGTGACTCCACCCCTTCCCTGGTTTTCTGGCTGTCATAAAGGTGCCCCCGGACAAAAGGTTTGTTTGACATGATAACTATTCTTGTTCAATCCCAGCAAGAATTGTTGTAGAACATCCCCAGTCATTCATTCACTTGATTTAGGTGTTAAACCCCTTGGCAAACCAAGATAACCTGTTCTGCACCTGCCCTGAGCTCAGAGGTGGCATTGCTGAATGAGCACGGTGCCCCAGGGGGTTTGTGCTGGTGCCCTTGGGGGCTGCTGGTGTGCAGGACCCCGAGCAGGGCTGTGGGTGCTGTCACTCCCTGCCTCGAGGGGGTGTTTGCACTGCTGTGCCCAGACAGAAATACGGCAGCCTGAGCTACAGCAACCACAGCCTCTGAAATCCCAGGCCTTATTTGGAAGAGCCTGTGAGTGTTCTCAGTTTGCCTGAGCCCCTAAATCTGTCCCTCATTTAGCCCCAGCCCCAGCAGGGGAATGCACCGAGTTTATGTAAGCTTTTGTCACTGCAAAGGTAGATTTATGCAAGGCACTTCAGGCAGATTTATGGGACACCGTTAACTCTGAGAGAATGACCCAGAGGATATAAGGAAACTTCAGCTGAGGAAATATTTTATTTTCGTGTCTGGAGGAGTTTTACACCAGACAGACACTTGCACCCTCACGCTGCCGAGAGTTACAGCAGCACATTCCTGGCTGTGCAGTTAATGAGGTTGCTGGGGAGCACGTGCAATTGTGAGGCTGTAATTGGCTCCA
>JAWWEV010000024.1:1615873-1628996 GCA_035583235.1 Hafferia zeledoni
GGGATGGGGAATCCACCCCCTCTCTGGGCAGCCCATTCCAATCCCTGAGCACTCTCTCTGCAAAGAATTTGTTTCTGATCTCCAACTTAAATCACCAGTAACTCCCTGGGGATGAGCAGTGACTCCCAGCTGGGCCAGAAGGGGGGTCTCACCTCAGCCAGGCCTGGGGCTCCCCACTGGAGGTGCCCAGGGCAGGGGGCCTGTCCTGACCCACTGGGACAGCGACAGCTCCTGCCCACCACAGGGCTTGGGGGGGATCCTGCCCCTGCATCCCCAACCCCTGCCTGGGCTTCTGGTCCCTCCAGGGTGGGCAGAGCCCTCCTGCACGAGCAGGGTGGGAGCAGCACCCAGTGCTCACCCAGCACACCCTGCCAGGGCCCTGCAGGGCACCAGCTCCCAAAGGCACCTGGTTCTCCTGCCCCATCAAAGCTGACATACATAAATTGCTGGAATCACCAGTTAGTTAAATTAAACACCTGGCAATGAGTTGCTGACTGGCAGCCTCACAAACCTCCAGCTAAACCCCCTAACAATGAGCTTTGCCTCTGTGTTAAAGCGCTGCGGGTTGAGGAGTGCAGGGAAAATACAGCCCTGTGTGAGCAGCCAGGACTAAAGGGCAGCACCTCAGGAGGGAGAATTATGGAGCAAGACTGTTGTGCCCCATAAAATCAGGGAAAGAGCTGTTTCTGCCTGGCACTTTTATAACTCCTGTGCATTCTCAGTACTGCACCCTGTTAAATTTTTCAAGCCCATTACTCGTGATTGCCTTGCCTTGTCGTGGTGTTAGTTAAAAAGAACAGAGAAAGGTAACACTGCACTGCAAATACTTGATCTTTAGAAACTGCTCCAGGTAAAAACCAGGTCCTGTTCTTGAATAATTCAGCCACATGGAAAGTCAGGGAAAATGCTGGCTTGTATCACCAAATTAAGGTCTTATGAATAGAAGGTGAAGTTATAAAAACATTTTGCAGTAGAATTTAAGGGCAGAGGCTGATTTTGTTCCCACTGATGCCACTGACTTGTCCTGCCTTCACCAGGAGGAGAATTAGGCCAACCCAAAATAGGCCAGGCCAGCATTTTCCTTCAGTGCCATATGTAGAAAAACCAAAGACAACATCTAAAGAGCCCAGTGAAATTTGAATAAAGCCACAGGGTTTGAAGCAGCAAAGTCTCAGAGAATGGGGTTCAGCAGAGCTTTTATCTGGGGCCCTCTCAGCCCTGCACGGAGGACTGTTCTGCTCCTGACCTTATGCAGCCCATTAGTGAAGGACTTAATTACTCAGCTACAGGAAAAGAGCGAGACTGGGAAGGTCTTTGAGCACCTCGAGCAGGTCTACAGTGACTGTTCTTATCCAAGTGGCCCTGGGGTTTCTCTGGGCAGCACTGGAGCCCTCCCAGCCTTAGGGCAGCACCATCACTGACCACTTTGTGACACACCAACCAAACCAGTGCCAAAGCCAACCCCAGGATTTTCTTTACTCTGGCCCATCCTTCTTCCCATAGTGGGCTCATGTTGTTTGTAGAGACAGAACTGAGGGTGGGTGTCTGTGCAGTGGCTTTTCTGGATTTGTGTCCTGGCAGAGCAGACATGGAGCTCTGGCTCCTTCCCACCTCTCTGCTGTCCCAGGAGCCTCCCGGGCACTGCCAACCCTCACAGCACAGAAACCATCCCAGCTCCAAAGTGCCCTTTTGTGAAGAGCTCACAAGTCATTTTTAAAACAAAGGTTTGATTAAGGGCTGACCCTGCTGAGGATTTAACTGCTCTCACAACTCCTGGGAGCATCATGCACCTCCAGGACAGCAATTCCAGCCGGGAGATGCAGGAATCAGCCTGACACGCAGGTTCCTGTCCCTCAGCCTCGCACAGACAGGGAGGAGCAGGGAGGGATTTCTGTGCTTCCAAAAACTTTACATAGATTTTCTTCAGTTCTGTGTCTACAAAATGTCTGCCAGGAAAAAATCTGGAGCTTGGCAGGATGAAGCCTCACACGTGCATTGTTCGTGTAACTATGGTAACCTCCAAATGCCACCAGTGTTTCCATTTCATACACAAATGAGGGGACAGCTGTGGGGACCACATGTCTGCCAGTGGAATAATATATGGGAACTAGGATGGCTTGCTCACAAAACTACAACTCATCTATATTAATCAGGGCTTCAAAGAACAGGCCCCTCCGAGGCGACAAAGTGCCCACGGAGAGATGGGTTTTATTTCTCAAAACGTTCAGCTCCTCCCTAAATATTTTCAGCATCTTGCTACTTTGCTGGTTGGAAAATAAAACCAAATCAATGCTGTTAGCAACCAGCACTCTTCTATAAATATCATTTAACCCTTTTCCTTTGGTTTGGTCTTTTTCTGGTGCCTAAGCCTGGTCTAAGCCTGACACAAAGCCCAGCCTGGGACCAAGCACGTGCTCCCAAGCGCTTGGCTGGGGAAGGAGCAGCTCCAGAAGAGGCACAACAAACCCCCTATTTTTACTCATTGCTACCAGAAATAAGAGCTTCAAAATAATTATACAAGAAATTAAAAAAAAATCTTAAAATATTGTTCAAATGAACTTGGGGGTTTATATCATCCCTCCCAACAACACAAAGAAATCTGCAGGCTCAGTAATGCAAATAAATCCCCTTCCCAGTAAATATGAAGCTGTGGAAGCTGCAGCACCAGCAATACTTGACCAGGGTCATGATTCATCCACGGTGCTTTGAGTGTCCCTCCAAATAAAGTCCTGGAGTGGGTGTTTGCTGCCCGTCTTGGGAACAGCAGGGATACAGCAGGAGGACAGTGGGAACACAGCAGGGATGGAGCAGGGATGGAGGAGGGATGGAGCAGGGATGGAGCAGGAGTACAGTGGGAACACAGCAGGGATACAGCAGGCATGGAGCAGGGATGGAGCAGGGATGGAGCAGGGATGGAGCAGGAGTACAGCAGGAATACAGCAGGAATACAGCGGGAATACAGTGGGAATACGGCGGGAATACGGCGGGAATACAGCAGGGATACAGCAGGGATACAGCAGGGATACAGCAGGGATACAGCAGGGATGGAGCAGGAGTACAGTGGGAGCACAGCAGGGATACAGCAGGGATGGAGCAGGGATGGAGCAGGAGTACAGTGGGAGCACAGCAGGGATACAGCAGGGATTCTGCACCCCCAGTAGGAAAAGTTTTCCCTGGCTCCTGCAGTGCCACGCTGCTGGATCGGGGTGGAACAAAGGCTGCAGGATCCCCCTGCAGCTCAGTGCGGGCTCTGCCCCCGCCCGCTCGCAGCGCCCAGCACAGCCCCGAGCGCGGGGGAGGCACCGCCCGGCCAGGGCAGCTCTGCACAGGGCTTGGGGAAATGATCCCACCACATACACAGACAGAACCGTGGAATGCCAGGATGGTTTGGGCTGGAGGGACCTTAAAGCCCATCCCATTCCATCCACCTCCCACCAGCCCAGGTTGCTCCAAGCCCTGCCCAGCCTGGCCTTGGACACTCCCAGGGCTGGGGCAGCCACAGCTGCTCTGGGCCACTGGTATTAACTAACCCTGGGCTCCATCACCTCCGAGGCTGTCTGAGCCCTGCTCAAAGCCCTGAAACTTCCCAAGAAGTTTCTTTTTGCAGCCCGAGTTTGGACATGCTCAGCATTATTTATGGCAGCAAAAGTTGTTAATTCTTTTGTAACTGTCCAACTTGATGCAAAATCCCATTTCCTTTAACAACAGTACTGTAATTCGGGTCTGTTCTGGCTAAATGGAAACCACTATAGTCATCACAGTAACCGGTCTGTTAAAGTCCAAAATGCCTCCTGGGAGAGATTGTTTCACGATGGAAAATGTTGTGCAGAGAACTTTTAGCTGTGGAGGCACAAGTTAAAGTGGAGCTCTTGTCGCAGAGCAGTGACACGACTCTGGGTGCAGAGCAGAGGGCCGGGCTGTGCCCTGCCCAGGGCTGAGAGCCATGGGCTGCTGAACAGTCCTGCCCTCTTCACTCCTCCCATCTGGGTTGCTCCGGGCATTGCTTTGTCTCCCTCTCAGCGTGTCTGTCTTTTAAATGACTGTAAATTCCAATCTGCACGACTTGGGGACAGAGTTTGGTTGGATCCTTTGGACAACAGTGGGAATGATGTCCTGTGTGACTTTGGTCATTGGAAGCCTCTGGGAGCTCCCGTGTGTCCATCTGAGCTATTTGCCAGAAAAGGTTTATGATCTCCTTCAGAAAGATCATGTTCCTTTTACGGAGACCCTCAAAGTCCACAAGGAAAAGAGTTAAAGGCTCACAAACTGGTTTTTATTGCGGAGATTCATTACCTGGGAGCTATCACACAGCTCCGGGACAAAAATAGAAGCTCCCTGTGCGTGATCTCTCAGCTTCGGACAACATTATTGTCTACGTTAATTCTGTTACTTTCCCTCCCATCGCCTGGTGGGAAACGCGCACCGAGTAACTTGGGCAGATCGCGGGGCAGAGTGTGCTGCGCGGGCGCGGGGAGCACAAAGCGCCCCGTCCGGCCCTCCGGGCAGGGCAGGGCACAGGGGGCCCTGGGACAGGGTCCTGTGGCAGCGGTGACAAAGGAGAGGCAGCGGGCTCGGTCCCTTTGTCCGCCCGCGGCTGCGCGGGGATGGAGCGGGCGAGAGACCCCCAACCCTGGGGCGAGAGACCCCAGACTCGGGGGGAAAGGGGACTACTAGACCCGGGGAGCGATGGACAGCCAGACCCGGTGGGAGAGAGGACGAGCAGCTTCTCCCCGCACCCTTTGGGCACCCGACTTCCCCAACCCGCGGCCGGCCGCGGTGCGGTGCGGCAGGGCCCGGCGGAGCATCCCTGCCCTGCGCTGCCCGCCGGTCCCGCATCCCTCCCCCGGTGCGGAGCGGCCGCAGCGCCCCGCGCACAAAGCCGCGGCCGCGGGAGGAGGCGGCGGGGCCGCGGCCGCGCTCACACTGCGCCTTTATGCCGCTCTCTGAAGGGCCATTGTCACACTGAAGGCTCCTTGTCTGCTCGCATTCCTGCGGGTGAATGGATGAGGCAGGACATCTGCCGGGCTCCGCTCCATTCGCATGCAAATGGGGGCGCGGGCAGCGCTGCCGCACCGCCGGCCCCGCGCCCACCGCGGCCACCGAGCCGCCCCGAGCCCCCCAGCCGGGCACCGAGCCGCCCCTAACCCTCGATCCTCCCCGAGCCCCCGAGCCGGGCACCGAGCCTCCCCGACCCCGCGAGCCGCCCCGAACCCCCGAGCCGCCACCAGAGCGGTGCCGGGGCCGGCGGGGACCGCGGGGCGGAGCGGGCGCTGCTGCACCGAACCCGCAGCCCCGGCGGTGCGGAGCGGAGCGGAGCGGCCGCGGCCCCGCCGAAACCCCGCAGCCCGCGGGGACTGCCCCGGGGGGCGCGGCCGCCACCGCAAACTTTGCTCCCTCCGCGGGATCTCCCCGCGCATCTCCGCACCGCACACCTCCGCAGCACACCTTCCCGCATCCTACCGCACCTCCCCGCATCCCACCGCACATTCCCGCAGCACACCTCCCCGCATCCCAGCACACCTCCCCGCATCCCAGCACACCTCCCTGCATCCCAGCGCGCATCCCCGCATCCCACCGCGTATCCATCCCCGCATCCCACCGTATATCCATCCCCGCATCCCATCGCGTATCCATCCCCGCATCGCACAACTCCGCACCGCACCTCCCCGCATCCCAGCGGAGCGCCCGCGCCCTCGCGGGTCCCGTTGGCTGCCCCGGGCGCACTCACCGCCGGCCGGGCGCTCCCGCGGGGCTCCGCCGGGGCGGCACATCCGCTGCTGCCGCCGCCGCGCTCCCACCGTGCCGGGATGCGGAGCGGGGCGGCGGGATGGCTGGGTGGGCGGATGGATGGATGGCTGGCTGGGTAAGTGGGTGTGTGTGGACTGTCCCCGTGCCCGCCCGTGCCCGTGCCCGTGCCCGTGCCCGTGCCCGTGCCCGTCCCCGCCCGGTCCCGCCGCCCGCCCGAGCCGCTCCGCGCACCTGGGAAGGCGCCGCGGGTCAGCTGATGGACCGCGCTCCCATTGGCTGTGCCGGGAGAGGCCCCGCCCACCGCCCCGCCCACCGGCATCGCCCCGCCCACCCGGCCCCAATCCTGCATCCCTGGGGTGCGGAGGGCACAGCCCCATCCTGCATCCCTGGGATCCGGAGGGCACAGCCCCATCCTGCATCCCTGGGATCCGGAGGGCACAGCCCCATCCTGCATCCCTGGGGTGCGGAGGGCACAGCCCGGGGGTACCCAAGGCTCTCAGGGACAGGGTGGGATTGCTGGAGTGTCTGTGCAGGGCCAGGGCTTGGACTGCTGATCCTTGGGGGTCCCTCCCAACTCTGGATGTTCTGGGATTCTGTGATTCCATGAACCATAAGAGTCATTTGAGCCTGAAATGTGAGGATTTGGAGCTGTCTGGGTAAGCTCTGGGATATGTTCTGCTTCCCGTTCCCTCCTGGTTTTCTGACTCTGCTTTCACTTATCTCAGTTTGCAGTTACTGACTTGCACATTTCTCCACGTTTCCTTGTCCTGCCCTCGGTTTTCTCCCACTCCCCTGGCCACATTCCCTGGCTGCACTGGCTGAAGGCTCAATCTTCAGCACAATTAGTCTGTGTTAGACAAAGACTTTCTGGCTGAAGTTTTGGCACTGATAAAAACCAGCTCTTCTTCGTACCTTAAAATCTTCATTTCCTGCTTTTCTTATTCCTCACTTAACCAGCAGAGGGGAAGGCTGTGGCAGGATGGTGCTGTGCTGCCTCATCCCTCCTGCCCTTCATTAGGATAATGTGAATTCTGTGCTCCTCACCGGGCACTGCTGAGGCTTTTATTGACAGACCCCAAAGCACGTGGGATGTTGTTCACCCTCCAGCCCTGCACAAAGTGCTGCAACCACCTGAGCACAGCCTGGATGAAAAGGGGCTGGTTCCTCCTCAGGCTGGGCTCAGCACGGCCCAGAGTGGCAGCTCAGGAAATGATTTTAAAGATTGGTTGGACAGTTTTTTAATGTGAGTTAACAATAAGTTAAACATGCAGCAAACAGCCTGCACTTAATGCTTTAGGTTTCCTCCCAAGGCAATGAATTCTTTTCTGCGAGCCTGAAAGGTCATTTGGGTAACAGTAAAAGTGAAGTTTTTCATACATAAGGAAATTGAATTTTCAGAAGGAACTCATCAATGTCCAAAGAGCCTCTTTTCCTTCCACAGGGCCTGTTCTCATCCGCCCAGATGTTCCTTTCCCACCTATCACTGATTCCTGCTATAGAAGCAGCTCAACAGCGGATGTATCTTGGAAAATCCAGTGTTTTGAGTGGCTTCAATTCTTTAATTCGGGGCAGGAAATGTATTTCCAATCTCTCAGCAGAGCAGCTCCATCCTTTCCCATGGCTCCAGTTCCGTGGGATCCTCCTGCACCTCTGCAATGTTCCTTTAACCCCAGGGAGAGCAGAGGGATGGGCACCCCCAGCCCCTTCCAGTGCTTGAGAAAAAGCCTGAAAGGCACAAATCTGGTGGACCTAAAACCTCCCTGCAAACAAACAGGAGGAGAAATACAGTGAGCACTAACATTTTACAATCTTAAGCTGGTCTCTTCGTTTCCAGGCAGTTTTCACAGCATTAAAACACTGGGAATGAGAATAACGTTGAGATGGAAATTAAAAAATCTTTCATTCCTACAGGATGCAAATGAGTATTTTTGTGCAGTAAAGAGCTCTGGGAGTTGTTTCTCTCCCGGGCTGGGAGGTATCCACAGCTCAGGAGTAGCTGCTGCAGGACCTCTTGGGCTCAGGGGAAGGGAGGAGGGCAGTGGATTTTCCTCTTGGTGTCACCTCCCCTGAGCTGCTTGAGGTACAATCTCTGCAAAAGAATTCTGTGTTCAGGCAGAGCCAAGGGTTCTCCCCAGCACTCCTGCTCAAGGGGTCTCAAAACAGAAGGTCCCAGGAAAAGAAGAGATTTACAACTCTTTGGGCTGGACATTGCCCTTTTTGTTTCGTTCTCTGTTTTCATCTTCCCTCTGGCTTCATCCCCTTATTCCTCCATTGTCTCTGCATTCAGCTGCTTTCCAGGTCCATCCCCTCCCCTGTGGAAAACTGTGGCACTCACTGCCATTCCCATGCCCACGCTCCTGTCCCTCCCTGGGCCTGTTTGCAGCTCTGGGCCAGAGTCCTGCCTGCTGGTTGGGATGTGCACAGAGCCTGGCACTGTGGGACCAGACCTTCAGAGCTTTAGGAGGGTCTAAGCAACTTAGGCTGGATAATAATACTGAAACAATGGGGCTCTGGGTGACCTGTCACGCACGTCGCTGCCTTTTCTCTCCGAGCAGACATCCTGCCATTAAGCTGCTTAACGTCCCAGTGTGTGCATAATCCACCCCTGAGCTGTGCCTTTGTGTACAGAAATACTGCAGAGGTGGGACTGGCAGGTAGAGGGGACATCAGAAATAAGAGACTTGCTACTGGGGATGTGAAAATCCTGCTCTGTCCCAACAGCAGCAGCTCCCGATGATGGGAGGGGGAGATTGATTTGTGAGCAGTTTCCAGCAGTCAGAAGTTTTGGAGGAGGAGCATGATTCGTGCTCAAGACTTGTTTGTGAGTTAAGCAGAGAAAGAGATGTCACAGTTTCATGTTGTTACAGGTTTTCAGTGACACACTTTGTCACCTCAGTGAACCCAGCAAGGCTTTCTCTTCACCCAGGTTTGGATGTGGGCATTTATTTCCAGAAATTCCTGAGTGTGCTGGATTTGTTCACAAAGGTACCAGCACAGCACATGCAAATCACCCGAGAGTAACTGTGTAAGCCAATGACCAATTACCTCAATGAGTGGTGATTTGCATAATGCATCCCCAGTTATGCATGCAGATATCGTAATTGCTGGCACAAATGGGGTGAGTGGTTGCAGGTGCACAGGGGGGTGTCATCACTGTGTGTGCCCCCCAGAAAGACCCCGGGTGTGAGAGCAGAGCCCCAGCACCACAGCCCTGCCCAGGGACGGTGCTCCTGCCCGGATCCCTCCCGGGATGGCCCCTTTTCCAAGAGGAATGAGCCAGCTCGGCAGCACCAGGGGCTGTCGAGGCTCCCCCTCCCTGGCAGGGCCAACGTGGAGGCAGATGGGAACATCTGGATGGCTCGATGTGGGGAATTGTGTGCTAAGGAGCTGCAATGACACCCAGCAGTGTTTTTAAAGCAGGTCAGGCATTTCACACGCTATTCCAGCTCACTTCCCTTATGTATTATTAATTGGGAAGCTTTTCCTTTTGGTTGATGTGTCTTTCCCCAATGATCTGTCGTGTGAATGTTTCATGAGGAGGGACTTTAATCTCATTTCATCGCTTTGCAAGGAACCCCCCAAAGCTTCTTAGAAAGCCAAAGCTCCTTAAAGACAATTGAGGAGCCTCATTGCAGGCACATCCTTTATAATTACTGCAAGAGCAGGAGTGGGAACACACGGAGCATGAAGCTCCTGTCCACTCCATTCCCGTCAGGTCCTGCTGGTGCTGCACACCCACAGAAACGTGTCTCTGCTTCTCCTGACACACAGTGATGCCCTGGATCCAGACAGGCAGGAACCTGCTGTTCTGCCCCATCCTGGAGCAGGGCCTGGGCACAGGCAGGGCTGAGTGTGCAGCTCTCACAGAGCTGGGCTTAACCTGGCTCTTAAGAGCT
Source organism: Hafferia zeledoni (assembly GCA_035583235.1). NCBI lineage: Eukaryota > Metazoa > Chordata > Aves > Passeriformes > Thamnophilidae > Hafferia > Hafferia zeledoni. The sequence continues at coordinate 1,625,518 of JAWWEV010000024.1, forward strand.
CAATCTGCAGTTCCTTCTGCCCAGGATGGGAAGGAGCTTCTCTGGGCTGAGAGTTATCCCTTCCCACCCAATTCAGCTGCTTCTTTCAGTGTGTGCAGCTCAAAAACCATCTCCTGCCCCCCTTTCCTCCCCCCTAGTTCTCTACTGTGAATATTTTGACCATGTCCAAGAATTTCTTTTTCAGTATCTTTCTTGTTGAAACCTTCTCAGTGTGAAATTGGAAGCTCCTGGACCTGAGGAGGAATTGAGTTGACATCTGTAGCTCTACAGACCTGCTCTGTTAGAGAGAAATCCCCAGTGGGATGTTCCTGGGCCAAACTGAGATCTTTTGAGCTCAGTAATTCTGTGTATTAGAATAGAGCATCTCAAGGATTGTGGTTGCAGGATTTTTCCCTGATTCTGGATGAAATAAATGAAATTGCAGCATGTAAATATATATTCAAAATTTTGACTGCATGTTTGCTGTATAGTGATATGTTAAAAAAAAAAAAACCCACCACACCAAGCCCATCCTTTCCTGCTTTCATTCTGCCTCTGAGACAAAGGGTTGTGCTCAGGGAAGAGCAGCGTGAAGGTCAGAGGTTTGTGCTCAGGGAAGAGCAGCGTGAAGGGGCAGCAGGTAAAGAGGTCCCTGCACGTGGGGAGGCACCTCAGGCTGCTGCAAATCCAGTTTATTCCCCAGTCAGTGACCACAACAACATCCTGTGCTCAAGGTCAGCAGGTAAAATGGGAGTTTGGGGACTCTGCAGTGTGTTAATGAATACATTGGGGTGTGCGTGTGCTGGGGGCTGGGCAGGGTTCTTTTGCAGCAGTGCAGTGACAGTTCTGTGTTTAATAGAACTAGTTTCTATTTTAATAGAAATAATGTTCATAATTAATTTGACTAATTAAGTCCCCTCAGCCCCCTCAGTCCCTGTGCTCTCCCTCCCGGGGAGGAAGCAGAGGCTGCTCTGAGAACTGGATTCCTCACAGCTCAGCCTGAACTGTAGCTCTATTAATACAAAGATAAACAGAATTTAAATTCCTTTTGACCTTAAGTGGCAGCTCTGACAAAGCATGGCATGTTTGAAGGCTGGATACAATTATTTGGAATTGCTAAACACTGCACTTCAAGGCTGACCTTTTGCTGGCACCGAAGCCAGAGGAGGGCCCTGATTTTAACTTCTGAACTGCAAATCACCCTGTTGGAAAGAGGCTTCAGAAGCCATTACAATCACAGGGAGTGTTTGCAAGGGGGTAGGAACTATAAGCAAAATATTTATTTGACACACTTGTCTGCATTTAAGCCATAAATCTGTCTACTATGAGAGTGTTTCTGTGGTGTAGAGGAGACAAGTAAGCTGAGATCATAGACATGTCCTGTAAGGCTTTACTGGAAATCATTGCTTTTTAATCCCTTTATCCCTGTTATTTCCTACCACTGTGGAAATCCAGGGAGAGCTGCACAGTGTGGGACAGATGCATAATGTGCCCTGCTAAGCAGGCAGAAATCCTTCTGTTTGGATAATGCTCCCGACACATCAGACATGGCAATGTTAGTGCTGTGTCCTACATAAGGGAAAATAAATATCAATGCTTAGCCCCGTGGTCCACACCTTTGGGGTAACCTTGTCTTGGTATCAATGACCCACCTCTTAATTAGTGCAATGGAAGATGTCCCTGCTCGTGGCAGGGGGTGGGATCAGGTGGGCCTTGAGGTCCCTTCCAACCATCTCATTCTCCATGACAATGGGATCAGCCAGGAAAGCTGACCTGGACTAGTTGGTATGAAGAGCAGGTGCCACCCAAGGGGGCCTTGAACCTGAGCTGGGCACTGCTTGGGGTAGGACACCCCATCTCACAGCTTTAATTTTTGATTGCCCCTGTTTGTGTGCTGTGCTGTGCTGTGCTGAGGGGGTGATGCCCAGCCCCCAGCAGGGTCCCTGGCACCAGCCAAGCCCTACACCCCGACTCCTTGGTCTGGGAATCCACCCAGGGACACCTGCCTGCCTGGCAGGAATGTCAGGCTGAGGGGAAACCCAGTGGAATAGCAAAATCTCAGTGAAAAGTCTGTTTTCTGTGTGTTTTTAAAGCATTTGGTAGAACTTAGCAGAGCATTCTCTCCCTTGCCAAGCACAGGTAAGATGCCTGCAAGAGCAGCTTCTGTAGATCCTCCTCCTATACAGTCTAATTGGTTTCATATCTATTAAATCCTAAGACCTTTCTTTAGAGTTGTGGGGTTGGTTTTTTTTTTTTAAATATCAAGTAATAGATTTATTCTTGATGTCCTGAGCACATTCTTGCAGTGGCCTCATCCTTGGCCCACAGCTTTGGCAGAACACACACATCCATAACGAGGGACTGCGTGTTCTGGGGAGGCTTCACTACAAAAGAAAGTGCCCAAGTATATCAGGAAGAAGGGGGGAACTCAGGGAAGCCCATTTTTTTGGCCCAGCTTTGTGTCACAGCTCTCATTGCTGTGGTTGCAGCTGCCTCACAGCTCCCACTCCAGAGAGCTGCTCGTTGTGCTCGGCTGGAGCTGCTTCCCAAAGCTGCTCCTTGGGGAAACAGGCACTGGGGCAGGTTCCCCACAAAAATCACTGCTTGGGGTTTTACCAAGAGCTCTGGCACTTCTCCAGGACAAGGAAGAATTACCTTTGGAGAGAGGGTTATCAAGGTGGGAATAGTGGAAGGAACATTTGAAATGTCCAGTGTAATCCTCATTCTTCCCCCCAAAGCCTCCCTGGGCAGGATTTGGAGCCTCCTGGGGTGAAATCTTCCTGCAAGGACTGAGTTTCCCTGTGGCACTGCCCAGCCCAGCCCAGCTCTGCTGGGGAAGGGAAGGGAAGGGAAGAGAGCTCTGCTTTCATTCCCTATTTATGAGCTGTGCATTCCCATTGCCAAGTGACCACAGGACTCGGTGCTTTTAAGAGTCTGCAAATGAGATGAAGCTCATTATTTTTTAATGTGAGAGGGCTGATTGCACTGTGAGTGCAGGGAGATGTAACCTCAGAGCTGGGTCTTGCTGGGGGATGCATTTGGAGGCTTCTGCTTTAGGAAGCCACAAAGGAACACTCAGGATCTTCCAGTCCTTCTGATCAGCATCCACGAGCAGTGTTTGTTAGAAATAACACTAAAGGGGATTATTTTTAATTGCAGACCAAGACTTGTAGGAAATTGCCCTCCTTGTGCGTGCATTTTACTGTACAGAGTTGGCAGAATGCAGGGCCATGGTTCCAAAATAAATCTTTTCCTTAATAAGCCAAAATTCCTCGTTATCCAGTGCAGCCCCCAGAGCAGGGCTGGGCTCGGGGTCCCAGGGGAGAGCCAGGGCTGAAAGCACAAAGCAGGTTGTGCCTCTGGTTTTGGATGCCCAAAGCAGGTCCCTGCAGGTCACACACAGGTTTGGGGATATTCCCGGGGCTGTGTGTCTGTGCCAGGGAGGCACAGCTGGCACAGACCCTGCACTGCAGGAGCTCTGCTGGGGCAGCGGGGCAGGG